>QLTV01002835.1:2238384-2316289 GCA_003457575.1 Thermophis baileyi
AGACAGGAATGCCTACAAAGGGAAGGACAAAAAAGTCGAGCTGTAGCTAAACTCTTGCACAAATAAAAGAGGGAGCTTTGTTGGTGTGATTTGACTCATGATTGTTTCATGATTACATCACATGACATAATCATGAAATAATTGTGATGTAATCATGATATGATTATATTGTGATACAATCAGGATTAATTCATGATTATATCGCAATGCACAAAAGACACTCAAATCTTAGAGTGCAGAGAAGAGCAACAAAGATGATTAGGGGACTGGAGGCTAAATCATATGAAGAACGGTTGCAGGAACTGGGTATGTCTAGTTTAATGAAAAGAAGGACTAGGGGAGACATGATAGCAGTGTTCCAATATCTCAGGGGCTGCCACAAAGAAGAGGGAGTCAAGCTATTCTCCAAAGCACCTGAGGGTAGGAGAAGAAGCAATGGGCGCAAACTAATCAAGGAGAGAAGCAACTTAGAACTAAGGAGAAATTTCCTGACAGAACAATTAATCAGTGGAACAACTTGCCTCCAGAAGTGGGTGCTCCAACACTGGACGTTTTTAAGAAGATGTTGGATAACCATTTGTCTGAAGTGGTGTAGGGTTTCCTGCCTAAGCAGGGGGTTGGACTAGAAGACCTCCAAGGTCCCGTCCAACTCTGTTATTCTATTTCTATATAACAGAATAACAGATGTCAGAGAGATAATATATTTCAGTGCTTTGCTTTCTCTGAGGGAAGGCTTACAGCCATGTCAACATTCATTACTTCAATCCTTAAATTGACAGAAAAACATGTCAGTATAAATTGCACTACCCCAATGACCAATCCCTATTCTCTATCAGGTAAGAGACAAAAGACTGTTGCTATCCTAACACTTTTAATGTGGGACAGGTTAAGGAAAGCAAACATTCACCAGTTGCTCTCTCTAATGTGAGCTGGAGTTGGGACGATGCAGGTTTCATAATTGTCAAAAGTCTGCTTTGGAGGAAGGGTTTTGTATTGATACATTCAGATTATAGTTTGTTTCCTTTGGGATTCAAGTTTAATTCTATTCTGGATCAAACCATCTTTAGAAGAAGCCTGAAAAACAACAAAGGAAGGATTGTTATATGGTGTATTGGAAAGGAACGATTACAATATGCCTTAATGGCAATATTAATTTTAAAAAAATAAAAGAGGCGCCCCAATGTCAAAATTGCAGTGTTGTTCTACTTAAAGATGATACCATAAATCTAGAAGAGATTTTAAGATGGTATCTTGAACTGGGAGGGAGAAGCTTGTGGGGTATGTATAAATTTCAAAGGATTGATTAAGTGCCATTATGTCAGTGTTGGCTCTGAGCAACCACACAGGTGGATTACCTCCGTGGCAGTCTTTTTGTCACTTGTTTCCTTAGATCTTCCAATGGTGCCCCCATCACCTCTGTAACTGCTGCTGGTTCTCATCTTTATTTTTTATTTTTACTTCTGCCTTTCCCAGTATTACAGTTTTCTCCAGAAAGCTAGGTTTTTACATAGTGTATCCAAATTTGAGCCTGGTAATTTGTGCCTTGAATGAGAACTATGGGCTGATTTGTTTGATGATCCATTTATTTGTTTTCTTGGCTGCCTGTGGTATTCTCCGGAGTTTTCTCCATTGAGGTTTGAAAGGAAAAGTTACTGTATTCTGTGGTTTTAATAACTTTGGAACTGAATTATTATGCTTTTTCTATACTTGGCTTTGGTGTCATCCTGCACCATCAATCCCTCCTCCCTGAAAGAATGCTGGAAAAGATGCACCTAATAAGTTGAATAATCAAGCCAGGTATTCATGAACACTTGCTAGAGTTTTCACCGTAAGAATTCTTTAGACCGCTCATGGGCTATCAAAAGTCTTGTGTTTTCCAGAAAGTGTTTTATGCAATTTAAATTAGCAACTGAACCATGTATTAGTTGTGATCTTTAATTGGGCTGTAGTAAGTTACTGTATTCCTTTCTTGACATAATACTTTACTATTTTCTACTACGCCTAGTTACTGGAATATGAAGAATAAAACTACTACTATTTTTACTAAGCAGAAATTTTCTAAAAATAATATCAACTTAATCGAAAATTGGAACACTATGTACAGAACTGATTTTATAACAGGAAAATGTAATATTCATTCTTTTTGCTACCTTTTAGCACACTGTTCTGTCATGCCAGTGGGATTTGAGAATGACTAAAAAAAAGTAAAACATTATTATAGTATTGAATGTAATATCAGAATTAGCCAGTGATTCTATTTATAAATGTAGAAACTGGTAATTCCAGATTAAGGGGAAAAACAAAGTACTGTAGATTGTCATGTTCCACATCTATGGAATCTCCTAACTACCGTATGAATATAGTTGTTTTAAAGAAAGTATATTCCATGGCTAAAAATATGTTTAATTATATCCTGTTACGTTATAAACTAGATGTTTCCTCTTCAAAGGTAAATTAGTAAGTAAATTCATTGCTGTAACCACAGATTGTAGTAAATAATATATTATGAAATATAATAAAAAACAGTAAAATAGTAATACAATATTACTATTGTAAAATAATAAAAATAGCAAAAATAGAAATGTAAAAAGGTTACAGCAAGATAAAACCAAAGCTACAGCTAAGAACTTAAGTTTCTTTCTAGGTTTCAATGACAGCAGAGCAAATACAACAGTTCAATTTTTTGAGGTTGATCAGTTGAGTTCACTTACCATCAATAATTTGGCCCTGATCCCATTTTAAATGGGGCAGTGGAGGATATAAAGGATAATGCCCTCTACTTTATTGACAGTACAGGCATTGTTTGACACCTTGCTTGCAAAATCTCTTTTTGATTGTGTGGTTAGCAGATAAAGAGATGCTAAAACCCCTTCCAGGGAAGCACTAACTTTACTTGTGAGCTCAGTTGAGAATACTCGCACTCACTTTTAATAATTGTTTTAAAGGCCTTACCTACTTATATAGCTATAGCACTTAGAATTACATACCACTCCATAGTGCTTAACAGCACTTTCTGAGCGGTTTACAAATGTCAGCATATTGCCCCCAACAATCTGGATCCTCATTTTACTGAACTAAGAAGGATGGAAGGCTGAATCAACCTTGAGCTGGTCAGGATCGAACTCCAGAATGTGGGCAGAGTTTGCTTGCAACACTGCATTCTAACCACTGCGCCGCAGCTTATGAATCTGCCAAAGTATTTTTATTTTATTTTATTGTTTACTTAGTAATCAAATTTATATACCACCCATATCACTATCTGATTTGATTTACAAATAAAAACCGTAAAATTTATACAAAATACAGTATACAAAGTTAAAAAAACAAAATTAAGAAGCTAACACAAAAACAAAAACAACCCAGGGTTGCATGTCACTTTTGGATCCCCATGCTAGTTGACAGAACCAGATCTTAATTCTCTTCCGGAAGGCCAGAATGGGAATTAAGTATAAAAGTATAAAAGGTCCTTTTAACTGGTTGTCTACTGGGATAATCAGCTTTTTTGGTTGTCAACCTATAATTACAAGCTTCTTTGCTTGACTTATGAGGAATTAGCTTAATTTTTTAGAATACCTTCCCATTAGCTGAATTGATTTATATGTAACTCCCAAGCAACCCACTTCTTGCTTGATTGACATTTTTGGTAAATAATGCAACATATTTATCAGCTGACTTGGGGTTGTCTCTTAAGATTTCTAAGATTTAAAACAAACTGGTTTACTGTAAAGCCACCATTAATTCTAGAAATGCCAACAATTCTGAAATCCCTAGAAGATGTATTTGCTTTTCTACATACTATTTCGGCCTTGTACATATACCAAATAAATATAATCACCCTGCACACATTTTACGCTCTTGTGGACTGGCAGAGGAGGACAGAAAGCTCCATTTCTAAACTCGGTTTCCCTTCACTAATGGTTTTGCTACAGAATTAAGAGGAATAGGAAAGTGCACAAGCCTGTTTGTTCATTTGCACAGAATTCTACGTATTCAGCTGTGTGCAATATTTTGTGTATGGCTAACAAATGTAATGCATAGATACAAGACTGTTCTAATGTGACATGGTTGTTAATATTTTGTGCCTTCAAGTCAATGTTGACTCCTGGTGCCTGCAGTTTTTTCTTGGTAATGTTTTCAGAAATGGTTTGCCCTTGCCCTCTTCTTAGGACTAAGAGAGAATGATTGACCCAAGATTACCCAGATGGCTTTGTATCTAAGACTCATGGGCCGCATGAGGCCCTGGACATCTAGTAGTGCAGCCCCACTATAAAAAATAAAATAAAGAAATAAAGGAAATTCATGTACATTAACTGTGTTATGTATTTTACATGTGACCCAAGACCATTCCTCTTCACACAATGCTTTCCAGGCAAGCCGAAAGGCTGACAACCATGCTATAGTGCAGGGGTCTCCAACCTTGGCAACTTGAAGACTTGTGGACTTCAACTCCCAGAGTTCCTCAGCCAGCTTTGCTGGCTGAGGAACTCTGGGAGTTGAAGTCCACAAGTCTTCAAGTTGCCAAGGTTGGAGACCCCTGCTGTAGTGGATGGATCCTGTCTTGTCAACTTTGATACAATTTTAAGAGTCTGTGATTGCAAATAATTTGTAATAGAAGCAAGGATTTTCAGTAATAAATTCCAATCATCTTAAAGTTTTATAATAAGTATCTTCTAACTTTTCTTTGTATGGCCCAGCATAAATTATGTGCATTGATTTCTCCATTGTTTTAAACTGAAGTACAGCACAGGAGAGCTTTGTAAATAGTGTCATTTTTATTCCTTGATTGCTTTGGTTATAGGGCGGGTATAGACAAAAAGTCAGTGTAATTGAAAGCTCGGTTGCCTTTATGTTGAATATTGCAGTTGAACTTTGTATAGATGCTTGAGTAGAACCCGGAATTCATATTATGTATTGAAGTACATTCAACTATATAGATTAAAAGAGAATTGAGGGGAAATGATATAGATCATGTCTCCAAAATTTCCTCACTCCCATTTATAAAAGTTTAATTTACTTTTTTGCCAGTCCTTATTTTTTATCTTCTTTGGAGGCTCCTCATATTCTTTTCTCCAAAACATGCAGCTGAGAAACGTTATTGAAGGGGGAGAAAAATGCCTTATCATTGTGAACATGGAAAGTACAGGCTGACATCTTGAGCTGATGTTAATTACTACTCTAAACAGGCAGATTGTCTTTCTAGATAGACTGTGGAGAAATCTCATTTCAACAAGATTGCAAGGCTTGTTTGGATTGATTAGAAAAACATTTGCACTTCTTTGATAGAACGGATTGCTACTGTTTAGCTGCTAGTAGAATATGTTATGTTACTAGTAAATCTTCAGAAATGCAGGGTTGGTTCCTTATTTTGCAAGCTGCTGCTGCTTTTATGAGAGAGAGTCTAGGAACTGTCTGCCAGTTATACCAAGTGTTTCTTAAAGAAAGCTAAATTTCATTGCCATGGATCCAGATGTTCTCTGAAAAAGGGTATTTATTCTGTTAAGTAGCGCAGGATACATTGCTTTAACACAATGGAAAGCCTTTGTACAACAGCCAGTCTATATCCATGTTTATATTTTGAATAACTTGTATTTTATACTATAATTGGAATTATTTCTAATTATTAATTTAAAATGCATTTCTAAACATGAAATTTAGAACTGAGTCCTTATTGAATGAGATTAGACTTGCATTATTATGGCTTTGGTTTTGACCTTTATATTCCTTCTTAACATTTTCCTTTAATTCAGTATATTTCCTTCATTATGTATTAGACTATTTCTTACATTTAATGCTGTAGAGGAGTTTTCTGTGACACTTTTCAGACAGCAGATTCCCCTCAAGAAGGCTTAAGCCACAATATTAAAGATAAATAATAAAAATCAGTAAAACTGCAATCCAAAACCACAAATATATTAGAATATAATATATAGAATTATAGTCATACCTTGGTACTTGATTGCTTTGAAACTCATCAAATTTGGTATTTGAAATCTAGATTGAAATTCAGTAGATAGTAAAAATTCTGACTTCTGCTTAGTTAATTGCTATAAAAATGAATGCTGTCACGATACAGGTACATGTGAGGATAAATATGATAAAATATATGGAAAATACCATTGATCACAATGTTCTAGTTAAGTAGAGATAGAATGACTACATAGACCTGGCAGACTGATGGAAGAACTGTAAACATAGATGAGTAATAAAATATGCATACTACTGCTGAGAAGCAGCTGTCATTGTGTATTTAATATACACAATGAAATGCAAGGCAAAATAGGTTGGCATTGATATCTGCATTTCTAATTTTAGTAGGCATATCTAGTTCACAAGCTGGATGCCAAAAAAGAATTTTGAGGAACACATTAAGACAATAAAACCTACAGAATAGGAAACCAACCAAATTGCATTATGAGAATTAAATATATACTAAAGAAAGACATAGAAATAGTAGAGGAACTTTATGAATGTGTGGGTCTGCTGAAGATATAGGATAAGAACATGAGTGACATGCCTAAGCCCAAAAACGATACAGTGAAATCCAATTGAGTCCAATTTTTATTTGCTTGCACCTAACAGACAGAATCTCACCAGACTAAAGCAACCTTCTAACCTAATAGATACTATGTTTCCCCGAAAATAAGACCCTGTCTTATATTTTTTTGAACCCTGAAATAAGCGCTTGGCCTTATTGCCATGTACTCAAAAGCCCAATTGGGCTTATTATCAGGGGATGTCTTATTTTGGGGGAAACAGGGGACACAGAGATTCTAGGGAGCGATTACTGTGGACCTTTTCCTCCCTCCCCTATCCAGTTCAGGACTGCACGAGGTCTTATTTTGGGGCCTCTCTCTGGAATATGTTGCCTCCTCCCTGGAAAGCCACAGTGGAGTTGCCCCCTACCCCCTTCTTTTCCAGGTGCACATTCTGTCGTCGTGCTGGAACAGGCTTTTTCAGAAGGTTAAGTTGAACGACTTTGTCTGTTGTGCCAATATTGGTGGAGGTGTGGTTTTCTCCTTGATAGTATTTATTAACATTCAGATGAATACTGAATAAATATAAACATTCTGAATAAATATAGTGTGTTTAAACTTGTCTGAATAAGTATTAACAGTCAGGCAAGTACAAATGCACTGCAACAACCCAAAACACAGAAAAAGAAAACAGATCACCTATACCACATCTTCCAGCAAAATGGATACTCACGCAACTTTATCAAAATTGTCTGACCACGCAGACCACTATAGCACAGCTAACACAAGTTATGAAAAAGTTAACACTAGCAAAGATAAGAACAACTCAGAAACAACAGACAGACTATTATAACCATATAGCATCACCCATCACTATAGGACAAAACCAACTAAAGTCCTCCAAAGCATCTTAGGTAAACCAAAAGACTCAGGAGCCCAAAACACAACACAACACAACACAACACAACACAACACAAAGAACTCGAGTCATCTACAAGATAGGACTGAAACAGCTACTATATAGGACAGATAGGCAGAAGAGTAGCAGAGCATATCCATGAACACCAACTAGCAGAGGATGCAATGAACACTTCTTAACCTCACTAACATGGACCATAGTTTCAAGTGGGAAATTGTGAACATCCTAGATTAAGCTAAATTTAAATAAGCTAGGGAATTTCTGTAAACTAGGCCATTCCAACAGACCAGCCACCAATAAAAACAGAGATAAAGCACATTTACATAATGTGTAATGTCCTTTAAAAGAGACAATACAAAAAACAAAAGGACCAGAATAACATCCTTTCCAACAGCCAACATTCATATTAGCAGGGATTAACACCAGGCAGTCAAGCAGTAAACTATTTCCTAATCAAGAAACTACCGAGAAGAAAACCATACTTCCACCAGTACTGGTAGGGCAAGTTACAGCATATACTCATTAGCATTGATGATGTTATCTTGTTGGGTAATTAAATGTCTGCAAGCAAACAACCAAACAGAGCACCAAGAACTCCACAGTTCAACCCTGAGTTACATATATTCACTACTGTTGGAACAGCAACAGAAATCATGGAATTGTCTCTGATAATCTTGCTCTTAACTGCAATGTATCTAATAGTATAAAAGGCTTACTTAGATACTATCAAACTAAAAAAAATACATATAAAGCGCTAGATGCTTTTTATGTTCATAATTATTATATTTTTAGTAACTTTTTGTTTCTGGCAGTTATATGTTTAAATAAAAAGATTTTTGCTTGTAATCTTTCCTCTATCTGAAATACCGTGTTATCTTCTGTTCTTGCACATTTTCTGTTTGGGATGTTAACATCACTAGATGTTTACTTCAGTGTTGTTCTTACTATCTCTGAAAAAATATTTTGACAGTAACTATATAGGTAAATACAGTAGGTGTGTAGAACATTAATTAAAAAGTTATAGTGCAGTTGTTGATAGATACTTTCATAGCAATCGTTGCTGTGCTGTATTTACCGTATTTTTTGGAGTATAAGACGCACTTTTTTCCCTCCTAAAAGAGGCTGAAAATTTGGGTGCATCTTATACTCTGAATGTAGCCCCGCCCACTCGCCGGCCCATACTCTTCAGCCTCCACGCGTCCTCTTCCTGGCTGCAGAGATTGCCACTGACAATGGCTTGTGTTTTTAGGCTCCGCGCGTTGCATTTTCAGCCTCCAAATGCTCGGCGGTGCCCAAAATGGCTACCAGGAACAGCTGCTGCCTTCTCTTACCCCTTCCCTGCTTTGCCTGCCTTAGTCACGTTCATTTTGATTGTCGAGATTCTGCCAATTAATGATATCTGTAATTAAAAAATGCCTCCTTTTCTAATTGCTGCTCCCTCTGACAATCAGCTGTGCTTTAGCCCCAATCATCCCCAACCTCAAAACCAGCGAGCGAACCGATGTGCTGAAGCTTATCCCCCACCACCCCCAACCTCAAAACCAGCGAGCAAACTAATGTGCTGAAGCTGACCAGGCTAAGGACTAGCCAGATGAATACCTGGTAGGCAGAATCCCCCCCCCTATTTTCCTCCCCAAAAACTAAGGTGCGTCTATACTCCGGTGCGTCTTATACTCCAAAAAATACGGTATTTAGCATATGGCAGGGATGGCTAACCTTTTTGTTGTCGCGTGCTGAAAGCGCCTGCATGCCTGCACGCGCCCGCACCCATAATGCAATGCGCGCACGAACCCCCCGTGTGCCCTGCCCCCTGCACATGCGCGCATGACTACCCGCACTCCCCCGTGCCCCATTTTGGGCCTAGTAGGCCTCCCTGCAGCCTCCTGGGAGCAAAAATGGGCTGCGGGGGGCCACCCCGCTGCCCCCGTGCCCCGTTTTGGACCTAGTAGGCCTCCCTGCAGCCTCCTGGAAGCAAAAGTGGGCCATGGAGGGGCCACGTGACCCCCCGCACCCCATTTTGGGTCTAGTAGGTCTCCCTGCACTTATAACCCGTAATGCAATGCACGCACAATCCCCCCACGTGCCCTGCCCCTGTGCATGCATGCATGACCCCCCCGCGCTCCCCCACCCATGCACGTGTGTCTCCCGCATGTGTCCCGCCTTTCGCGTATGCGTGGCAGAGACCCAAAAATCAGATGGCCGGCACGCACGCATGCGCGGTAGAGCTGAGCTGGGGCAACGGCTCGCGTGCCCGCAGAGATGGCATATCATACATGGACTAGCAATATACATTAACATTTCATCTAAATTAGTAGAGTACAATAAAATATAAATGTTAAAATTATATATGTTCAAATACTAATGTCTAGGCCATCTAATCACTGACGCGCAGCATTGTTTATATTTAAAAAGGTAAGATACTGGATTGGTATATGCCCTCAGCTTACAGCCAGTCACGATGTGGTCTACAGTTTGATGTGGGATCCCATTGTCACACTGAGGGGAGGATACTATGCCCCATTTATACAGAGAGTCCCGCCGTATGAGGTGTGAATTCTATTCAGGATTATCTACTGCTTTTCATGACATGCTATATTCATGAGACAGTTTTGCTGAAAAATAATTTCAAGGACAGTTTTATATTCTTTTGCTTTTTTCTTGTGAGATTAAATATTTTTACAGTATATTTTAGTTGAGAGTAGAATTGTAACTATTATAGGTTAGATCTATGTTAAAACTCTTGTTTCCTGAGTCCATTAAAATTATATGCAAATTTAATTAAGGAAGTAGGTCGTTCTTTTCTGGTCATTTAATAAAGAGTTTTCCTTCTAACCAATCACACTTTAAAGATTCAATGCACAAGATTGACTGAGAGGTTTAGGAATTGCAGAAAGGTTACATAAACTCCCTATCTTATTTCACTGCTGATGGAAGGAAGGGACCAGATATTATTATTATAGTTTTAGGGATAAATCTAGAAATCCGTAAGCCTTTTCTTAAAAAAAAAAAAAGAAAGAATTGCAGCTCTCCATAGAATAGGTCTAGCATTTGCTTTTGGGCTTTTTGTCGAAGTAGAAGTAGAAGAATACAGAGGCAAATGGAACCAAAGCAAAACACACAAACTGTAACCTAAATGCTGATGTCCCTGGCTGAGAAGGGCTCCCATTCACAGTGGAGCAGGCAACTTTTTAAGAGCTACTTTAGGATTTTCTACTTTGTCTAAGGATTATAAGAGATATTGCTGATGACTTTATGATATCACGAAAGTGGCTATTGCTGGCATTTGGGGATTTTTTTTTGAGGGGGAGAGCTTTACATTTTGAGAAGAAGACTATAAGGGGCAGAATCAGTTTAATACGTGCATTTCACAGTTTGGGGGAAATAAATCATTGCAAAGATTGTATGATCTTGTATGATGTACTGTGCAATTCCGTATTAAAAAATCTGACACTGACCTATTTGATATTGAATTGTTTTGCTAGCTAGCACTGAAATAAGTCTTGGATAATTAAGAAATTTCAAAACCTGAGATATAATTATTTCCTTTACAGTATTTTTGATTTTAATTTCATGAGTTTACTGAGATACAGTTGTTTATAAAATGCTTCTTTAAGTGCTGAAATAACAGTGTTTCATTTATTTCCCTATTTCAGCTGAACTTGATACAGAGCATGTTCAGAAAGTGCTGGACATGGAGCATACCCAGGAAATGAAGCTAAAGGAGCGGCAGAAATTCTTTGAAGAAGCTTTCCAGCAGGACATGGAACAGTACCTCACCACAGGCTATCTGCAGATAGCTGAAAGACGGGGCAAGTATTGAAATTTTTCATTTTAAGACTCCAGGTAAATCTCTCTCCAGCTAATTCAGAAAGCAGACTCACTGAGCTGCCCCAACATTCCATTAGATTTTATACTCTTTTTATGTCTTCCATACTATAATCTTACTCAAAAAGGTTAGGATGAGTGATGTGCTCAAGGGTACTCCTTTTCAAGAAATGAGATTAGTTGATATTAAGTTTAGTCAGAATAAAAAACGGTGTGTTCTGTCTTACACCTTTTGCTCTAGTTGTAAGACTAGAGTGGCCATTGTGACAGTTGTTCATCTGGGAATAGATGAGTTATTAATTAATCTATATTGCATTGCTTCAAACTGTAAACAGAGAAGTTACAGCTTACGTCTCCTATTTAACTATTTTCTTGCAAATCAGTGAGCTAGATGGCAGAAAGTACAGCTGAAACTTGCTGAACTGTAACTTGTATCTTGCATCTCATTAAGAGAAAAGGTTAATCAGAAATCGGCTCTACTCCAAAGGAACCAAATAAATAAAGAAGAATTCTGCTTCTCCTTAATGGGAGAGCCCATTAGCAGGATGTGAACACATAGGGCTCTTACTCGAGTTCCCCATGTAACTATTACTGTGATTACTATATAACCGCTGGAACAAGACATTGACATTTGCATTACATTACCCTTTTTATGGAAGTTGTGGGTATTGTTGTTTCCTGTATTGATTAGTTGCATTATTTAATGAAACACTGTATAAAAATATTCTTTTATCTGGTCTGAGCTTTGCTTTGTTCTACTTCATTGGATCATACAAGAGAGAAAGACTTCCTGTCTTTTTAACAGCATATTTAATTCTGTGTCTTTCCTTAAGAATTAATATCCTGCCTTGAAGGATCTTTATTTCTGGCCTAAAGTTGACCCGGTCCTAATCCAAGACTTAACCTTATACCAGGGGTCGGCAACCTTAAACACTCAAAGAGCCACTTGGGCCCGTTTCCCACAGAAAACAAAACACTGGGAGCCACAAAACCTGGGTGGGCGTGGCCAACTCGATGTCACTCACTCCCATTCAGTCACATGACGCCCCCAGCCACGCCTACCCAGGTTTTGTGGCTCTGTGTTTTCTATGGGAAATGAACGTTGGTTCCTACCTGATACGTTCCTTTTTGGTTCCTGGCAGGAGTAGTCACATGCGGGTGTCAACTTCTATCTGCCCGGAGACTGAGATTGTATCAAATTTGCCTGGTCACTCCACTTCGCTCACCTGGGTTGTTCAGTTTTTGCAACTAAGAGGTCCAAGGCAAGCACCTGAAAAAGAGGAACCACCACCCCGGAACTGGGCCTGGACACTCGCTAAGGGAGGAAGTGACTATTCCTGCCAGGAACCGAAAAGGAACGTATCAGATAGGAACCAATGTTCATTTTCCGGTACTCTGGCAGGAGTAGTCACGTGTGGGACATACCCAAGTTAGGTCCCCAGTGGGCGGGGAATGGAAAGGTCCGCAGTGGGAGGGGTGGAGACTACCCGTTGGAGAACCCTCCGTTCGAAGGACGCCTCAGCCGAGGCATAGAGATCTATCTTGTAGTGGTGAACGAAGGGGGAAGGGGAAGACCAGGTGGTCGCTCTGCAAATATCTAGCATCCTCCAAGGCGCGGACGTCGAGAGGTCGGCCAGGTCCGCAAACCAGGGGCGTCACGGCCAATGTGGGACGATTATGGCTTCTGCCCGTTCCGCCAACACCTTCCGGATCACCCTGTGGATGAGAGGGAGGGGAGGGAAGGCATAGAGGAGCCCCTGGGGCCAGGGGCTGCGGAGGGCATTGACCTGTTCTGCCCCCGGTTCTAGGAACCTGGTAAAAAATCTCGGGACTTGGGCACTGGCTGGGTGGGCGAAGAGGTCCACCACCGGTATGCCGAACCTCCTGCATACTTCCTGAAATATGTCCAGGTGCAGGCGCCACTTGGACTGGTCGATAGTTGTTCTGCTCAACCAGTGCGCCTGCAGGTTCGCCATCCCGGAGATGTGCTCCGCCCTTATGGAGAGCACGTTGACCTCTGCCCAGCGCCTCCGCCTCTGCCATGGGAAGGCAAGAACGTGTGCCGCCCTCCTGATTCACATGCGCCTTTGCGGCGACATTGTCTGTCAAAATCAGTACGTGTTTGTTTTTGACCTGTGTCCAAAAGTGTCGCAACGCCAGGTGAATGGCCCTCAACTCCAGCCAGTTTATGCTCATCAGGGATTCCTCTGGAGACCAGCGGCCCTGGGCCACCTGACCCCGGAGATGGGCGCCCCAGCCAAACAGGCTGGTGTCCGAGGTGATCGTTGTGCGATGAGGCTCTTTGAACTCGCACCCGACCTTGATGGCCTCCGACAACCACAGAGACCGTCGCACCTCTGGCGGGACTCTCACCAAGTGCCTGGAACTGCTCCTGCCGGCGCTCTGATGGGGAAGCAAAAACCACTGTAGAGTCCTGGCATGCAGGTGTGCCAAGGCACTATGGCAATTCAGGAGAGCATCTTGCCCAGCAGACACGACAGTGCGGCCAGGGGCACCTTTGTTAGTGTCCGAACCTGGCTCGCTAGGGCCCGGATGCTGTCCTGACGGTCTGGAGAAAGGTAAACTCGGCACAACTGGGAGTCTATCACTGCCCCCAGGTGGAGGAGGCACATTGTGGGAGTAAAGTGACTTTTCTCCCTGTTGATTGAAAAACCGTGGAGTTGTAGGGTTCTGATGACAGTTTGCAGGTCCACTGTCCCTTGAAGGGAAGACGACGACTGGATCAAAATGTCGTCGAGATAGCACTGCAACCTGATGGGCAGTGCTCTGATGGACATTGCAATTGTCGACAGGATCTTTGTAAATGTCTGCGGAGCCGAAGAGAGCCTGAAGGGCATAGCGCGGTACTGGTAGTGCCGCCCGGAGAACAGGAACCGTAGGTACCGTCTGTGGTCGGGGAGGATGGGAACATGGAGGTAGGCCTCCTTGAGGTCTATGGATGTTAGAAAGTCCCGTTCCCTGATGCAGCCCAGGATGGTCTTCAGGGACTGCATCTTGAACCTCCTGTACTTCACGTGGCGGTTGAGGCGCTTTAAGTCCAGAATTCCCCTCCACCACCACCCCCTGAACTCTTGGGAACGAGGAATAGGATTGAGTAGAAACCAGTTTCCTCCTGGCCCTCGGGGACTGGTTCTATAGCCTTGGATGTCCAGGAGGTGCTGGATCTCCCGATCCATAAGGAGTCTTTTTTGCTGGTTTCTGGGCACAGGACATTGAAGGAAACGGTTGGCAGGGGTGGATAGGAATTCTAGCCTGAGTCCGAGTCGAATAGTTTGCAGGACCCAGGCGTCGGAGGTGGTCTTTGCCCATTGGTTTGCGAACTGTTGGAGTCGTCCGCCAATGGGGAAGGGACCTTGACTGTCATTTGCCTGTGCGGGAGGCTCTATTGAAAGCCCCACGAAAGGGCCGTTTGGCCAGGGGGTTAGGCCGGCCCCTGTCCCTGGAGGAGGGCCTGTCCGGAAGGCGGTCAGAACCCTGCGTGTAAGGGCGGTGGTACTGCGCAGGATAAGAGCCCAGTTCTTGTGGGCGAAAGGACTGCCTGGAAAAATAGGGTGTAGCCCTGCAGTCTGCCCGTCGAAACTGAGAGTCCTGGCATGCAGGACTGAAACTGAGATGGCAAGATCTTCCTCTTGTCCCTAGTCTCAGTAAGGAGTGGGTCAAGTGCCTCCCTGAACAAACTGGAGCCCTTGTAGGGAGCTGATGCCAACTGCCACTTGGAGCAGAGGTCAGCCTGCCAGGGTCTGAGCCACAGTAAGTGGCAGGATGTAACGTTTGTGGCCAGGGCCCTGGAGGCAAATTTTGCCATATTCAACGTGGCGTCAGCCGAATATTCAGTGGCCACAAAGATCTTGTTAAGATCATGCTGCAGCCTGCTGTCATCGGCCGGCAGTCTTGCCTGTAATTGGCGAAGCCAGAGTAATGTTGACCTATTAAAAAAGGAAGCCGCAATGGCTGCTTTAATGGCCCAGGCAGCCGCCTGGTGCGCCTTGCGGCATGCCAGCTCAGCCTTTTTCTCCTCTGCCTTTAAGGCTTCGGAGGGATCTGCGGGAATAAAGGCTGGGGAGGAAAGGGACACTATCGGGTTGTTGACCGGGGGAGTTGAAAGAGATCCTCCATGTCGCGACCTCCACAGTACAGTTTCTTATCAATTCCGCTTGGCGCAGCCAGGGAGCCTGGGCTGGCCCACTGCTGCTGAACCACATTGAGGAACAATTGCGGAGATGGTAGTGTGACCTCATCAAAGGTAGGTTCTGAGAATAAAGCCTCAGGAGCGTCTTGTTGAGTTTGACGCAGGCGGGGCACCCATGTTTGCCGATGCCCTGGCCTTGTATAAGAGGGGTTTAAACAGAGGGAGACAGAACAGGTCCGTAAAGGCAGGCTTGTCCGGGATCACTCCCTCGTCCTCAGACAGCTCCTGATCGTCTGCATCTTCGTCCTCCCCCCTAACAGATTCTTCGCTATACGTAGAACGTTGAGGCGAAGAAGTACCCCTGCGGGGAACTGAACACTTGGGTATTGGGAGGTTCCCCTGCTGCAGTTGGGATTGTAGCATCGCCTGTTGCGTAAAACCTGAGGCAAGCCCCTGGGACACAGCCTGCACAATTATATCCTTCAAGTCGTGAAGTAGGATTGGCCCTTGGCCCTCCCCAGAGCGGAGCCCCACTGATGTTGGGGTAAAGGTAGCCTCGGGGGTTGAACCCGATGGAGGCAGGGGGCTGGGTAACTGTCCCCGAAGTACAGGCTAAAGGAAGGAAAAGCTTCTCATTGTAAGGAGGATGGGATGGAACTTCATCCTCGAGCCCCTCAGGCGGCCATCCCAGGTGGCGTTCCCCAAATGATTGGGGGGATAGTTCCGGGAGTGGAGAACCAGGGACTCCTTCAGACATTGCCTCCTCAGTCTGAGGCCTGGCTGCCTCTGACATTGTGGAGGCCTTGGAGGACTGTCGCTCTAGGGCCCGTTGGCGCCTTTCAGCGTCCTTAGTGGTTGCTGATGAGCTTTTGGCAGGCAAGGGGGTCTTAGGCCTGGAATGGGAGGCCTCTCCCTTGGTGCTGGGTTTAGATCCTCTGGTCTTGGATCTGGCCCCCGGAGTCCAAGTGACATTATGGAGCTCTGCCATAATTCAAGCAGGCCGTCAAAGGCCGCGTACGGGTGGAAATAAAGGAGCTGGAGACTGAGGCCCTAGCTGCCCTAATCAAGGGAGATATGCCCCATTTATGCGCGAGAGGGGAACCACCACCTCGTAAGCGCTGCAGCTAACAGGCGATCAGCAGGAAACAAAATGGCCACTGCAACATGGTCGGCGGTCAAAATGGCGGACGGGATGGGCAGCAATGTGAGGACAGAAGCCGCTCGAAGGAGCGGTTGTGTCAGGCAACGGCTGTAGCCGGGTCTAGGGCACGGGGACGCCCTCTTCAGTATGGCTCGATAATAGGAGCCAGGGACTCCGGAGTCGCTTGTCGCAGCCTCCCCCTGATATCGGCGGCCAAAATGGCGGCCGGGAACTCGGGAGGCTCTTCTGGCGATGGCGGTCGTCTTGGCGGACCAGGGGAAGACCTGCTCAGTCACCGCGGTTGTGGGAAGGAGGCAGGAGCCCGCTCTTCAGGGAGGACCCCATGGAAGGGATGGCCCCCCCTGGAAACGCTGCTCAACTTGCAGGGTAGTGGTGGGAGCAGCCGCTCCGAACGATCCAGCCGGCTCGCTACTCACCGACAGCAGCGGGCGAAGATAAGGAAGGGAAACTTGCTATGAAAGACCTGCCAGCTGGAAATTCCTTCCCGGTGTGGTTAGAAAGAGGCACAGTCACAATGGAGAAATCGTCAGCTTCGATCTGCTCAAGAGTGAAGAAAAAGGCGTCTTCTTGGCACGACTGAGTTGAAAAAACTGAACAATCCAGGCGAGCGAAGGGGAGTGACCAGGCAAATTTGATACAATCTCAGTCTCCGGGCAGATAGAAGTTGACACCCGCACGTGACTACTCCTGCCAGAGTACCGGAAAATGAACTTAATTCACAGCCGTTAAAAATAAAAAGAGGTTTTTGGGACTCCATTTGTGCTGTATTATTTTATCAGGAAGCCTAGGTCAGAACAGAAAGAGACAGACAGACAGAAATTAGAGAGGGATGAGAGGGAGATAGAAAAAGAAAGACAGATAAGAAAAAGATAAGAGGGAGGGAGATAGAGAGGGAGAGGGAGATAGAGAAAAAGAAAGAGATGAGAGAAAGATACAGAGAGAGGGAGATAGAGGGAGAAAGAGATGAAAGGGAGGGAGGGAGAGAGAGGGAGAGACACAGAGAGGGAGTTACCTATTCCCAGCCGTCCCAAACAATGATAACAAGTTCGGCAGAAGTCTTTCAGAAGAAGGCAGATAAGCACGAACCTTTATCTTTCTTGACACGCTGCCAAAGTCCTAATTGGCAAGGAACTTTGCAAGGCCAAACAGAAACACGAGTCAGAACCGAAATGCTGATAATTGAACCAAGTTGCTTCCTGCAACAAGCACATCCATTTGCTCCACTTTTATAGCCTATGGGAGGGGCCAATTATCTCCAAGCCTTACTCCTGAGTAGTCCTTCTCCTCTGTAACTGTTCTTGCCTTCTGGCATCTCTGTGCATGCGCACATTGGGAACAGGCTCCCCCTGTTCCTCTGCGTCGCTGATGTCAGCCTCTGGAGGCTCCAGAGTCAGCACAGATGGCCCGGGCCCCATCTCTGCCTCCAACACAGAGCCTTCTCCAGACTCCAGGACTGGCCCAGATTCCTCCCCAGCCTCCTCCCTGTCCCAGCCTCCTTGCTGTTCGCCTCTGCTGCCAGCTCCGCAGGCCGCTGGCGGACCACAACACTCTCTCTCTCTTTCTTTCTCTCCCCCCTCTCTTTCTGTGTCTATGTCTGTGAGTGTGTGTGTGTGTGTGTGTGTGTGTGTCGCTCCCTGCCTCTGTGCCTCTTCTCACTGTCGGAAAGCCCCGCAGCCCTGCGTGCTCTCTTTGGGGCTTTTCGCCAGCTGTTTTTTTCCCTTCCTTTTGGAAAGCCGGGCTGGCAGAGCAATGAGCGCAACCTGCGGTGGAGGCTTCCCTCCCCTCCCCCTCTCCTGCCCCCCTGACCAGCTGTGGTGGGGCCAGGAGGGTGCGCATGAGAGGAGAAGGTGGGGGAGGAGAAGAAGGGAAGCCTCCGCCGCAGGTTGCGCTCATTGCTCCACCAGCCCGGCTTTCCAAAAGGAAGAGAAAAAAAAACAGCTGGCGAAAAGCCCCAAAGAGAGCACGCAGGGCGGCAGGGCTTTCCGACAGTGAGAAGAGGCACAGAGGCAGGGAGCGAGAGAGAGCGACACACACACACACAGAGAGAGAGAGACAGACACACAGTCTCTTTCTCTCCCTCTGTATCTCTCTCTCCCCATCTCCCTATCTCCTCCTCTCTCTGTGTATCACTGTGTGTGTCTCTTCTGTCTCTCTCACCCCCTCTGTGTATCACTCTGTATGTGTCTCTCTATGTCTCTCTCTTCCCCCCCCTCTCTCTCTGCCGCGGCTGGGCCAAGCCAGCAAGCTCTTTTTGGGGCGCTTCGCTACGTCTTTTATTTCTTCTTTTTGGAAATCCGGGCTTGCAGAGGAACGATCATCAGCAGCGGCGGAGGCTTCCCTTCGGCCGACCGTTCTCCTCCCCCCTCCTTCTCCTCTCGCAACCCCCTGCCCGGCTGTGGCTGAGCCGGGAGTGTGCGCACATGCGGGGAGACCCTCCCTAAGCGAGGGGCCGGCCGCCCCGCGTGCACCTTTCCTGCGCTTTGGTGCTCGCTTGAGGAGGGTCTCCCCGTGCTTGCGCACGCTCCCGGCTCAGCCACAGCCGGCCAGAGGGTCACAAGGGGAGGAGGGGGAAGGAGGAGGGTCGCCTGAAGGGATGCCTCCGCTGCGGCTGACGATCGTTCCTCAGCCTGGATTTCCAAAAATATCCAAAAAAGAACTAAAAGCAAGGGGCGGGGCCAACCAGTGATGGGATAGGGAGCCACAGCAGAGGCCCCAAAGAGCCGCATGCGGCTCCGGAGCCACGGGTTGCCGACCCCTGTCTTATACCAATCCATATCCCCTTTTCTTCTTTTATTTCTATACCAGACCATACCATGCGTTTTTTTCTTTCTGCTAGGGTAATTGATTCAGCCCCTTCACAGTGTTGGACGATGTTCCAGCAACTTTGTTGCATATAATACTTGAAACTTCTGGAATGTAAAACATGTTGATAGAAAAGTTACTTAGTGCTTCTATTAGTTAGTGGAAAATGGGACCAGGAATGTGCAGACTTCGGTGGAATATTCTGTTGTTTCCTGGAATGTCTAATCCTGAGAGCGATTGGTTTTCTATAAGTCTGGATCATTGATTATACTTCTAGAACAGGAGGAGTGCCTTCTCATCAATATGTTAAGGGAAGAGAGGGAACATTCTGGGAAACATAGAACCTTTCCATCATGGAATTTGATAGCTATAAATCTCCATGTAATCATTCAATTATAATTACATTTTATTTGACTCAGTGTTAGAAACTTCTAAGAAACTATCTCAATTCTTTATAATGGGTTTCAAATGAACTGTTACTCCAAACTATTTTTCTGAAACTCATAAGCCCCGATTCATCCTTTTAGGCGTAGAGAAGAAAATGGGGGTAAAAATTAAATTTTACAACCACGAATTCCTAAATATGGGTAAATTTGCTGACTTATTTATTTATTTTTAATTTCAGAGCCAATAGGGAGCATGTCTTCCATGGAAGTGAATGTGGACACATTGGAACAAATGGACCTCGTCGATATGTCAGATCAAGAAGCCTTAGATGTCTTCCTTAATTCTGGAGTAGAGGATGGTTCTTTGCTATCTGCTATGATCGGTAGTTGTTTCTCATTGTATTAAATGAACAAACACTGTAGAGCTAATTGAGACTTTCTGGTGGGATAGACTAATTTTAAATCAAGAGATTTTTTTTCTTGTGGTAATCAAAGAATGTACTAGATGCAAGGCTACTTGATGTCATACTGCTGTATTGGCTTAGAAGAGGCTCTCTTAGGGGGCCTTATTTATGCTATCAGAGAACACCCATTATACTTACAAAGTTTAAGTTTTCTGCTGGCAGCATGTTAGATTGTAGGAAATGATGGAGCTATAAAATCCAGAGCCCCTGATTCAATTGGACGCTAGTTCAGATTAGCAATATTAAAGTAAGCCAGATACAAATGAAGACAGTATTAACATAGCAACGCAATTATAACAAGATTAGAATCACACAAATGCACTTTTATAAAGAAACAAACTAATTTTATGTGAGATACAGTATTACAAAAAGCCAGCTGTTTGATCACATCTTCCTACCTCCTACAGAATTTGGGTACATTGTATGTAATAATTTGAGTACCTGTCTGATAGCAGAAGGGAGACATAAAAGTTCTTTGGATGAGCTGCGTAATTTGGCTTAAAGGGTTTAAATAAGTTTGCTTTGCATATCATAATATAGTAAGATATACAGCTGTAGCTGATTCACATGAACATGTCAGTTAATAAGGAATCTCAGGAAACTGGTTTTCCAGCAAGATGGATAATAGTCTATCATAATATATGATAATATATTATCATATAATATATGATAATATAATGTAGGTTCTCTGATATCTAGGCAATTCCAAGATAGAAAGATAGCTACTGGAAACTACATTTAAAATCATTTTGCATTTCTACACCCAAATGCTGTTTTAGAATGTGTCTTCCTTGTTCACGTTGCATTGATAAAAAGAGCTGTGAGGAAAGACCACGTTTGTAATCCAAAGCTCTGGATGTGCTTCAGAGTGCCCAGGGCTCTCTCTCTCATAGTATTAGTTAGCCACTATCTGAAGCAGCAGCATCTTTTCACATTCTCCTTATAGATATAGCACAGTTCTGCAAAATAATCAGGTTGGTTTAAGGAGTTGCTGAAGGGTGCTGATGTATGCTAAGATCTGAAAGACATTTTCTTTCCCTGCAAATCCAAAGTCTGTGTAAGCCCTAGTATTTATCAAAGATTGTTAAGGGAGCCACAAGGCAAAAAAAAAAAAAAGCTTTAACCAAAAAATGAAGATCACTAATCAAATTCCATTCTGTGGAGTTCAGACTCCTGAGACAAGGATGCTTTTGGCACATGTGTAGAGAACTAGAACATTTCTCTCAAGAAATTAGATTGTTCCAATTTTAAAAAATAAATAAATATGGGCCTAATGGACACCAATAGAAGTCCTCCAATTGCTCTCTAGGGGAATCACATAAAAAATTTGGCCAGAGGCCTCCTTTTATGAAAACTCCCAATTTATGTCTGTCCTTTCTTCCTTATCTTTTCACCATTTTAAAAATATTTGAAGAAAGATTATTTAGTTGGCTCACTAGCAAAAAATAACCTCCCATAATATACAGTATGACCATTTCTTTTTTTAAAATACGAAATACAACTTGGAGAAGAGATAATTAGTGAATGAAAAGCACTATAATCTTTACTCCCATTCTTTTGCCCTGTTTACTTTTCCTACATTTAAAAAAAAAAGAATATTGTACTAGTTACATATTTTTATCTGTAACATGTATTCTTGCAAAGCGCATCCAATGAACAAGTAATTCGAGTACCTGTAACTCAAGTTCTTCAAGTAGTGATGACCAAGAATCCAGCCAGCCCTTCTGTATGGCCCATTTGCTGTTTGAGGTTCCTTTTCAGGGCTCTGCTGCATCAGAAACTGCGAGAGTTTAGTGAGAGCATGCCAGTTATGCCTGATATTCACAGAGACAGGACTCCCATCAAAAGAGCTGTTATAAAGTTGGGAGTGCCCTCAATGTTGCTCTGCGCAAAATTCAAAACATGTCTTAGTTCAAAGACCAAAGGAGAAATTTCAGCAGTAGAAACATATCTATTGGTCTTGGGATTTCTTTCCGCCCCCCCCCCCCGATATCAGAATACATATGCTGAAGTATCTCAATATTATTAAAGTTGTATGCCCCCCCTCTCACTGATAAGGCAATTATGGGCCTTATATGGTTACTCTAAACTTTCTGGCATGTTAATTTTAAAAAGCATGCAGAAAGTGCAGGCAAAACGTCCCCCCCCCCTTTCGAAGAGTCTCTTCTGAAAATCTGTAGATAAGCAGCTTTGCTAAATAAAGGTAGATCAGAGAGGGTGGGTGTCAGTGGGAAAGTTAACCCTGGCTGTCCTTATAATGTCTGCTTTTTGGCATTCTCTTGCATTTATTTGTAGTCTAATTACTTATCTAAGATAATCAGTGAGATCAGAAAAAGAAGGTAGCATAGTGGTGGGAAATCCATTTTTTGTGGGGTAAGCTGTATGCTCTGTTTTTCAAAATCAGAGAAGGCTATCCAGATCACTTTTCACAAGCAAGCCACTTTTCATTTTGGAGCACTTAATTTTAACCTGCAGTTGCTCTAGAGGTCTTTATTTAAAATTGATAGTTCTGGCCTATTTTACAAAGGTAGAGATTGTAAAGCATGCCTGTATTTTCATCTTTTACCACATCCCGAGAAACAATGCAGCAGTTCTACAATCATTTATATGAAATCATATAGCATGGGTCCTCAAACTACGGCCCATGGGCCGCATGCGGCCCGCCGAAGCCATTAATCCGGCCCGCGCAGGACCACGAGGCTGCCCCACCCACACCACCCCGCCCACCTTTTGGCTGAGCGCAGGACTTACCTTCACGAGCCCCACGGGCTGGAACTGAAAGGTAAGGCCGACAATTTTGGCCTGCAGAGACATTCTGGAAGCGGGGGAGGTGAAAAATGGGGTGCACAGACGCCCCAGGAGGCCAAAAAATGGGCAAAAACGGCCCATATTTGGCCAAAAACCGGCCCATTTTTGCCTGTTTTTGGCCTGCAGAATGCTGCTGGAGGCGGGGGAGGTGAAAAACGGGACACAGACGCCCCAGGAGGCCAAAAAACGGGCGAAAACAGCCCATTTAATGGGCCATTTTTGCCCGTTTTTGGCCTGCAGAATGCTGCTGGAGGCGGGGAGGTGAAAAACGGGGTGCACAGATGCCCCAGGCGGCCAAAAAATTGGCAAAAATGACCTTTTTTCACCTTCCCCGCCTCCAGAAGATAGTTAGATAGAGATAGATAGATAGACAGAGGGAGAGAGAGAAAGAGAGGGAGAGACAGAAAGAGAGAGAGAGAGAAGAGAGGCAGAGAGAGATTTCTCAAGCTTCTTGGGGCTGAGAAGAATTGCTGCAAAACTGAGTTTCCTGGACCACTAGACTCCTAAACAACTGAAAAAATGATCTAGTAAAAAAAAAAAAGTCAACCAAAAGAGCAACATGAAAACAAAAGCAAATAAAACATCCCCAGGAGCAAAACAAATTAAAGTTTAATTTGTGTGCATTGTTTAATGGATTGTTAAATTGGCCACGCCCACCTAGTCACATGACCTAGCCACGCCCACCCAGCTGGTCTGGCCCCCCAACAGTCTGAGGGACCGTAAATTTGCCCCGTTTAAAAAGTTTGAGGACCCCTGTCATATAGTATAGCTTGCTTTATAAATTGTCCTAACAAAAAAAGGATAGTTTAGATCCTATGACAAATGTTCATTATATAATAACCAGCCATTCAGTTGTATCTTTTTTTAAAAATTCTTTTTGTTTTTGAAGGGTCAGATTCCAGCACCCATCAAAATGAAATCAGTTTTCAGGTTCCCACTCAGTCAGAGCTGGGCGAGAAGTTCTCTTCAGAAGCACCCGGGACAGATTCTACTAGCCAAGATGCCTGTGAAGGAGAAGCCCCGGTGATCCAGTCAGATGAGGAAGATGTGCAAGTGGACACTGTCCTTGTGAATACAGAAACGAAGAGCCCCTCAGATGTCAGCGATGAAAGTGATTAACAGATTGGCTTATCACACTGCTCTATAGGAATTAAGACATGAGTGAATGAGGAAAGAAATAATCGGCAAAGCTTGTCATGTTTTATCTTCAGAGAGATAACTAGAAAATATGTGTTTTTATATTAAAAGCATTCTGAGAGCACACCCATTAAGCAATAAACTCTTGCCTTTGGAACAATTTACCTTCCATGTTGATGCTTACTGAAAAGGACAAATTGTGAATAGATTTATTTTACAATCTTCAGTAGAACTATAATACGGAGATAATTTTAAGCCTTTGTGGTAAGTTAGTATATTTTTGTTCCTAAAAGACTGGATATAAAAAAGGCTGTTTATCATGCAATGGAGAATAGGCTAGTTATTTGGAATAAGAGAGATTGAATGGATATTTACATTAAAGAATTAGAAAGGTAAAAGTCCCTGTGTATGCTGTATCTCTATAAAAAAAGATAAAACTCGATGTGTATAGCGTACTTGCTATTCTATGTGTGTAGGGTTGAACCAAAAATTGAACAGCTGGTTGTTGTTGTTTTTGGCTTTCATATAACTGCCTCAGTTGAAGGATCAGCAATTGACAAAAAGCAAAAAGCAGTGCTTGGATTTTATAAAAGAAAGGGCGAGTGGCCTTTGGATTTAATCTGGCCCCCAACTAAGACTATATCACTGTAACTTAAATTATTTGTCGTCATCATGTCCCAGGGATTCACAGTGGCATGTGAAAATAAGATACATGCTAAGCATGAGATTAAAAACGTGTTTTTTAAGAAAACCATGCTACCATTTCTCACAGTGGCCCTTACTAATACAGGCAACCTCTATATTAGATATTTAATTTTAATTGTTACATTTTTAAAAACTTTTTGTATTCCACCTTGTATTATTTTTATACATAAGGCGGTGAACATATTTAATACTACTCCTTTCTCCTATTTTTCCCACAACAATCCTGTGAGGTGAGTTGGGCTGAGAGAAAATGACTGACCCAAAGTCACCCATTCAGTTTTCAGGCCTAAGGCAGGACTAGAACTCACAATTTCCTGGTTTCTAGCATGGTACTTCAAGCACTATTTGTTATCTTACATCCCTTTAGAAATATCTTCCACTATTTGTTGTCTTTCATCCTTTTAGCAGAGGAATGAGAGCTGTGGCCCTCCAGGTTTTGCTGGGCTTCAGTATTATTCACCATATTGGTAGCTGTAGCGATACTGTGAGGATCACAGGTTCTACTTTCCCCCTTCTGTAAATATTTGAAGGAGAGATGTTCTAATTTGATATTATGTCTAAGGTCTTGTTGTATGAGTGGGCAAATACTTGCAAACAATTGGCAGCTTTATTTTTTTATCTTTTCTAATATTTTAGAAAATATTGATTTGGCTTGCTCACAAAGCCTATGTACTATTGAATTATTCTGTCTCAAAGGAGTTTAAGAGAGAAAGATAATTCAGCGCTGTAGTTCTTCAAAACCCCTCTGTTTGGACTGCAAATTAGTTGAAACATTTATTTCACTTTTGTTGCAGTAATATAGCTCTGCAAATGACTTGAAGTAACTATTCCATAAACTACATCTTTTCTAAGCCCACGATAAGAGTTCTAAATAAGACAGCTAGCTTTAAATCATATGATCTCTACTGTTTTCAGAAGAAAGACAAAGTGTCCAAAAAGTGTATTTTTTATTAAACCTTGTATTACAAACCTGAAAAGTAAACAAAATCTGGCAATAAACATGAAGTCTTTCCTTACAAGGAAAGAGCAGAGCAGCGCTAATAAATTAAATGTCAAACTGTAAGCCATAGAAGTTTACTGTCAAGAAGGAAAAAATACACAGCAAGGCCATAAAAACCGGACAACCACATTGGAAACACTCGACTCTGTGTTATTGTTAAATATTCCAAAACAATTCAGTCTTCTGCAACAACCAACAATATGTATTTTATAAGACTTTCCTGACAGTCACTCACCACTGGCAAGCTCAGTGCAATATGGGTAGCTCTACGGTTTTGTTGAATTCAATTATGAAACAAGAGTTTGTGAAAACATTTTCCCTTTTTTATTCCACACATACTGTACACACAACCAGAAAAGGGCAACAACTACTCCATTATTATTTTTGTTGTTGTTCAGTGATGTAAGCAGCACTTATAAATGTTACAAGAAAAACCCTGTAAGCATCCAATCCAACCGACGAAGAAAGTGAAACATAAGGCTTTTCTTCATCTTGTCTCTTTGCCACCCTTCCCCACCCTCCCAAGAAAAGGCTCAAGTATTTAAAACAATTTACAGGCTTATGTACAAAAGTTATGATACTTTTTTTTTTGTTACACGTGAAAGGAAAAAAAATAGACAAGATGGGAGCAAATGCATTTTCACATTCAAAAGAAGTATGCAAACGTGCTAGTGGCTCTAAATGTGATCATACAACAAAACAAAATTAATGCTGACTGTGACAGGGTAAAAACAGCAGTGGAATGAGAATGGAATGTTAAAAGATTGCACGTCTATGACAAGAAGCATGGCTTCAATCATTTTTCAAGGATGCTATTGAAGGGTTTTTGATAAAGTAGACAACAGCACCAAAAAAACCACAACAACCCAGAATGGATTTCCTAATGAAATCAGGCACAGTTTTCGCTCACATGCCTCCGCAAAGCAGGCAGTCTTTTTTTTCTTCTTTCATTTCCTCCTCGAACAGATGCATAGTGAAGTGCTGGTAACAGAGAACATTTTCTCCAAATCTCCCATTTGCCTATGATTAGAAAACTAAGTCCATCTTCAGCTGCCATAACCTCTCAAATAAAAGTGTGTATTCTCCAATTTAAAAAGGTACAAAACTTTTCCTGCCTGTTACAGAATACAAGCCAAAAGTATAGCAATTTCTTTCAAGTTTTGCCTCCTATCCCTTTTTTTTTCCGCTATAGAAAAAAAAATCTTCTGACATGATTGGAGAACAAATTATAAAACGCACCAAACTTCAACCTACCCAGAAAAATAAAATAAAGGGGGGTTATTTAAAAGCCTTTTCGCAATTAGTAGGTGGAAAAAGGCCTTTTTTTTGTTTTCAGGCAGCGGGACAAAAACAAATTTTATCAGTTCCCTTGCTGCTATCAAAAAAATGAGTGTACAGCAGTTAAAAAAATCCTGCTGTATCAAACTATCCTAAGTATAAAATAAAAATAAAAATAAAATTCAACAGTTTAATGCTAAATCAAAATTAGTTCTCTAAAACCAGAAGAAAATCTTCTGTAGAGCTAGTGCAAAGACAGCTTGTAATCTACAGCAATACTCCAAACTATGATATAATTACAAAAAATATATATAAAATTGACCAAAATGAGAGAGACTGTTGGCATCTTCATGATTAACTTGAAGCACTTTTGGATGAACTGGAGGATGAAAGTCTTGATGATGGCACGTCAAGGGTTGCTCTCTTGCGAGGCCCTCTTTTTGGTGTAGGCTTGCTGATACAGATCTCAATGGTGCCGTTCTTGCCAGATACTTTTCCACAAATTTGATTGACTAAGCTGATGATTTGTTCCTAGTTGAAAGAAGAAAAAACGTGTTTTCTTTTTTCTTTTTAACAACCAACTTCCTATTCCAAATACCATGGCAATAATATGATAAACTGAAGCCAAGACACAGCAACCAAGCTTTCCTTAACTGACTGGCTGTAATCTGAAGTGATTATTACTACTGCTAGTCTCTGTGTATTACACAGGACGTTTTCTACCTGGGTTGACTCTGGGAGCCCGCCCTGTCCCATTTAAAATGTTAGCTTGCCAATGTTCAGTTCCTCTTTTCTAGCCATGCCACCTTCTCTGAGTGCACTTGAGCACTGCTGAGTGCATTTATGTCTTCCATTTTAAGTCTTTATATTCTAAAAAACATACAGAAACAACTGAAACCCCTCTCTACAAATTGCTTCCTTATCATTAAAATGCTTTAATTTCTCCTTTGAGAACCATCATTTTTAGTTTTAGTGAGGCCTATGGCCTTATTTTTCTAAAAATGCTCCATTATGTGTACAGAGCTTCTCTACTAATGGACACGCTAAGGGCTTATTTTGCTTTGGCAAGAGACATCCACCGGAGTTGTATATCCGTTGCTAAAACCTGACATTGCAGGGATGCTTAGAACAGATTGTTTTGTTCCCTTCATTTGGGAACAGGTTCTTACAGCAGTGATCACAAAGTCCAGAACGTTCCTCTCTAATCCAGCTGATGCTTGTATAACCTTAACAGCAGTTTTAGGCCTCTAGAAATGATGAATGTCAAGGGATTGAAGTTGGTACCAGTCTCGGATCTTAAGCTTTCCAGATACAAAGATGCAATTTCAGCTTTAACGGCCAGTATCAGTGTCCAAGAAATGCAAGTAAAGGCCCAGTTAGGAGGATCATAAGCTCCCAAAGAAGGAACTTCCTATACTAGATTTGCATCTGCCACTCTGGAGCCCCAGCCACCAATCCTGACTATCATTTAGTAGTTGTGTTTGGGAGAGAGAATGCTAGAGCCATGAAATCAAGTCAGAATTACACAGTTCTCCCTCTAAGGATGTAAGGACTTGCAATTTTGCCAAATGCCACACGATTAAACAACCTCCCCCTGTTAGTGACCTGATACTGTGGTATAATCCTCATTCCTCTCACAGAACAGAAACTCTTGTGTGTAGGATGACAGCTGAAATTCCTGGTTTTTCACCTGTGCCCTGGATTTCTGCATCTTGTACTGTTAGACTTGTATGGCTAGTTTCCAATACCTCAATGGGAATAAGTAGTCTAAGGGGACAATTTCCAATTAGAGATACATCACTTGTAATTGATCAATAACTGATCTTGCCACATTGTTGATGATGCTAAGTTGAGGCTATATCACACTCTGATAATAGACCCATCTTAGCTCTTTGGACCTAACTAAAAATTCTGAGTCCTGATTTCCTCTTTGGGGGGAAGGCTTGTTCAGTAATAAGAGAAGTACAGTAAATACCCTGGGGAAACTGAAGAATGCAACCATGTAGGGTCTTGTATCTTAAGCATCTCCTTAAAATATATATTTAGCAACTATGTTGTTTTTCTGTTTTCTTACTATGGCTATTCAGTGTTCTTGAACCAACTGACCAACTGCTTATACTAGGCCCATTTCTAAGTATTTCTAATGGAAGACAGACATTCTCCTCAGACTGAGCCTCTTGATGATTTTAGTATAACTTTTCTCCAAGTTCTTCAAACTTATGACCAGATCTAAACCTATGGGAAACAACATCTGTGCCTTATGGAACTATTCTTCTTACTGCACTTGACAGGGCAGGATTGGATTTTTCCCAGACCTCTCTTTTGGTCTTGAAAGTCACCTCAGGCTCTCATGTCTTGCAAGATATTAAGTCTGTTTCCCCTCTACCAACTTGATTGATTGCTTAAATTTAGGCAAGGCCTGTTTCAGAATCTACCAAAGGTTAGTGCTTTACATAGATAATAGCAAGCTTTTTCATAAGTCCCCCTGACCATTCTTCTATTCCAAAGAGCAAGGATTATTTTTTAATCTTTTATCAGCATTTGTCTAGAGGGATATAAATACTATCTGCTTTTCTTATCATCTGGTAGGCTTGCTGACTCTCAGGCAGTCAGGACACCCTCCATTAAAGTATGGAGTACCCCCACCACGTGCACCTTTCCAGGACATTTGCAGAGCGGCAGTGTCATCCTATCTAATCACTGTCATTGAGTGTTACTAGCCAGACGTGACATCTAGCAATTATGCTTCATTTGGCAAAGTGGTGCTCCATCCTGACTCATCTGTCCTACCTCCACAAATACAGCAGGTTTTTAAATGGTTATTTGAGTGATGTCTGTGCCTTCATGCTCTTCTTCCACCTTCCCAGCTATGGGTGATTCATTTACTAATTCTTTTGGAAACAATGTGATGAGGAAGAACCGAGAATTGGCTCAAGGTAATGTTGGTAAGTGGTAAAGGATTCAGACTCCCTTTAATTCAGGTCATCTGCAGGATGTTCTAGAAGACTAGATCAGGGGTATCCAACTTTGGCAGTTTTAAGACTTGTGAACTCCCACAATTCTGAAATCAGGCTGGCTGGGGAATTCTGGGAGTTGAAGCCCACAAGTCTTAAAGTTGCCAAGGTAGGACAACTCTGGACTACATCATCAGCATGAAGGAAGAGATAGTCACTTAAACCCAGATGAAATCAATTACTATTCAGCATTATATGAATGAGCCTTGGACTGATGTGCTCCTCACTACTCCTTCATTAGTGATGAAAAAGATGCTAAGTTTTATGTCTGATTTTGCAAATAAGTCAAGACCTAAATTGTTAACAGTGGATTGTTTCAGTAAATTACAATAATGATTGCCCAGTCATAAAACATGTTAAATCATCAATACAGGTAATTCTCGACTTACAACCACAATTGAGTCCAAAATTTCTGTTGCTATGTGAGACATTTGTTAAGTGAGTTTTCTCCTATTTTATGACCTTTCTTGCCACAAGTGAATCACTGCAGTTGTTAAGTTAGTAACACGGTTGTTAAGTAAATCTGGCTTCCCCATTGACTTTGCTTGTCAGAAGGTCGCAAAAGGAGATCAAATGACCTGGGGCCTTGCAACTGTCATAAATATGAGTCAGTTGCCAATGACTGAATTTTGATCATGTGACCATGAGGATGTTGCAACGGTCATAAGTGTGAAAAATAGTCATAAGTAACTTCAAACGGTCACCAAATGAATTGTTATAAGTCGAGGACTACTTGTAATATTTTTAAATAGAGGTGAGGAGAGCATATAAAGTTAGATGCTATTGTATAATAATAAAATCATGCTAAGAGATCATTACGAGCTAGAGCAACTGGTATATTTGACTGATAGCTACTGATATCCTATCATTATATACCAACTGAAACTTGGGGACCAGAATTAATGTTAGAGTTTCATAAAAATATGTAATCTGTGACTCTAGAGAGGTTTTTTTTTTTGCTTCATAGTGAATAACTGGACTTTCTGGCAATCTATATTTGCAATCTGTATTTTCAAGAACAATGAAAAGTGTCATTTTGGTGTTAAAGTTTTGGGTTTAAGTTTACAACTGACATCTATTTTATTTGGGGGGATTGTTTTCTGCCTGTTTCTTTGGATTTGGGCAAGAACTCTTTAGTTGATAGGGTGCAAAATGGATTAACCCTCAACGAACAAGTCAGCCTGGGTACAGAAATTTATAAAATGTATTGACATTCATTCCAAACAAACATTGGGGCTTTTCATTCCACATTGTTTCAATTAGTCTGAAGTCCCAAAATTGGTTTGCTTATTTTTTTTTAATTCCTCCAAACTATAGACACATGAAGAGAACATGACTCTGTCAAACAGCAGGCAAAATGCCCATCTTTGTTGCCTTTGTCTGGAGCTAATTAAGGAGTGGAGGAGGAAGTTTGAGGGAGGGTCAGTTAAATGCCTCTTAGACATTAAAAAAGACAATACTCTGATAGATATGTTTACTGCTGTTTTTAAATGATTTGTTATAGAGAGCTTTAAAGTACAAAGATTCTGGTATTATCTGTACTGAACGTGCTACTTGTTGAAGTATGTCAACTGCAAAACCATGGCTTCCCTTGACGAGCTTTGAAGACAAAAAATTGTACACACTGTGTATGTAAGGAAGCCATCTGAAGCCAAGGAATTGCTAAGGAATTGTATTTTTTGCTACTGTGAACACTGTTTAAGTGTAGGGCTGTTCAAATCTATTTTTTCATTTTATAATTCTTAAAACAAGTGAGGGGGTAAAAGGCAACAATGCAAATTTATCAAGAAAACTTATTGCAACAATAAATATAAATTATCCATAATATTAAAAAGCAAGAGCAGCAACTCTACAGATCATACATGCAACGTATCAAACTTATAAATTATACAGCTTTAAAAAATAACCCGCAAGAACACAAACAGTATTATACAGACCTCATCATAACGATACATTAGTTTCAATCCACGACAAGACTTCTGTTTTTCTACATGCCGCAGGGCGCATTCGAGGCAGAAGACAACATTTTCATTTTCCTGTACAACCTGCAATTTTTATAAACATAGGTTGAGAATACTGATAAGCTACAGGTCATATTGAATGTCTGTGTTTCAGCTGCAGCCTTAATGTAACTTATCTTAGATAGTGAGATAGTATTACATTTTTTGAAAACCATTTATAATTTCAGTAAAATTGAATTCAATGGGTTATGAAGTAGTTAACTGTCTTGTTTCAGAGCAAATATTCAAATACGAGCAAATATCCCCTATGGAGCAAATATCTCCATAGCAAAGTTTCTTTTTGTATCCTTGACAAGTCTGTAAACTTGGATGGTGGCGGATCAATTTTGAGCATCCCATTCATCAGTGCTTTCCAAGAGATAGTTGAAATATATGTCTTGCACTTTGTTGAAGTATGTGCCTTATTTTAGAAATTATTCTGCAGTTAGGAAACAATTGATATATTAAAAGACCAATAATTCTATTACATTTCTATTGTAGCCCCTGCCCTCCTGAACAGCATCCCCCCCAAGAGACACAGATGGTGTCCATTCTCTGGAGGTTTGGAAAAGCTCTTAAACCCTGGGTTTGCTCCCACGCCTGGGATTAATGATAGGCTGGGGGTGGTTGGGGACTGTTATATAGGGTTTTATTATGGCTTCTTTTAGTCTAGGCTGTTTTGTTTTGTCTGTGTTTTTAACTATCCATTAAACTTTGCAAACTGCAGAATCTATTGGGGTGAGCAGCTGTGTCAAAGTAAGTAAGTAAGTAAGAAAAGAAAGGAAGGAAGGAAGAAGAGAGAGAGAAAGAAAGAAAAAGAAAGACAGATAGATATAGATAGATAGATAGATAGATAAGATAAATAGAAAGATAGATAGATAGATAGATAGATAGATAGATAATAGATAGATAGATAGATAGATAATAGATAGATAGATAGATAGATAAAGATAAATAGAAAGATAGATAGATAGATAGATAGATAAGATAAATAGAAAGATAGATAGATAGATAGATAGATAATAGATAGATAGATAGATAATAGATGATAGATAATAGTTAGATGATAGATAGATAGATAGATAGATAGATAGATAATAGATAGATGATAGATAATAGATAGATGATAGATAGATGATAGATAGATAGATAGATAGATAGATAGATAGATGACTTTATCTAGAGGCCTCATGAAGGGGTGTTTGTGGGTGTGTGTGTGAGAATAGATAGATAGATAGATAGATAGATGATAGATAGACAGACAGACAAACAGGTAGACAGATGGATGGACAGATGGAAAAAATCAGGAATCCAGGATTTGAGAAATTTCTCTTACCATGGATAAGTAACAGAGATGCTGGCATATCTGACACCTTCTTTCGGATGTCTCTAACTGCCACTTTCGAGGCTTTTTCTTCCCATCCACTCCCAAGCTGCTGTTGTCATGGCTCCCATAGCGAGCTGAAGAATGGAGACCGGCCTCATAGAGCTTCTGCCGCTGCCTCAATTCTGTGTCCCTGTGAAGATTAAAAATAATTAGAACACAGCACAGCCTCAAAGGGGAATTCAAAGTTACATCTGGAAGGCCTCATTTTTACATGCAGCTGAGCCTTTAATAACTGTCAGTGGATAACTCGGCACTGCATATGCTCCAAGGGAGCAGTGCCAAACTCCTGCTGCTCCTTAATCCCACCTAAGATTGTGTTAGTGACCGCTGCAGAACAAGTAGGAATTCTGAAAACTTCAGAAGCCGAGTTCTTGTAGAAATCTCTACGACACTCTTTGCTTCAACTAGACTGTTTTGCCAGCCTGAATTGCCAAAGGAAATGTCCCTCAAGACACTTCCTAGGAGTCCAAGAATGATGAAGGCTTGACATTTAGTAAAAAAACAAAGAAAAAAAAGTAAAAGCTGAATATATTGCCTAGAGTCATTGTGGCTTCAAAAGTCTGATTTATGAATGCAGATACATGCTGACCATACAGGAGGAACAAATGGAACATCATGTACAAAAGTAATGAGTGGATGAGAACAACAGAAAGTTATTCAAAGCAGCACAAATTAGACTTCAAAAGGAGGCTATCCTTGACCTGATACACTGAAGATGCTTTGCGTTGCAACTTAAAACAGCTCCAGCTACTCTAATGATTAGCAGTGTTATTGTGAAAACTCTTGCTGTCCTCATAGGAAAAGAAATTCAGTTTGAACAAACCTGAGGACCATTTAGATGGACAAATAGGAAAACAAATGCGAGCACTCTTTGCATTTACAAAATGCCCTTTTAAGAAAATGCATATATAGAGGTAACATGGATGTAACATTCTCGAGAAGGAGAAACTCCATGTGGAGATCCTCAATGAACCTCTCAAGTCTTCTGCCCTGAGTGCAAATACGCGGGGAAGAAGACTTGATTCAGACTATCAAATTAACAAATTAGTTTATTAAATACAATTTGTAGATTCCAGTCATCAGATTTTCTATGGATCCTTGATCTATGCGATGTGCTACCGATCACACTTGAATTGTGGGTAACGAAGCTACATGATAAAGAACAAAGAGAACACAGCATTATATTAGAAAGACAACAGCTTTCCCCTCCTTTCAAAAATGTCCTAGAGAGAGGAAGGAAAAATATTCAATACTTTTTCAGAGCTGGAAAAGGAGAAGCTGTGGAACTCTGCTCATGCCACAGTCAGATTGAAAGAGAGGCTTTCCTTGCTTATCCATAATTACAACACAACCTATATGAATATTCGGAGCAGAACGTTTTAAGCTCTGGGTGCGAATACTGAGTTCCTTCATTAAAAAAAAAGTCAATGCTTGACAGAATGCTTGAATCCTTCGTTTTTGTCTTCAATGGTTTACCAGCACACCAAGTGTCTTCTCCATCTGTGGTTGGGCTCATTGGTCCTGGCTGTCTCACAGCACCCACTGTAATTCTTTCAAGAGAAAAGAGGATATGAAACAAAGGTTACCTGAGCTCTCTCAGAAGGGCCGATATTGTACTCAGAGCAGAACCATTTTCTTTCTTGGCTTCAGCTGTCGCAATTTGATACAGCAGCTTTTCCATTGAAAATGGCTTGGGTATATGTCGCCTCTTCATTTCCTACCCACAAACATTCCACTGTTAGCTCTCCTTTACCATACAATGAAATACATTCCAATAGGAAGACCACAGCCTAGACTGCACCATATGCAATCATTCATATGACATCTCCAAATCAGACTTGATTGTTTAATAGCTAACAAAATCAGAGATTTCATTTTGACATTTCTTAGACATTGTCTAAGAAATTTATAAGCAAAATAGGTGTTTGTAATAATGACTGATTTCATTAAATAGCATGACACACAATGTGTCTGTGAAGTGTTTTGTCTGCTTTTACAAAAGGCATTCTGCTTTTTGAAAAGTTTGACACTTTTACCTTGGCAGTTTTAAAACCCATGCTTGTCCACTGGGTGGTAGCAAAGTGCACAGTTTCAGAGACATTGTAACCGCAGCATACTTTTGACATGAAAGATCCTGGAAAGCAGACAACAAACTGCCCGCTCTGTTGTACAGTACGGTGCACCTTGATCCCCTCTTTGCACAATACCTCTGGGGCGATCTAAATAGAGAGAAGAAAGGAAATCACCCTTTTAAAATCTTATTTTCCTGCCATTCGGTGCTTCCTGTATAGTGCAATGAAACTTGATCGAACTTCGAAGTCTTCAGGTTACAGTGTACTTCAACTCCCATAATCCCACAATCCCTGTTCCATAAAACAATACTGATACCACATAAACTTTAAATGTTGCAATACAAACTGGAACTTCCAGTGCTTATTCCTTATACAGATGCTAATATGATCCTGAAAACAAACACAGCTATTACTTGTTAGTAACCACAACTGAGACTGGGATCTTAATCATTAAGTGAAGTGGTCACTAAGTGAAACAACAACTGGGTTTATGATCTTATTTCAGTTTTCCTTTGCTTTACAGACCTGTGAAGATTGTAAATGTGAGGATTGGTCACAAAATTATTTCTTCATTACTATAATAATTGCGAATGGTCACTAAAAGACACATTTGCTAAACAAGGACTACTTGTACTCTCAATACAGAAACCTTAGAGGTAGAATTAGACTTTGTGAGATACCATATTTGGATGCATCAAGAAAGCTTCTTTAGGTAGGAGTTTCAAATTTCCAGAAACGTTGACAACATGAGAAAACTATTTCCCATCCTTGGAGGTTACTTTTAATGGAAATCAAAATACATGCCAGCCTTCTTTACCTATTTACCAACCAAAATTATTCGGGGGGGGGGAGGGGGGGGGAAGATGTAAACTTTTTTTTTTTTAAAAAAAGGATGTATGGGTTCTTTGGGGATGTAGTATGCTAGAAATTAGTCTGAGAGATGGCATGTCTTTGCTTACAATAGTATCCAATAAGGTGGCTAAGGAATGGTTATCAAAATGGATGGATGCTAATGATGGAGAAGATGAGAGAAGCTGTAGGATCCGAAGCTGAAATTTGAATAGGTTACCAGTCTGGAAATTATCTTGTCTTCAGGGTGTTGGGGAGACTGGCTATTGTGCTTCATATTATCAGAAGAGAGTGAGATGAGGTCCTTGCAGCTGACAGGTGAGCTCCATTTGAAGTCAGAGTGGCAACAGTGGTAGGATGTAATATGGTAGCCATCCACTCAGGAGGACACCTTATTGAAGTGGGAGATGGAGCTGATATGAAGAAGGAGACTGAGGGTGCATTCTTCAAGGGAATAATTCATCTGAGTAGAATGCTGCTGGAGAGGACAGGAAGTCTTATGGTGTGCATTGAGATTGGCCTGAGATTTGGATATAATTTTGCCTGATACGTACTTGGATTGCCTGAGCCAGAAGAGGAGACCCAAAGCAGCAGTTTTAGTAGTTGTTGGGGGTTGGATGGATGATAAAAAAGGTCAAACCCAGAGGTTTCTGACTTCCTTTTCATTTGAACTAACCCCAGGTGAAACAATATAGTTCTTTGTTTTGATGATAATATTCTTATGGCTATTCTTATTGGTTGTTATGTTTTAATATTTTAATTTATCCCAGTGGCTATCACTGTGATTGTTTTAATTGTTCTAATATTATAAACCACTGGGAGTCTCTGGGAGATTTGGTGGTATATCAGTGTAATAAATCAATAAACAACCAATACTTTTCTTATCAAACTTATAAAAATGTACTTGCTTTAACATAGAACAGAAAAATGAATATTTTACAATTTGGAAAGTATATAAAGTATCTGCTTTTAAATAAAATATACTTTTACTGTTTATTTTAAATAGTTTAAATACATTTTTAAGAGGAAATACTCTCAAAGTAACTTATAGAAACAATCCAATGGAGGTTCTTCTCAGAGATAAGTTTTAATGGTGTTTACTTCTAGGTAAGCGAATGCTGGATTACGGGGTCAAAAGAATGAATGCCTTAGGTGTGCATAAGCAAAACTGAATTTCCCCCCCATTTATTCTGCCAATGTATAAGCAGCCTATAGGAGGGTGTCTGTCACCTCCACATGTTTTTCTTGTACTGCTATGGCCAAATCATCAGTGTATCCAAATCTGCGTCCCTTTGTTGCTGGCATATCTGATATGTTTAAAAAATTGAATAGTGTGGGTACGCTTACAGAGCCTTGTGGGAGGCCATTGTTTAATCTTCTTACCTTAGTTAAGTTGTCCCCCATTATTATCTGAAAGGACTTATCGCTCAGCATGTTATTAATTAGTCGACACAGAATTATGCAGGGGATAATATGGCACAGTTTGTATAACAACCCATCCTTCCAAAATGTGTCGTATGCCACAGTTAGATCCATGAACATGGCCGTGGTTTTGAGGCCTCGTTGGAATCCTGCTTCAATATAGCCTGTTAGGCTTAGCACCTGGTCTACACAGCTCCATATCATGTGGCATATCAAGATTTAATTAAATGATTGAGTTTTATATATACCCATGGCAATATGTGTTTTTTTTTGTTATTTAGTCCCTTGCTTCAAATAACTGTACAACAGGGTTCACTGCTATTCATAAAGTTACAAAACAAAATTGAACTGGATTCCTCAAGACAGAAATCAGAAATTGACTTACCATGACGTTACTTTCAAGCATTTCCAGTCCTGGAGTGCCATTGGCTTGCAACAGGGTATGTACCACTTTGTCAAGTTTTTTCTCCTCCGCAGCAGGAATGCAATACCTGTTCACATTTGACAGAGAGAGAAAATCACAAAAAAGGATATGAATTCTAGACCAAATAAGGTACTATGCATCAGAAGGCAGTGTCCCAAATTGTATCTCCAAAACTAAATGCCAACCTAAGAGGTTAAAAACTAAATTGGAAAAGATGCCGTAAGCTGGGGGGGGGGGAAATCAGTAACTTTATATTTAGACAGAGTCTAAAATAAGATTGAGTTTCACAATTACAGTATTTAGTAACAGTACATCATAACACTAATGCCGAGTTATATGTTGCCCTAGATCAGTGGTTCTCAACCTTCCTAATGCTGCGACCCCTGCCCCGCTGCCGCGAACCCCTCCCCATCCCCTCCATGCGCATGCACATTGCCAGACGAGAAGCAATGAGGTGACAAAGGGGGCGTGGCATCAAGATGGTGGGCTAGCGCACGCGGCCCTTCCGTCAGCGCCTGCGCATTCGAGGGCTGCCTGTGCGTCGCACCATCCCCTGGTACTCGTATGTGGACGGATAGAGGAGCGGTGTCTCGGTTCCTAAGACCATCGGAAATATGTGTTTTCTGATGGTCTTAGGCGACCCCTGTGAAAGGGTCGTTCGATCCCCAAAGGGGTCGCGACCCACAGGTTGAGAACCGCTGCCCTAGACAGAGAATAAAAAGATTTTATCAGCTGAACAGCACATAGAACGGAAGGGAAGGAACTTGACTGAACCCACCCCTTAGCATGCCTCTGTATGCAAAGACAGATTTTTTCAGGTAAGTGTTTTCAATACTAAGTTCGTTAGTTAATTATACATAACAGAATATGTCATCTTTATAAAATCTAGAGCTCATTGTTAAAATCCATGTATCTGCAGCAATAATCAGCATAGTATAAATCATAAGGTAAGATAAAGAATGACAGTAATTTCTCTTGAACAGTGAAAAAGCTATCCTTATATAACTGATTAAATAATTAAAGTTAGATTATTAAGAATTTGTTAAGACAAATCCAAATTTCAAATGTGGCACAAGTTCATATATAGAATTATTTTAAAAAAATCCAAATAAAATTAAATAGTGACAGATTTACTTCTGAAATGTTTTTCTGGATAAGGCACACTCCTACAACTTAATTAGTCATTCTGTGGCAACTGTACACACTTTCCAATAAAAAGTGCAAGGTATTCTTGCAGCAGTTACTGTGTACAAAACTTCTTTGATATATTTTGTGAGGACAAAAAATTTAATAACACTTAATTTAAAAAAAAAAAGGTTGGAAAAGAAATTCAGCCTGTAGAATTTGTTTCATTCTATTATAAATCATTTTCTGAAATTTTCCAAAACTGACACTAAATATAGGAACACAGTCCCAGCCAATTGTTGCATTTCTGTAGTTAAAAAAATTAACTATAACAATTTCTTCACAGCCAAGCCAAGCTGTAGACCCTGGATATTTAAATCTTTCTCCAGATAGTTTTTTTTAAAAATCAAGAGCCACTGATTTAAATTTCATACTGGTTATTAATTACTCAAGAAAGCCACCATCTTTCACCCTCCCAATGATTATATTGCAGTAAATTATATCTTGTACATTTAGGCTGTACCAAACTTTGTACATTAGGTTAGTAAAAAGCATTGAAAAATTGAATGTGTGAAACAGCGTATTCTTTTAAAAAATTACCTGCTTTCCTGACTTTGGGGAAGGCTTTTTTTCCTATATAACAAGGCAGGGAAGTTTTTTTTAAAGCTGTTTTTAAATTTTACATTTGGTTTCAAATGGCTAGAATAAAACCCGATCTTGCAGGAAGATCAGAAAAATCCATGAATAGTAGATATATTTTATCAACTTCCATTCTATCAGTAACGCTCCCTACCTATTTGTGAAGCACATTTTAAAGAGTTAAAGAAAACCATTAATGGAAATCAGAATGGTTTATTTCTTGCTTGAAGAAGAAGAAGTCTTTTCTGATACTGTGGGATTGTTAGACCCGTTAAGCCAGAAAACACAGATTGAATAAGATTCTCAATTTCTCAATACCTTTGTGAGCTTAATTTCAAAGTATCTGAACCATTTGGAACTGACTGAATTTCAATAGTAAGACTATATTAATCTCACTTCCCTGCTGTATTAGGTAGTAAAATTTAATTGTGCCATAACAAATGCCAGTCTGACTTTTACTTGGATATTTTAAAATACATTACAGCAGTTAAGTTAGAGAAAACTTAAAAGATAAATCCTAATGCAACTCTATAAAATGCCTTTCTCACCCAGGAAAATAATAACAATAATTTGGAGTGCCAGGTTAAATATTTTGTTCATTCTAAAATTTTACTTATCTTTGTTATACTTACTAGGATATTTTACAGTGCTCATTTTTAACATTATTGGATCCTGCCTTGAAATTCTAAATAGAATGATTAATGGTATAAATTTTTCATTTTGAAATAAAAAATTCTGCAGATCCCCAAACAAAAGCAAGGGAAGTAGAGCAAAGAAACACACTTAAGAGTTACTTACCAAATGCAGTCAGCACCAGTGTGTAAGTAGTCAATATATGGAAGGTGATTTTGGTCTCGAGACCAGCATGAGGTAGAAAAGACCATGCCAATGTTTAGCCAAGGAATTGTCACTCCTAAATTAGTAACATCAGATCAGAAGAAAACATGATTACTGCCAATCTTCTCATTAAAAAAACCCCTATTAAATTATGAACTGTTAACTTTTAAAATTATATTGAAAGCTGTATGTGACATTTAATGTCCCCTGAAAATTTAGATCTTAACAGAAATGAAAAAAAGAATGACAGATTTTACAAAAATGAACATGATCCTAATCTGATTGGTCAAATCTCCTTTGATCCCTGGGTCCTGATGTTAACATGCAACAGTATCTTAACAAATCAGCTCGTATAGCTTTATATGTGAATATGAATTTAGCTTTTGCCAATATAGGTAATCCTTGATTTATGACCACAATTGAGCCCAAAGTTTCCATTGCTAGCTAACTAAGACGTTAAGTGAGTTTGCCGACCTTTCTTGACACAGTTGTTAAGTTAATCACTGCAGTTGTTAAGTTAGTAACAGGGTTGTTAAGTGAATCTAGCTTCCATCATTGACTTTGCTTGCCGGAAGCCAGTTGGGAAGGTTACAAATGGTGATCACATGACCCTGGGACACTACAACCATCATAAATACATGCCAGTTGCCAAGCATCTGAATTTTGATCATATGACCATGGGGGTGCTGCAATGGTTGTGTGAAAAACAGTTATAAGTCACTTTTCAGTGCTGTTGTAACTTCAAATGATTGCTAAATGAATAGTTGTAAGCTGAGGACTATCAAGAGCTAAACAATGTCTGGGAAAAATAATATTCCCTTCAGTGGTGGGTTGCTACTGGTTCACCCCTGTTCGGGCGAACTGGTAGCGACAGGAGGCTCTGCCCACCCGCCCGGACATCATCATGGATGATTTGTGTATGCACAGAAACGCCGCATTCACAGTTCCGAACCGGTAGCGAAGGTAAGTGAAACCCACTACTGATTCCCTTCCTCTGAGGAAGCTGAAGATGTGCAATAGGTATACATACCGTATTTTTCGGAGTATAAGACACACCTTTTTCCCTCCTAAAAGAGGGTGAAAATCTGGGTGCGTCTTATACACCGAATGTAGCCCCACCCAGCCTCTCAAACGGAGCTTTCGGAGGCTGAAAAAGCAGCCTCTCAAACGGAGTTTTCGGAGACTGAAAAAGCAAGGCGCAGAGCTCACAACCAACGAACCTGTTGCTAAAGTTCACCTCTGGGAACAGCTGATTGGGGTATTCCAGGAGGCCGATCTACCTGCCAATCAGCTGCTTGTGCTAAATCAGGCTAATATATCTGTTCCAGGCTGTTTGCTAAGGATGCTAGCCAGATGGATGCTGCCAGGCAGATTTTTTTTTTCTTATTTTCCTCCCCAAAAACTAAGGTGTGTCTTATACTCCAGTGCGTCTTATAGTCAGAAAAGTACGGTACTCATTCCATAATTATCTCCATAGATAAATGCAATCGCACTATTGAAACTGCATTACTAGGTATGATAACAAAAATTTGAAAATAATAGCAATATCATAGCACTGTCAACTTTGACAACTGTCTCAACCAGCCTTTGTAAAGTAGAAATCACCTAAGGTTTCTGTAAAGAAAAAACAGTAACAGCAAAAATCTGCACATTAATTGGCATAGCATAAATCCTTTGGGACAGCAAATAATGGAGCTACTTGTGCCTATCAATCACCATACAGACATTAGACGCTACTACTAATGTACTGAATATTAATGAACAGGCTAAAACAGATTTGAAGAAGTCAACAAGGACATGATTTCCACTATATATTTAGCCTCCACCTCAATCTGATTCTTTTTATAATACAAGGATCTGAGTTAAACTGTGGCGCGATTATTGTAACAGACAACACAAATCTCAGCAGTCTCACATGACGAGAAGTCTGCCCATCTGTGTTGAACAGACTGAAGGGTCAATGGATAGCAGAATCACATTTAGTTAAATACTGCCATGACAAAAAGTTTACTGAATGTTAATTTATTTTTAAACATCATTTATAGATGCCTGGTTACAGGGAAATGGGGAAAATGTGATTTATTCCAAATCTTTCTGAGTGCCACAACTACAAGTATACATCTTCTTACCAGGCACAGCACCAAGATGTCGCAGGATGGATCCTGTGTTATTAGGAAGGACTGTTAGGTTCCATCCATGCCTGTGCAAATTAAATAATATAGATAACTGTAAGCAAATATTAAATGCCAACTCAAAATATTCTGATAGTGAATCTAGAGGAAAAAAGTAATCCTCTTTCTTGTTCAAAAAAACCTTAGTACACAATTTTTTGTATAACTGATCAAAAATCTTACATTCGTTTTCAGTGTTCTGGCTAATATTTTTGAAGAACTAAAATGATTAACTTTCAGAAAACGTTTATTTTTATAGATGTCAATAATTAAAAGCATCAGGACTACTACTTCTTCATTTTAATAGCTGTCCTGTTCCCAATGTAGAAAAACAAATAAACAAAATATATTATTATTCATTGGTGACTAGAATTACTCTCTGATGACAGACTATATGCTGGTTGGGAATTCTGAGAACTGCAGTTTTAATTCAATTAGATGGCACCATGTAAAAGGAGGCTACTATAATGCTTTTATGGCTACCTTGAAAGAATGATGCCAGGAATTAATGGCTAACTATACATTTTTATCCAAAATAGGTTATAATTCAAATTTAAGTATCCTCTGAAATATCATGTTTGGGGAACAAATAAAGTAAACCTAGCAAAAAGGAGCCGAGGTGGCGCAGTGGTTAGAGTGCAGCACTGCAGGCTACTTCAAGCTGACTGCTAGCTGCAGTTCGGCGGTTCAAATCTCACCGGCTCAAGGTTGACTCAGCCTTCCATCCTTCTGAGGTGGGTAAAATGAGGACCCAGATTGTTGGGGCCAATATGCTAACTCTGTAAACCGCTTAGAGAGGGCTGTAAAGCACTGTAAAGCGGTATATAAGTCTAAGTGCTATTGCTAAAATGATTAAATTAATTCAGAACACAACATAGGAAAGCTAACATATACTGGATTCAGCTACTTTATGCAATCAACCAACCAAATGTCCACCCCCTCACGTCTCAAAAGGTTTGAAAGAATCTATTCTCGGCAGTAGATTGACTTGAAATGTATACTGCCTTTTAAACCTCTTACTCTTAAGTCAAAATAGTACAGGAACATGCAATTTTATGGCTCTCACAAAAGAGTCTGAGCTGAAATTATATGCTTCTCACTTGAGACTTTATAGTTATCAATGCACACCATATCACATGGATCAAACTGAGTAGTATCTCAATAAAACAATTAGTTCCCATTGTTGTACTGGGCAGAGAAGATTAAAAAAATCAAGCAGAATTCTAGATAATGTTGCCATGTATTACCTTGAAAAAGGTTCCGATTTTCCCACAGGGAAGCCACTGCCATGGGTATTAGTGTCCACTTTCCCACAGTGTACTGCTACATGGCAGTCCTTCTGTTCTACTAATCTCCAGTATTCTTGCTATAAGGGAAAAAAAGCTATCCAGTTGTAATAGATGTTTAAAATTATGGCCAAATATAGTATCTCAAACATTCTTTACCTTTTTCTTAGAAAAAGAAACTTTAGCAAATGAACATGCTGCAGATTTCTTAACAAAAGTTCTTATTATCTTTCTGATCTCAGTCTTTCAACAGATAAAATGTTTTTGTTGGTGAAAAAATGTTTTTAAGGCGTTTAGAAAATATGCATTCATTTAATATTACAAGCAGAAGAATAGAGAGCATCCTGCCATAGCCGTGGAAAACATATAAAAGGAGGAAGAACCATGACTACCTAGAACTGATAAGGCATTGAATCAAGTGAGACCTTTTCTGAACATTTTTTTTAAAATGTAAGGACGAGTATCCTTTGCCATACAATGAGCTAAAATTTCCTGGTACAGCTTCCAGCAAAGGGAAATTGCTTAGAATTTAACCTTAGGATCTGGTGACTTTCACATGGATGCTAAATTTTATGAGCCAGAATAGCAGAGACTGCAATAGCTATGAATAATGATGAACCTGACTTAAATTCTCCTACTATGTTTCATGAATGTTTCTGACAGTTGAATGAGTGTATTTATGATAAAGTGGTAATAGGAAGGAGATTTCAATGAAATATTGGATCCTGAACTTGATAGAAATACACTGGCATGAAAAAAAATCATTAGTGAAATATACAAAATACAGAAGTATGATAGCTAAGTAAGTGTAATACATAGATATGCCTTTGAATAATATTTACACTAGATAAGTATATATAGAATTGTAACTTAACTGTTATAATGATATATTATACCCTGTTTCTTTTCTTATATTTTAAAGCACTTTTTATGTGTTGCTTTTTTTGAGAATGTACTGTACCTATCATTTAGCTTTGTATTTTGTTCCCTGTCTTTTTCTGTTACTATTTTAAAAGCAATAAATAAATAATAAATATCTGCCTCTTTTTTTCCTATTTACTGCTTCTCCTCTTTTTTCTTAAACTTAGCAAGATTTTTAGTTGTCTTTAAAGCAACCCTGCTTTTAAAATTACATAACAGGCAACATTCATGATGACCAAGATTGTATCATTATTACCTGTCTGCATCCAGTTAATATGAGTTTCCATGTAAAAGCATGGTTGCCATTACTTGTTGGATGCTTAGGATTTTTCATATGTAGGTGGGAAAGCATCTGAGTCCAGACTAAGACCGGTTTTAATACTAGGACATTTCTCACCTCTATTTCTGCTGCTGTGGGGTCTTTGCTGAAGCACATACTCATGACGTTTCTTGCTGTTCGGTAAAAAGTTGTTAATGAAACAGACCTTCCCTATGAAACAGGAGCAAAAAGGGGAAGAATTATGATCCTACATTTTTTTCCAAATATAATGCAATTAAATACCAAAACTAGGGGGGAAAAACAAATGATTTGGAAAGAAAATTTATTCTGGCACTCAGGATATTATTGCTCATTTTTTTGTATTTCCAGCTACTGAGTCCCCTCTGTTTCACAGACAGTTGGTAAACTGGTTGCGCTACAGATTGTTTTTCTATATTCCAATCCATCCAAAAATGCTGGCATGTATCTCAACTTTCTCTCTAACAGATGATTCTCCTCCATTATTTATTATTATTGTTATTATTATTGTTTTGTCGCAGTCAGCCAGATGTTCAGACTGGATTTGGCATTTTTGTCTATTTATTGAGTCCTTTCCAAGGACCTGGGATAGGCAGTTGTGGATGTCTGATGGTGGTACAGATATTGTCACAGGATGTAAACTGTTCCAAGTAAAGCCGCCTTTTGCAATTGACTGATGATGAATTTATCAATGCCAATGGTGTTCAAGTGGTGCTCTAGTTATTTTGGGATTGTACCCAAGGCACCTATTACTATTGGGACTACCTTTGCTTACTTTTGCCACAATCGTTCTATTTCTATTTGCAGGTCTTTGTATTTATTATTATGATTGGTCGCACAGTCAGGCAGATGTTTAGATTGGGTACACTGTTACCATGATTAAAAGAAAAAAATGGGAAAAATAGAGAAGGCAGCATTGTCTGGATACTCCCGCCCTCCCCGATTCTGCAAATGAATCAGGGTTAGGCTTATCCAGAAATCTTTGGGCTCCTAAAAGGCTCACTCAATCATATTTTATGCTATGTGTCAAGAAGATGATGCCTTCCAGATATAGGCAATTGCCAAGCAAGGAAAGAAAAATAATAGCAACTCCCCCCACCCCAAAGAAGATTTGTAACTGGCAATTTATATTGGTTCTAAAAAAACACCACAAAGATACTTCTTTAGAAATGTACTGGCAAGACTTGATTTCAGGGAATTATTGCAGGCAAGGTAGAAAGTTACATAAATTTCCTTCTACCACAAATATTATGAAATCATGCCAGACATATAAAGCTAGAGATTCAAAACCAAATTAAAAATAACAACATATTCAGTATTTAGCCGTATTTACCTAATATATTGCAAAACTAAAATAATTTTTGTTAGAAATAATAAAGAAATATTACAAAAACTTCCACATTATTTATTTAATTTTATTTATTAAATTGTTGTGAACCAAGAATGCATCACGATTACACAGCTGTGACGTTTCTCCTTCATTTAACTACTGCTGCAAAGTTTGCTTTCAACTGGAATACATCTGTGGCAATTTCCCATAATTCTCCACTAACATGACTAATGCTGGCTAGGAGTTACAGAACTGAACTCCAAGTATGTGGAAGGCATAAGATTAGAGAGGCTGATGCATGGCTTATAGCTCAGTAGGGGGAATATGCCAATGTTTCTCAATCTAGTATTATCTAGATGCTTTAAATACAACACCCGTCATCAAGGGATAATGGGAGTTGTAGTGCAATGTATTGAAAGGTAAAGACATAATGTATTTATCGTATAATACATTATGTCTTTATAAAGACAGAGGTTCACCAAGTAGAACTGTACTGGTAACATATTAAAATGTGAATTATTTTTCACAGCTGCCTGGATTGTGGAACTCAAAGCTGGTATACTGTATATCATGAACATGCAACCAGTGGTTTAAAAAATTCTGTTTTCTATCAACATCTTAAATTAGTTCAATTTAATCTATTGATATATTTCAATCAATTAAATCTATTGATTTTTATTTTATTTTATAGGATGTACTGACACACAAAAAAATCATTTATAAAACCCATAAATAGTTTTCATTTCAGGGTAAGCAACATTTTGCAGAGTGTCTTTGATACATTAATTGTATGATTCTACAATTTAAGATCTGTTGCAAATCATTTGCTTTCTCAGCCAAAAACATGCATATAAAAAAAACCCATGCATATTCATTTCTCAAACCAATACCTTTGTAACGTTACCATAGGCATTCTATATATGTTTATCTATAAATAAACTGAACTATACTAAGGAGACATCAGACGTTCTTGTCATACTCCATGCTCAATGGCAAACTTTGTTCCTAGGCATTCCAATTATTTTTACACATGCTTTACTTCCATTATATACCATTCTTACTGGATTCAGCAAACAACACCAACCATAGCTCACACCTCATCTGTTGATCATAAGCACTCCATAAATCAACAAATGTACAATAATGTTTCTTCCTCACACATTGCCTTATGAACTGCTGAAGAGGAAAACACCTGATCTACACATATTCCCCGCACAAAGCCATGCTGCAGACCTTGCTCATTATCTCTTCTTGCACCCTTTTAATCATAACTCTGCCAAACATTTTCTCAGGCACACTTAACAAATTACCCCCTCCTTCAAATTTTACAGTTGCTCTTCCTAACTTTCCTTTTGTAAAAAAGGTCATTCTTCCACTCATCAGACAGAGTTGCTTTCTTTACAAACAGATTAAACTAACTGAACAGCCACTCCATAAGGACACCTAATATATATTTTCACTTTTCTTCACTCAGACTATCCTCACCTACAACATTCTTTAGTATTTACAACATTCTCACAGAATGTAAGACTTTACCACTTCTATTTTACTCTTTGGCAAATACAGTAATTACAATTTCCATACAGATCTCTAAAATTGTCCTTCACATTCCCTCAGTTCAGTTTCACCCTAAATCAGTTCCTCTTACTATTTTAGCCCTAATTATCAGCCCTAATACATTTATATTTATTTATATATATAGGATGCTTAGAGTTGTAGCTGTGATGACTTGTAAGAAGATTGACTGATTAAATAACTGAATTCTCACATCTGCTTGGGGATTTCTCCTGTAAGCTGGGAGGCAGTTTTGCCTGATTCAGCTTTGGAGACTGAGAGGGCCACAGTGCTTGATGTAATTATTTCCAAGCTACCTCATTTATGATCCATGGTTTATTGAGAATTTTGACAGGTGAATGACAGAAGAACCACTTAGATCACCAGTGGATAAAGACAAAAAGTAAATCTATGGTAAGAGCTTATGTTTCAACCTACACTATGCCAATAAGGGCATCAAAGCTCAGCATTTATCCACCTTTATTGTGTTGACTTGTGCAATGACCTGTTCCTTTTTAGGGCGATAATCAGAAAGAATTGCTATTGGGCTGCTATGATGTGTTTGCACAACTTACTGCTAATAAAGGCACTAAGTTTTGCTAGAGTCTTAACACTTGATGAGTGAGTGAAGGGTGATTGGGGAAAAGTCTTATAATGTGATCTGGGATGCATTTTGGCCTTTGGAAAGTGGTTGGTATTCTCTCGCATCTACCTCTTTGTTTTCCTTCAACAAGGCGCTAGATGTCTCTTCTGCTGTTCCATTTCCTAGAGGCCTTCCCAAAACATGGCGGCTTCCAAGAAAAGGAAGAACGCATAAGCACAATATGATCCTAGATCACTGTCACCTCCACTTTCCAAGTGGTGACTAAGACTTCAATCAAATTAAGTATACCAGAGCCTCAAGAACAGGGGTGAGCAATTAATTTTTCCAAGAGGCCACATGAGAAACTGGGACTGCTGTGGAGGGCCTCTGCCCTGCCCTCTTTCACCGCCATGCTCCCATTGTCCCAATGCTGCTGCCTGGACAGGAGCAGCCGAAGGACTCAATGTGGGCCAAAGACTATAAAATGCCCAGGTCTGCTCAGGAACAACTTCAAGCCTCTTTTGAAACCCAACAGGCCATTATAGGCTCTTGGTGAAAAATAATCAGAAAATAATCAGATAGGTTTTATTTCCTGCAGAGGCGTACAGAACTCCAAAGTAATCAAAGAGTGATCTGACCATGACCAGGGACAAATACTATCACCTTCCCTCACTCGCTGAACCAGAAGTATGCCAATTAAACTCAGCTATTTATTTATGGTCAGTCAGGATTAAAAAGACTGAGGTAAAGTCCTAAAAAGACCAGATGGGTTTAGTCCATAAACCATTTGGATTTCTGTGGGCTCCAGATTTAGCTTTGCATGAGATGTTGACTTGTGACTTCTCCTGAACACAAGATTCCTGCTGGATACGATATGCAAATTATTGTCATGGTAAGATAAGCCATTGTCCTGCTTCTGTAGGATACAACTTGAAGTCTTATATGAAGTGGGAGGCCCTGGTGATAGTATCTCATCTATCTCATCTATCTTCTATCTATATATATTAAAAAGGATGTATGTATGTATGTATGTATGTATGTATGTATGTATGTATGTATGTATGTATGCCAAACTTGGTACACAGATGACTTACCCCTGTGGGGGTAAGACAACCCTGGGGGGGGTGTCTGTGTGTCTGTGTGTCTGTGTGTGTGTGTTCCACCATAACTCTGGAAAGCCTGGGCCTTTAAGGAGAGCGAGTGCGGCGTCCTAGAGCGGCAATTGTTCGTGATGTCATGGGAGGGTGAAGGGAGCCTGATTAGGCCAATACAGAGGCCTTTGATTGAGCGTGCTCCTTCACACATTGGGCATTTAAGGACTAGGCCTCCCTCACACAGTAGGCCTATGAAGCAAAGGGAGCCTGATTAGGCCAGTACAGAGGATTTTGATTGAGCGTGCCACGGTCCTAACCAGATTGTCCACCCCCACCTCACAGCTTCGGCCCGTTTTCCCAGGATCGTCCTTCGCCCCAACTCATTGCGCGAAGGACGGGACCACATCAACCGAGGTGAAACAGGTATGGAGGCCACAGAGGAGACCCAGCCTATTTCAGCAGGTGCAGCATGGCCCAGCTCAGGGATTTATGTTCCAGTCCCAGGCCCAGTTTGAGGAAATGGTAAAACGGGTGGTGGTACAGGTAGGGTGGTGGGAGGGGGAAGGGAGAGGACAGGGATGATGGGCATGGGAGTAGGGAGAAGAAAGGCCACTCTCAATGGCTCCCTGTCAGACAAACGCTTTGACGTCTATAAATACCCAGGCAGCGCAGGGTTATCAGCTAGTGTCCTTATAAAAGCCAGAACTAGCTTCTCAAAACACTTTATATGAGGCTGTTTTCAAAACCACTCTAGAAAAGCTCCTGGTGCAGAACGCAGTAGCCCACCTGCTAGTGAGTGAGAGCTGCACCATCATACAATACAGATGTTAGTGATAGATTTCTGGGTGCAATGAAAAATGTTGACCTTAATCTTTAAAGGATATGGCTTTTAATATGTCTAGGGCCACTTTTTCCAAATGTAACTGATCTGTCCAAAGTGCTCATCCCACATAGGGAGGCACAGGGTTCCCAATGCATATTACATGAAAGGTTATGGGCCCCAAAGGCAGTGTTTTTTTCCATGACGGTTCCCTGATGCAAGAAGTGCAACCACAACTCAGTTTTACTGGAAAAATGTTGAGGCTTCTAATCTTCAAACTACTTTGCAGGGCTACTTCTTGCTAGGATATACATGCAGAGTGGTAACACTGCTCAAAGTATTTTTCCTAGCCAAAATCTAGTTTGGAGCACCTATCTAAAGAAAGGAAGGAAAAGAAAGCAAAGTAATTGGTTATTACAAAATGTTAAGTGTCAATTACAGGAAAAGAGGCAATGAATTTTTTAAATCTCAGATTTTCATGTTTGTAAATAAAAGGAACAATTGTGTGAAATATTTATTGGGCCAATTTAATAATAAACAGCATTCAAAGCACTATTTCTCAGCTATCCAATCTGTGTCTGTAATTTGGGGCTTGCCAAGGCTGTAAAGCTACAGTAATACCAACAGATTTTGGGTACTTGCTTGTCAATTTTTGCCAAGCAATTGAAAGCAGAAACTATTTTTAATATTGAAATAATAAAAAATACGTGTAGCTCGGGTTTTAGATTTTGGCAGTGGTTTGCTCTCCAAGCTTAGATTTTTCATTCGTCATAAAGAAATCTCCATTGAAAGCTTTCTCTTGCCCTTCTTAAATTCCTATTTTTGCCTAAAATTTATACTTATACAATGTAACTTTGATTTTAAATAGAAAAATACGCAGTGTATGTGAAAATATTGCCTTTGCTTCTTGGCTCTCTCTCAAAACATCTGTATAGATATGGAAAGGATTTCTTGGACAAAAATCAAAAAATTTCCTCTGAACATTTCTGTTTGCAATTCCTGGATTCAGATACATTCTAAATGCTATGTGAACTTGCCTTTAAGAATGACAGAGCTCATAAGCTACCTTTCCTGGCTAAAACTGAAACTATGACTTGGGCTTGCCCTGCAAACCAGAATTAATCATGATTTCATCTGTGTTTCTAAATCCTACTTTGCAAGCAGAAACTACTGGGTTATTTCAGCAGAAACTACATTTTGATGCACAGTGAGGAATGGTTGGAGTTCTTGAGGTTAATGCATATAGCCCTAAAACAGAATTTAAATCTCTAATTGACCAGCTTGCAGGACTGGACTCTTTGGTATACATACAAATATAATCAGGTTTTTGCCCCCCCAAATACCTATTTTTTCTATTTGAGATAGATTAAGTGCACCTTTACTTACATAAATTGCAGAAAAGCAATGCCTTTAAGAAAAGTATTGAAATAGCCATGCGGGTACATATTACAATGAATAGACCCTTTTGCTTGGAATTCTATTTTCACAGGTATTTAGCTATAAAAATCTATTTCAAGTAACAATACTAAAAAAAATTATTTACATATTAAATGATGCTTACTTTAAGGTAAATGTGCAAAAAAGACCCAGTCACTGTTATTATGTTTATACTTAGTTCACTTGGTTCTGGTAACCAAGTTTAGCAGAATAACAAAAAAGAAAGTTGTAGACATTTTAACAAAGCTAATATATCCAGGTGCATGAGAGTAACTCAAGTTATTGCACTAGTTAGCACCCATGTACTTTTAGCTGATTGTGACAAATTGTTGCTGTTTGCTGAAGCAGCAAACAACATATTTTCTAAGAGGTGATTACAGCCTCTAAGGGGGTAGAATATAAGATATGCTGTCAAATTGGATGTGACTCAAATGTAATATTATGGAAAAGAAATCCATGAAGATAAAATATCTCAAAGGAAACTAACACAGGTTAGCAGGGAGAAGGAGGCCTCACAAACTAAAGAGGCCAAGTTTAATCAACATGTGCAAGTAACATAAAACTGGGGACCTAAACATAGTACATGCTAGTCCCCTTCTGAAATAACCTTTAAGTTTAAAGCAACCTTTTCAAACTAAAACATTAAAAGAAAGTTGGCCAGATGCAAAGAAAAGCATCCGTCTTTGGTGTCATTATTTCCCAGAATACTCCTGGATTCCACATAGATAAAATGGACCTTCCTAGAAAAGAATAATTTGACCACAACCTAATGCTTGGTTTGTAAATGTGCATAATATCAAAATTAGACAAAGGTGTAATGTAGGAGCAAATAGAGTGTATAGAGAAGATTAGAAAAATGGGGCAAAGAAATTCTACCAGTTTACTTTCCAATAAATGAGTGAGCATGGTTACTATGGTGACCATTTTAAGAATGGGCATGCCTTCCATAGTGATCATATTCGGTGAGTCCAATTATATGCTCTGCAATTATGAAATGTGACCATGGCTCCCAAGATTTGAACCCCTAACGCCAAGAATGCTGTTCATTATGTACAGTCAGTGGATTTTAATGTTGTCCTCACCCTGGTATAGTCAATTTTCAGGGGAACTTGATGATGTTGTCTTCATATGTAGCCTAGTCCTGGATTTTGGGGTGGTTTTTTTGGGGGGGGGACAAGGAGGAAAAGATGGGAATGGTTGCCCTAGAAACAAGCATCGTCTAAAACTCAAATTTAATCTTAAACATTCCAATACATGTTTATTGTGCTATATAAATGTGAAAAGATGATGACTCTGTAATAGGTAGTTTTAGCTTTGCTGGATGATAGGGCTCTTAAAATGTATTCAGCCACAAACCATACCAACTATTGTTATGGAAATAGGATTACTTGTCACAGGGAGAGTTGCAGATGGCAGTATAGCTCCCAACAACACAGCCTACTTCTGTGATGAAATTAAGGAAGATATTGATAAAACAAGCCAATATGATTTGTAGGTCAACATATTGCAACTATACAACCAAACAAAAGCCTGAACATGGATGAGTTTGGTCACATAATATGTATTTTAATCTGCTAGTTGCAGTTAAAAGTAAATCATGAATTATCTGAAGATGGGAAGACAGGTTTTCCTAAGAACCCAGACATTTTTAAGGAGATAATACTCAGCCATCATAATCCAAATGAGAAAATCCTCATCTGAGATAATAGGTATGAAAATATATTCATCAAAATGGTTAAACTCACTCTGTAGAGAAGGGCTGTCAAACTCGCGGCCCGCGGGCCGAATACATCACACGCTGGCCACGGTTTGGCGAAGGGGAAAAAAGTCGATATGTCACATGACGACGCGAGTTTGACACCCCTGCTGTAGAGCATCTCCCCAACCAAGCGGATGTGAGATGTGTTTGGACCAGAACTCCCAGCCTATATGCTCTTTGGCAACAGATTAAAAGGATCTGCACTAGATCCAATGTTAATTGGATATAGAAAAGCCAATTTTATCTATTCCCTAACTAAAACTTAAGACAAGACAAGGTCTCACACCTCTTTTATAATGACAGAGAAGGCAAGGTAAAAGGATATTAATTTCACATATACTGCCTGGATCCTTGTGGGAAATGAACAGGGATATGAATCTGGCTACTCGAAACCTAAATGATATTCAGTGTGGGAGTCTGTCTATACAGATCTCAGTTCCTGAAAATGGTGATTACTTCAAATAAAATCACTGACTTGTGTCTGTGCAGTCTTCCAAGCAGCACCTAATTATCAGTTCATAGCGATGAGATAAAGAGCAGTGATGGAAAAGCAGTGAGCGCTGGACACAAGTACCAACATAAAAAAGCAATGTATCTCGTCCTCCTTTAGCATTTCAACATACTCAATCCAATCTTGCTAACAATTACACAGCATGTGGTGGTGCCAGATGCTTAATATAGTGGGAAGGCTGCCAAATCAAATTGAGTGGAGGAGTCAACATTCCTTTGCAAACGGATGATGAGCTCAGCGACAAGCAAAATAAGCATTCCAAATCACTGTTTGAACTAAATCAGAGCTAGCACAGTGAGTGAAAATACTATGTGCATTTTAGACGTGCTTTCTAGCCAAGACCCCAGCAAGATTTCTACTGACCTTGTATATACACTTGTGGAGGTCACAAAGAACACCAACCTCTTCTTCTTCTTCCATTGTGGTCTCCTTTTCCTGAGAGAAGAGTCGCCGCCTACCTGTTTTTTGAGGGACCTCAACTTCTTTTGCTTTGTTCCGGAAGCCATTTTTATGAACAACGCCATTGATGAGTCCGTTTTTGGGCTCGTAGCGGGGCAGAGACTGGAATTCGTTATCTGAATGTCCTTCCAAAGGACCCCTCCGCTTTTCCAGAATCTCCTTTTCAAGGAGAACTTCTTTCTCCAGTCTCTTGTGCTCCTCAGCAGAGAGGGAATCATAGGAGAGTAGATACTGGCAATAGGCTTCCTGCAGTTTTGCTAACCTGTCCTGTGCAGTTTTGGGGATACGCAGCATATCTGCCAGCTTATTCCATTTCTTGAGGTCAGTCACCTGCTGCATACCCCCCATTTCATTGATCAACTGGAAAAAGCAGGCCAAGTCTAGCTCACAGCCTCCTGGAGGTCAATGCGGCAGAAAAGCAGGAAGGAGACGGTGGAAAAAAAAGGAAAACACAGAAAATTGTTAAGGAAATTGAACCCAGACCACATTCATTCAGGCAATAATTTTTATGAATATGTCTGGATAGTATCCATTCAAGTTGCAGGTGAAAATAAGTTTTCTCTTAAATGCAAAACCTATCTGTAAAAACCAGAGGCCAAGGAGAAGGATTATAGTTGAGCCTTTCCTTTGCTTGTTTTTTATGGGCAATTAAAAATGTTGCAGCCTAGGTAGAATTATATGGCCAGCATGTTAATTAGGTATTATTTCTTTGCTAGTTTTCTAAGGAAAACAAAGCAAACAGAAATAAATAAAAACACTTCCCACCCCCAATTACTCTGATTACTTCATGAATCTATTATTGTCTTTCCATTTTTAACTTCCCTACCCACTGCTATAGAAATCTACCACACTGAGAATGCAAATCTGCTTCAAACAGGATGTACCTCTTTCTCTCTGCTTGTATTTGCACACATCACCATACCAAAATATGCTTTATTTAATTATTAATCAGTATTTTTGAATATAGCCAATTGTTTATTCCACAAACTACAGTTAAACAAGGTATGGCTTAGTGCAACCGGCAACAAAGCCTTTGTCCCCTTTATGTCCATCAGCTTACACTGAAATAGCACTTTTCTTTCCCTTGCTACAAAAGCTTAGAAGGAAGAGTTGTCATTACATAAAATTCTGCTGTAAATGTGAGCAGTTGAATTAGTGTTTTTACTTTGTTATACAGACTTGGTCCAATTTAGTTTTGTGGTTGCCGTAAACCACTATTCCACAGACCAAGTGAAATGTATACTATAGCTCATATTTTCAATATAAACAAAAGCACATTTTGGCGATTTCACTTGGTGAAGTCAGTTTCTGAGGTTTAAGAAGAGGGACCATGTGCAAATAAATGTCTGCTGATGGTGCAAAATGTACTAGCTGAGTTCACACAACACAAGTAGCAATGTTAATAAAGAAAGACAAGCTGTTGGATCACTCCTACCAGGCATGGCTAAACAAGCCTAGAGAGATCAATACATGATTTGTCTGGAATATGTATGAACCAGGAAGGCTGAAGGCTGAATAAGCCAAAGTCATGAGCAAATAATAATTTCTGATAAGAGCAAGCCAGAATTCTTGGTTCATGCATAATTCTAAAAAAAGCCAGCTTTCAATATGATTTCTTTAATCAAAAGAACTATAAGCAAGAGGGACTGAACAAGATGCACTCCTACATTATTCATTATTCATTATTCATCTCATATGACATTTTAATAGAGACTATCCAACATGATACCCACATGTCAATAACAGATAATGTATACAATACATGAAAAAACAAGAGCCAGATGTGAATTTTTGACAAAATTAACAACATATATTAAGAATTAATGCAAACAAAATTTACAGGATTAGTTCTGAAAATATTCAAGATTTTAAAGACACTAATTTCAATAGTATCTGAATAAAAAAAGTCATTTGAATTCAAAGAAGCAAGGTTATTAATATAAAAACCTGTTCTTTAGCCATTTCAACTGGAGCTCAAAAAATATTCTGCATTGATATTACAGTGTCTGTTTTCATAGTAGCCTATTCATTTTCTCAAAGCATGTTGCCTTGACACCTTTTTCCTTTGGCGATTATTTAACATTCAAATTTCTTTTAACAGAACTAACACTTTGGCTAATAATTTTAATGAAACAGGGCTTTTTCAAAAAACTGATGAACCCACAGGGAAAATCTGTATTGCAGTCTAATCATTAGCCTTAGTGAAAACAATATACCTTTTTGTCCTCAGGCCAAAAAAGATAGGGAAGCATTTGGATAATTGCATTCTTTTATAATACATATGTTATATACAAATAACAAAGAATTAAATTTTATTCCAAGTATAACTTTTTTTTAAACAAATCAGTCTGTGGAAGAAAAGAACTAACACAATTCAGATATAACTGGGTTCAGATTTAATGCCAGAAAGCAGTTTACCAGTCTGATTCTCAGGAAGACATGTTCCCAGCAATGCTATAACAGTACAATACAGTGGTACTCATGCTTAATTGGTTCCGAGAGGCATAATGAATACTAAAAAGGATGAATAGCAAACAAACCATGTGATTACCACTTGACCCTTTGTTTTGGCTGGGAAAAGCTTCCTATCTGTCCCTGTTAGTAACCTTCCCAGCAGGGCTGACTTTCCATCTACCCTCTGCGCTGTCCACCGCTTCCTTTTGCAGTGAGCTTCTCAACATGGCCAACTTCCTGTCCTGTCCTCTGCAGCTGTCCCCCACTTCCTTTTGCAGCGTATTGAGTACAAAACAAAGATGAGTACCAATCCAACATTTTGACGTTGAAATGCGTCAGTACCAAATTTGATGAGTTTTGAAGCAGTCAAGTACTGAGGTACCACTGTATCAGAAATGACTAGCAGTTCCTTCTCTAGGAACTCATGACCCATGTGTTCTGGCTCCCTGATCCACTCCTTTCTAGATTCTTCTTATTCCTTTTTAGATTCTGTATACAGAAACAAACTGGGAAGCTGGCAGGCTTGCCTGTCTCCAACCAGTGGTCTCCACACCAGTCCTTTGGTTTTCTAACTGGCCATGTCCATTACAGTAGCCAGTTGGCAATTGGACAAGCGGTAGCCACGGCACATCTCAAAATTCTCAATAGCTCAAAACTGTGGCCTTCTCCAGATTCAAAGTTCCTCTGAACGACGTCAGTAATGCTAAGTACACACATGAGCAGGTTTAACAGAAGCCCAATAAATTCTATTAACTAAACACTTAAAATGGTAACTATCTGTTGGCACTTAATAAATCACAGTATTGATTATATTTACAAACAGCACATCTCACCAAAAAATATTGTCTTTTAAAAATATACTGTGAGATTATAAAAAAGGTGCTTTAATTATACTTAATTTAAAAGCTCCTAATTATAATTTATTACCAGTACAATCTTTCATTAATTTAAAAATCTACTTTGTATTCCCTGGGAAAAAAAGCTTGTGTTCAATATTTTCTTTTGTATTCCCAAAATCAAGAGATTCTTAAAAATAAAGTAGCATATTGGATGAAATCCTGAAACTTGATCACACAAAGTACACTTCTGTCAACCTATCTAACTGTTTAAAGCTTACAGGTAGTCCTTGATTTATGACCATTCATTCAGCAACCGTTTGAAGAGCCGAGGTGGCGCAGTGGTTAGAGTGCAGTACTGCAGGCTACTTCAGCTGACTGCTAGCTGCAGTTCAGCGGTTCAAATCTCACCAGGCTCAAGGTTGACTCAGCCTTCCATCCTTCCGAGGTGGGTAAAATGAGGACCCAGATTGTTGGGGGCAATATGCTGACTCTGTGAACCGCTTAGAGAGGGCTGTAAAGCACTATAAAGCGGTATATAAGTCTAAGTGCTATAGTGCTATTGATGGCGCTAGAAAAAATGGACTTGCGACTGCTCCCCAAAGTTATGGCTGTTGCAGCGTTCCCATGGTCACGTGATCGCTTCAACTCCTCCCACTCACCTATCTTTCTCTCATCTCTGTCCTTCCCCATGCCCTCCACTCCACCATATACCTTGCTGCCACAGCTGCCCCCACTGACCTTTGCCATCTTCCTCCTGCTGCTGCCCCGAGATCCAAAAGCTAGACGAGGAGGCAGTTCTGAGATGCACATGGTAAACACAGCAGGGCGGCAAAGCCTCATCTGCTGAAGGGAACTTGTCAGGCTCAGCTGGGAAAGAGGCAGAGGGACAGCAAGGTGTGGCACTCTGCTACTCTCCCTTGTTAGGCGAGGGAGTAGAGCCGGCATTGGCTCCCTGGATGAAGACGGAGGTTGTATGGGAGGTGCTGTTTGGGGTGGCGGCAGAATTGGAGGAATGTGGGGTACCCAAAGGGGCAGCGTGCACTCTGCAGCTCGTGTTGGAAGCATTCCTGGAAAACCAGATTGTGAGCTTCAGCAAGGGGTAGAGTAAAGCCTGGCACAGGCAGAGCCTACCTGCAGACCTTTTGCTCAGCCCAGCCTTGTTCTTGCAAAGCTTCATGAAGGGCCAGCAGCATCCAACATGTTGAAACCCACAGACTACCGTGTTTTCCCGAAAATAAGACCCTGTCTTATATTTTTTTGAACCGTGAAATAAGCGCTTGGCCTTATTGCCATGCACTCAAAAGCCCGATTGGGCTTATTATCAGGGGATATCTTATTTTGGGGGAATACAGGGTAGTTCTTCAGGTGTACTTCCAGTATGCACCCTGCATCTCACACTGCTGGTCATTCTTCCTCCCTGCTTCCTTCCAATTGAACCTGGCAAGTACCTTTAAGCAGACGCGGCTTTGCCTACCCTGCCACACTCACTGTGCACATCTCAGGGCTGTGAGGTCATGTGATGTTTCACCAAAACACTGAAATTCCAGCCCCAATTGCCACTGTAAATCAAGGACTACTTGTAATTTTTTTTAGGAGCTCAAAAACATTAATTCTTAAACTCTTAGGAATAAAAGATAAAATACCTTTTGAATAGTACAAGGCATTTTCAAAGGAATTATTGTTCCCACAAAATTCTACTTTTTGTTATCATATGTCTCAGAAACAAACAAAGTGCAGATTCTTTTCCTTTTCATTACTTATTGCAAAAGACAAATAAATCCACATTTTGCAACACTGAAGTAGGTAACTACTTATCATCAAAAATTGTCAAATGCCTCGGAAGTGTTGAAAATAATCATTTCAATCACTCAAGTATCCAATTAGAAATCTCTTTTAAGAAATGACCAGGATAAATTAGAAAGAACTTCATTTTAAAATGAACATAATTTTTCATGAGGACAAGAGAAAAGTTAAATATGGGGATGGGGGGGAGTAATTGTATGCTCTTGATCCATATAGATTCCCTGGGAACCCCCTAAAATCCGAATGTAGAGTAGATGAGGGCTATCTCATTACATACGTGTCTGATCACTATCTCTTCTCAAGCCATAAGATAAGATATACTTTTGAAATCTGAATGTGTTTGCTCTGAAGAGAACTGCTCTGTATGGAATGGCATGGAAATCTATTGCTTACCCTCTACCACTGCTTTGTGTTTGCTGAGGATTAATCTGAGTATAAACCAGTGCTCAAAATGGTTGCTTGCCACAAAGAGCAACAAAAAGTCTGTGCGAATAAGGGACTCACCTATGAGTGGAAGCTCTTCCATAGTAATGCCCTGAGATTTGAGGTGCTTCTTGATACAGGCCAGACGCTGCACATTGGGCCCCCAGCGCCTGCTGAGTTTGTGAATGTGCTGGATCTGGGTCACAAACCGCATCTCTTCATTCAGCTTGCACTCGGGCCTCCAGTCAGGAGGAGGGATCACCCGGCACATCCCATACTTCTCAACCTGAGCACGGACTGACTCAATGTATATCAATGGGTCATGGAACTCCTTGGGGGAAGGCCTGAGAACAGGAATCTCTTCCATCGTGGCCCACCCAGACTTGATGCTACCTTTCTCGTGCTTCCCTGTTGAGTCGTGTGGCTTGTGCAAGGACTCTGTTTGAGAGGTAGAATAATGTTCACAGGAGGCATTTTCTGTTTTGCTATGTGCTTGTTTCCCTGGCGTGTTCTTCCCAGCAGCAGCAGCAGCAGCTCTTTTCGGCCTATTCCTTTCCAGACTTTTCTGTGGCACTTCCTGACTTCCAGGCTTTTTCACATGGCCATTCAGCAAAGGTCTTTCCACAGATGGTGCTTTTTTGCTTGGGGTTTCGGTCACGTTGGTGGCTCCCTTCACTTTCTTGACAGGTGACTGTATTTTGTCTATATGGTTCGCTTCCTCCAGCCTCCTTTTTGAGTTGCGCAGCCCTTCCCTCAACTGCCTCCCTACCTCCTTAGTGCATGTCTTTTGGTTCAACTTGCCATTGACCTTGACACCATTAATAGCTGTATTATTAGGCTTGGCCACTCCAAGGGATAGCACCTGTTTACGGGTTTTTGCATTGCTACTTTCCATTTTCCCTGAGATTGTATGGTTGACAGGTGTACTGAGTTTGTGATGATTTAGTTTGGTTTCCTTGACCAGTTCTTTCTTGGCTTTGGTGTATGTGACAGTTCCCTTAGTCACTGTTGCAGTATACTTCACAGTTTTGGACGGTGAAGGTCTGACGTCTCTCATCTTTTTGGCACTGGCTGTATTTGCACTCAGAGTTGACATTCGAGTGATACCATTGACCTTTGAAACCTGGAGATGCCAGGAATATCAGAAAGCAGGAAGGAGAGAGAAAAAAGAAAAATCAATGAATACCAGATAAGTCAATGAATACACAATAAACCTTGAAGGTTTCATCTCTCTTACAAGCCCCTTGGGAAACCCCACCCCCAATACACATAATTACAACAAATGGCTCTAGATATTATTGTTATATCATAGACTTAGAGCAGTATCAGGTGCTTTTTTATATAAATTTAGGAATGAAACTATAGAAGAAAACAGCATGAACTGTGCATATCTTCACACCTCTAACGCTCCCCAGTGAATGAGACAGTGCTTCTGTTTCTTAGCACTGCTTGATAGTGGGACTATGCAAAGATTTTGTATCATGGTTTGGTTCTAGAATGGATCCAATGTTGTTTGGATCTTGTGAATATATAATACGTGCTGCCATGTTTCCTTTTGCCTTGCCTTAACCCCAGGGGTGGGTTCTAACATACCTCGCTGCCGGTTCGCTTCCTCCCGCGCCACAAAAAGCCGAAAACAAGATGGCGACGCATGTGCAGTGCCAGAAACTCGGCTTCTGCTCATGCGCAGAAGAAAATAAATTAAAAAAAAATCGGAAAAATCCCCCCCCCAAAAAATCCCGGCGCCCACAGACCGGCACCGACCCAACTGGCTCCGTGACATCACCGTGACGTCACCAGAGGGTTGCTACCGGTTCAGGCGAACCAGGAGGAACCGGAAGGAACCCACCTCTGCCTAACCCTAACAGTATCCTACTGTTATAAAACAATTTATGTGTATGGAGAGGCATCTAAAAGTATTTAAAGTTCCAAAACAATATAATACTTAGGGCAAGTCTAAATTAGTGATAATAATAACATTAAGAATGACAAGGCAGCAGAATGAATAACAACTAGGATGAAGTAAAGTCTTAATTTTTTCCAAGTCTAAAAATAATTTACAGTATTTTGGGTTTGCCTAAGATCACACACATAAATGCATGTTATCTCTCCCCAGTCAATACTTGTTTTCTAATATTTATGTACTGTATCTACCATCTGTCACCTATGAGACAAATAGGTCTGATTGTCTGACTAGGAATTAAGAACCAACAAGCTAATGCCAACTTTAAAGGAAAATATCTCACACCCATCTTCTATCATAATTTAAAACCAATCATACAATAATAAGCATTCATAACTAGGATACAATATTTAGTATTGCAAGGAAATAATATCTAATATGCACCCAAGAGATTAGTCTGGCTCTGAATGATCCAGTTTCTACAATGATCTCAGGAGGTACCAGAGGTGGGTTCCTCCCGGTTCGCACCGGTTCTATAGAACCGGTAGTAAACCGGTGGTGACGTCACAGAGCTGGTTCTGTCGGTGCCGGTCCGTGGACGCTGCCATCTTTTATTTTTTGAATATTTTTTGGGGGGGGGGGCTACTGCGCATGCACCCCCATCTTGTTTTTGGTGCTTGTTTTGCTATTTTTTGCTTGTTTTGCTTCTGCGCATGCGCAAAAGCCGAGGTTTCGGCACTGCGCATGCAAGGCTGCAAAGCGCCCACGTGCGCGTGTGGCACGGCGCGCGCGCGCGCAGCCACGCAGCACAGGAGGAAGCGAACCACCGGCGAGGTAAATTAGAACCCACCCCTGGGAGGTACATGTTAAAATTATATAGTAAACATTTGATCAATAGTTATGATATGTGCAATTGTTATTTTATGTTGCTCAACAAATTTGATATCAAAGCAGTTTTACTTTGTATTAATAATAATTTAGAATAGCAATTATGATATTACAATACTTAGCCAGAAGTTCCAGTGAGATCACTGGGAATCAGTTGAGATTAATTTTTCTTAACATTTTCACAATATTTAATTGAATTTCTCCAATATTTGGTCTAGCTTTGCCAAGGTAAGTTCTAGAATAATTATTCTAAGGGAAGAAAAGAGAACAAAGATATCTACAAACTTTACCATTTGTGATATTTGCCCCAAACTGATTTATAGATGTGAGAGAAGGCAAGAAGTTCCAGTTCTTTCTATTTCTTATTAGCATCCTAAATTACGGTTGTTACTTTAAAAAAAAATTAAACCATGTATAACTGATTAAAGTTTAATGCTAAACATTAATAGAATGAAGGATATGAAGAAGTGGTTTAACATTGCAAAATTACTTTATTTAACTATTGAAGCCAAGTAAATATTAAGAAGCTGCTGAAGATATTTAGGGGGAGCAAGCAGAATGATGCAATAAGCTTTGACCAATAGTACCATATTAGACTAAGGGTGCAAATATTAAAAAAGTTGGTACAAGAAACCATAAAACTGAAGCAATTTCCTCCAAAAGCCGTCCTTCTTATTCGTAAGATTATATAGATGTAGAAGCCTCTCCTGCATTTTTGCTTCAGTAACTAAGAAAATGTTTTTATTTTGTGTGCTCAAAAAAAAAATAAAAAAAATAAAGAAAGAAAAGAAAAAAAAAGGAAAAAAAGGAAAGAAAAAATATAATAAAACCTTGGACAAAGGTATTTGAAATTCTACGAAATTACCTTATGTTCCCTGTGTGAAAGTAAGCGAGGCTAATGTAGAAAACTGCAATTCTGTACATATATCAAATTACTAAAACAAAAAAATTGTGTGCTGTTTTACACTGTATAAAATAAATGAGAAGATTAGCTCAGACTGCACTGAGCAGACTATTGGATTACATTACTTCGTTTGTTTCTTCCAACTGTATATAAATTTGATGCAGCAACACAAATACAACAAACATTCAAGTGGAAATAATTTTGCTTTCAAGTGATGAGAACCTGCACATAAAACAATCCCAGGGTATTCCTGGATACTACCAGAAAAATGTTCTTGTTTCAAATGCTTGCTAAGTCATAGGCATATAACATAAACATCAAAGTACAAGTCTATAAAAGAGAAAAGAAAGCTGGAAGATATTTTAAAATTAAATCTAACTCCTTTTAGCAGAAAGCTGATCTCAAAATACTCATATGTAATGCTGCTTTAGCATATGTAATGCTGCTTTTCTTAATTCCTTGATTTGGTGGCCAGCCTATAACCCTTTCTGCATTTTCTATTCTCTGAGCTTTACTGTATTCTGATATTAAAGAGATATTTTATAACAGATATGCTGGAACCACAGTCTTAATAGGGTTTGAACCATAACTTTCTGTAACAAACTTTCAGAAAAGAACCACCTCAGTTTCTGTCGGGTCCAAGAAAGTGGCTATATAAGCACATACAATATATTGGATAGAGAATAAGACACAGAAGAGTTTATTAGATTATGTTTCATATGAATTAGGGTTAGAAGTGAAAGCAGAATGAAAGATGCCCATAACTTATTCAACTCTTTCAAATTACACGTTCTTGAACACACAAACATATCCAATGCCAATAGTTTCCTCACTGAATGCCTCGATCTGACTCCTTAGATTTGAAACCTTGTAAGCATTAGCATTCCTCAGAATTTAGTAAATAAAAAGCACACATTTTAAAAAACCCAGTGAAATCTAATTGTTGCAGCTCTTCTCTAGTTCTCTCCAGAAATACTAGGTCTTCAGTGAGTGCATTTTTGCTCATGAACAAGTTTTTAATTGTTCCATTTCCCAAGTAGGCTGCAGGAATAGGGAACGTAAATAATTCAGAATGCAGCCAGGCAAAGAACTTCTACTCTTGAAAAAAAAATCCCTTTGACTGTCCATACTTCAAGAGGAATAATGCTATTTTTCTGCCACTGCAGCTTCTGCTTATACAATGATGCAACAAAGCTGAGTGAATAGTACTGCCTCTTCAGTTGTCCTACTTAATGGATGCCATACATAATTTTTCTTAATACAGTATTTTGAAGTAAGTTTCCCTTATCACCAATTTAGCATCTTATTTTTTTTCTGAGGAACATGTTTAGAATTTTTTTTGAAGAGCATTTCACAAGGAAAGGGAAAGTTGCAGCCTTATTTCTAATAAAATTATGAAAAAGTAAGTCCTTATTATTTTCCTACACTGGAAACCCAGCTAGAAAAATGCAGAACTTCTCCACATTCTGAACTCTCATTCCCTTTTCATACATTTGAAAGGTCCCTTTGATCCACTGTTTCCAAAGGAATTTTCTTTTTAAATGGGTAAGAGTAGCAGTGGTTAACACTAATGAACTGTATTTCAGTTTTGCTTTCCTTTCTTTTCTCTTTAATAAGAGAATAAAACCAGATTACAAATGGATCACAATGCCATATTGGGTTTTTATAAAATTCTGTGAATGGGACAGGTTGATTGTTCGATAAAAGTCTTTTGAAGAAGCTTGCTCACACATACATAACCTTTAATAAATACTGACAAAAATATTTAACAGGTTCAGATGGCTAAGCTTTTGTGAAGAACATTTATGTACAACAGGGTTACAACAGGAAATAGAGAGGTAAGACATTAAAAAATAAGTCTGGGAAAAAGGGACAATAGGGAATTAAATAGCAGCCAAGTTGAAGTACATTTGGCTCATGAAGAGAGAGCCTGCAGAGCAACATAGAGAATAAATGGCTATATCTGAGGAAAAGATTGCGCGAGAGCAACATTAGTCAGAAATGGAAGTAGAAAGATCAAATTGGAGATAAGCATCTGAGAAGCAAAATGAAAGGAGGAGCATATGTGACTGGGGGGAAGAGAGAAGACAATTGTGAAGAAAGAAAATGAAGCATAAAACTAAGACTCAGTCAAGTGCAAAGAACAGTGAAATACAGATAGCCCAGGAAAGTGATTATTTTAGCAGAATTCCGAGGAACAGAATTGGTTCCTTAAAAACAAACTAGCAAACAAACAAACAAACAAAAAACTTTCTTTAGAAGTCTTTTATGAACAAACTCAAGCCATAGCCATCTTTAAAACGGCTGCGTTTTCCAACACTTGGGGGCGGTGGTGGTGGATGGGAAACCTTCCTTATCACAGCTCCTCTTCATGCATGCAATCTCCTTAAATCATTGGGAAAATGCAATCTATAATAAAACTGCCAAGATAAAAATGCACGGTATTGTAGGGGAAATTTTAGAAACTGCAACTTACCATAACTAATTTGGTACATAAAAAGTACCTAAATAATACCTCCAGCAAGATCTTTCTGAGCCAGCTATGAAACTGCATGAGTGCATAGTCTTTTTAAATATATTGTCTTCTATCTTCTAAAATTGCCCATACATATCTTAATCCCCAATTTGTTTCTAAACAGATTTTTTTTCAATCCGAAGATGATACTAGATAGCTAAACACGAATCAGTCTTTTACTTTATAAGGCACAAAATAACTGGTCTGAAAGCCTGTCTCCAAAAAGATGCTTCTGTAGATCAACAGAAAGAGCAACGGGTCTCATTCAGATACACTGCACAAATCTTATTGTAGATTGCTTGACTATTAATATTAGTGCCAATAGAAGAGAATATTTAGAGCTAAAGGTTGAGCTGCAGAATCCTTGGTGCTCTCCGAGTTTGGTTGTTTTCTTGCAGGCATTTCATTATCCAACTAGGTAACATCATCAGTGCTAGAAGGGAATGGGGTTCACTTTCTGTGGCTGGGCAAGTGTTGTCAGTGCTGGTGGGAGTGTTGTTTTTTGATAGATCCTTAATTAGGCTGTTGTTTGTCTGAGTTGGTTATTTCTTGTTTGGGTACTATTTACTCTTGGTCTGGTATTAATCCCAGTGTTAATTCCTGCTTATTCCATCCTTCCAGGTCGGTAAAATGAGGACCCAGATTGTTGGGGGCAATATGCTGACTCTGTAAACCACTAAGAGCACTATAAAGTGGTATATAACTCTAAGTGCTATTGCTAATGCAGAAAGAATAGTTGTTCCTTGGTGGAGGTTTGCCTACAGTAAACGACAGCCTAATCAAGGAAGCACCAAGAGGAAAACAACACCCATCAACACTGATAAGGCAACCACTATATATAAATAGAGATTAAATCCCACTTTCTTCTAGCATTGATGATGTTACCTAGTTCGGTAGTGAAATACCTGCAAGAAAACAATCAAGCTCAGAGAGGTCCAAGTACCCAACAGTATTTATATTAGGCTACACCAAGAGTTTCAATCCAGAAAGAAAAACAAAATTTTAAAAAAACCCAACCTATCCAATTATAATAGGTAGGTTCCAGATGTTACACTGTTTACAAATTTTGCATTTTACTCATAATTACCTTTAAATACTCTGCTGAAGAACTGGTATCAAAGGAAGCAAAAGCAATTGTGGTAGGCAGTTTCTTACCTTTCTACTGTTGACATGTCTCCCCCCATTAATCAAACACACACAACTTTTGTGAGACAGTCTAATAAAATGGCTGCACTGCCCGCTGCGCAGGATCACCATAGAGGTTCTAGAGTCAGAGTTCCATCCCGAGGCAGTGCTTACACTGAGCACATAAGAAAGAAGTTAATTGAATTGTAAAAAGTAAAAGTGATCAATCATTAGATTTTATCACTTGTTACACCCACACCAGCCAATGAGTTAAAAATCACCACACATTCACAAACATAAAACTGTGTTTTCTATTTTCCACAGTCACACTCAGATTCACATACATACATACATAATTTAAAAAACTGAATTAATATTAACTTATTTGAAAAAAATGTATAAGATGTCAGCCAAGTCTTGAAACAACATTTTGACCACTGTTTGTATAACCAACAGAGGCCATCAATGCTTTAGACTTCCCAACCTCCCAACCTCTCTACCTATCAGTGATTGAGAAAGGGACTGGACAGCAGGGGAGAGAAAGCATTAAGTAGCAGAGAAAACATATCAGAACAGAAGAAAGAAATATGTACATCCACCAACACATAAAAGATGTAACAGAAAAACAGAAAAGGTTTGGGAAGCCAGAGCTAAGAGAGAGAGAAAAATCTTTTGGGATAAAACATTATGTTGACATTTATCCCACAATCTAAATATAGTGCTAAGAACTAAGGTTAACATTATATATCTTTATATGCATACCTACTTGTCAGTGGTGGGATTCAATTTTTTTTACTACCGGTTCTGTGGGCGTGTCTGGGGGTCATGTGATTGGGTGGGTGTGGCTGGGGGGTCATGTAACTGGGTGGGCATGGCCAACTCACCCTCACGTCAAGGGGCGCCTCGCCTGGCCCCTCCCCTCCCAGCTCTCCAACCTCTCTGTGTGTGGGGGGGGGGAAGGCAGCGCCGGGGGCGGCTTCTGAGCAGCATGATCCCCCCTCCCCAGTCAGCCAGCTCCACCTGACCTACTCCCTGAGTCTCACTGTTTTCCTCAGCCCCCCCCCCACTCAGGCTCTGCAGGACAACAGGGCCTCTCATTTTTCCTATGGTGCGGCGTACGCTTGCTACCTCTGGTTGTCTGTTTGTAAGTGGTGATCTTCTCTGCTTCTCTCGGGACGATGGTGCTGGCACCATGCATCGCTTGTCGGGGCTGAGCAGGGAAGCCGCTGTCACGCCACTCCCCCTCGCTTCCCTGAGCGCAGAGCCGAGGCTGTGCACTTCCTCGCCTGGCTGGCCACCGGCAAACAGCCGCGTGGCCGATAGCCGCTCAATGCCCCGTGCAGCATCGCCCAGCTGCCGGTGGGGACGGAGCGGCCAGCCCAGCTTGGGCTGGCTGGTTGGAGCAGCGCTGCAGCTGAGGCCAGCCAGGCGAGCGTAACTCTAGGCATTACCCAAGGCAGGTGAGGCACGAAAAGGAGTGAGTGGGAGGGGAGGGGCGGGGCCAGTCAGTGGTACGATTTGCCGGTTCTCCAAACTGCTCATAATTGTTACTACCAGTTCGGGAGAACCGGTCCGAACCAGCTGAATACCACCTCTGCTACTTGTGCTGAAAAAAAAAGCCTTTTCATTACAGTAGTTCTAATGTAAACTGATCCAGGAACTCATATAGATATTACATCTAAAATTAGTATGACAATTAAGAAAGAGTTCATACTTTTAAGGCAGTAATACTACATTATATTATAATTTTATAGTAATATTTGCTAGTATCCCTATCTGGAAAAGAAATGTGTGCAAGACAACCATTCATTCCAAATGAATGTTAAAAATCCCTCAACATTAAGAATGATTCCATATCAGTCATGAAAAGTTTTTCATACTCAGTTTTTAAAAGCCTTACCATCATACTGCACAGAATTTCATTTTCTGATTTATCTGTTATTTCCTTCCTACCATTTGGTCTTGGGGAAAAAATCCTATAAAAATCTGTAGATACTTTGAAGTATTATTCAAAACTGGATATTTCAAATTATGCTGAGAATAAAAGAAACCTTATCGGTCTCATAAAATGGCTTTGACTGTATTAGTGAAATTATGTTTTGTTTGTTTTGTTCTTTTTAAATGTTAAAAATTTCAATAAAAAGTATTTTTTTAAAAGAAATGAATAAAAAAAATTGGCTTTGACATCTACAGCAAGAAAAAAGTATAATTATTGGAGGTCTTCTCCCCCCCCCACTTCAGCAGTCTGTGTACTTTTTCTGCCCCTACTGTGGTTTTTTAAATGGTGTATAAACCTTTCTCTGCATTATCTCCTCTTGTGCCATTTCAGAAAGGAAGTATGTCCACAATAGAAAGAATAAGAAGTCTTAGGCATTCCTATGTATCCTTACGATTTATATTAATATTGATTGTTTCCTGATTGCTTATTTGTACCCTACGACAATCATTAAGTGTTGTACCTCATGATTCTTGACGAATGTATCTTGTCTTGTACATAAGTACACTGAGAGCATATGCACTACAGACAAATTCCTTGTGTGTCCAATCACACTTGGCCAATAAAGAATTCTATTCTATTCTATGGTTAATGCTTAAAGACCCGATTTCATTGTGGGTCTTGCAGAGAAATTTCATTGTCACATTTCCACCAACTTAACAAGCACAGCAACAAAAGTACAAAGCTGTAAACATTAGGACTGTTTGAATGATTATGCTGGATTTCATAAACCACGAATGGGGCATGAAGGCCAAGGACTTCTCTTTGCCCTCCCACTGACCACCTAGCTTCATCTCTGGTTAGTATTCAGATTTTTCATTACATCTGAACCAAACAATTCCTGTTCAATAGCTCTTTAAAGCAGTTAAGAAATTAATTGGTTATCAAACAAATCCAATCCAGGTTTGACTGACACAAAACTATAATTCCTTGATTTACACATAAAAGGGGACTTCAAATGTACAATACAAGCTGAGAATCAAGTGTCAACCAAGGGATGAGGAACAGTTGGAAAAGGTGAGACAGAAACATTTGACCCTGGCACTCATACTTAGCACATAAAACAGCTAGTTAGGAAAGATCACCTGAACCGTCTAAAATCAATCTTTCTTGCTCCTGTGTCTGAGGCTTTATGTCTGTCAATTTTGATTTACATTTACAGACAGCTAAGCAGAAAAGATACCAACTGACAAAAGATGGCTTGGGATTCCTGGCCTAATTGCTAAATACAGATGGGGAGGTTACCTTAAGGGTGCCAACTGGCAAACAGTCAAAAGCATGCAGATATTTCCGAGCCTTTTCCAGCTGAACAAACATCAGCCAAACAAAGCCTTGTTTTAGGCTTGGTTAGTTCAGGGAGGTATTAGAGATTAGAACCCTTATGACACAGAGAGGAAAAATAAAGCAGTCATTACAAAAGAAACACAAGTCAGGGAAACATATTTTAGAGAGATAGGCCCTTCTGTCTTAAAGGCTGACATGAAATCCAGCACAGAGATGGCTGTTTTCTCCTGATTCATCTCAATAAAATTGAAATAAAATGACAAAGCCTGTATTAATCATCAGGAGCTCTGATCTATTTATTTACTATAGTATGCCAAACCATTTTTTCTTTTGTATCAGCTGGGGATGATACGTTTATCATGGCTGACCTGTCTTTCCCAAATTCAGATGTTTTTGTAAACCTTGCATCAGTGATTGACACACTACCTTAGCTTCGAGGAGATGCTTATTTGAGTCTGCTTTTGGTTGCTGAAACTCCCTGAGTTGGGTTTGACCCAATCATCTCTCAATGTACTGTACCCCACCCTAAGCTTGATATTGTGGGGAATAAGTAATGGAGAGAGTCCTAGGAACACCATCTTGAGTTCCTGGCAGAAAGCCAGGGTAGAATCCTAAAAAATAAATTAAATAATACATCAAAAGGTAGAATACAATGATGTATAATTTATGCAGAATGCAGCTTTTGGATAGGATGATCAGCAACCTCTTGCAGAAAAGCAAGACCTTTTCAATGGCTATTTATTTTAGTAAGCCCTATCAAAAAGGGGAACTTAAAAAAACAAACACCCATGACTTTAAAATCACTCTATTTCACAGTGTACTTCTCAAACCCTCTCAATCTTTCCCACAAGTGGTTCTTAAGATAAACTGATACTACTTTGCCCCAACTGAGGTATCACACAATACCTGTTTCCTTAAATCCTGAGCCGGTTGATGAAGGGTGTGGTGGTTGTTAGCAGTGAGCCCTTTTGTGGAAAAGCCCATGTTTGTTGAAGAATGGTGATTAGCAGCAGCCTGGTCTTTTCGACTCTCAGACCTGTGTTCACTGTTTCGTTCCTTTGCTGGCACCGTGTCTTTGACTTTGTGTTTCTGAACAGGTTCCCTCTCTTTCACTGATTTGCTGGATCCATTGAAGACTGGACAGGGAAAGGGGGAGAAAACAAGACAGAGAAAAAAGTGATAAGAGTGTGAGAAAAACGAATTCTATTTCAAACAGAAACAGCTGCTGCAATTCATGTGTACTTTTGACATAAATAAATCTCACTAGTTCATCACAATAGGACAGGCATAGTTAGAAACAGATACAGGTAGTCCTTAGCTTACAACCATTTGTTTAGTGACTGTTCAAAGTTATGACACCACTGAAAAAATTATGACTGGGCTTTGCACTTATGATTGTCGCAGCATCCCCATGATGAAAATTCGGCAACCAGCATGTATTTAGTATGGTTGCAGTGTTCCAGAATCATGTAATTGCTATTTGCGACCTTCTGACAAGCAAAGCAGGCTTCTGACAAGCAAAGTCAATGGGGAAAGCCAGATTTGTTTAACGACTGGGTGATTCACTTAACAACTGCAGCGATTCGCTTAATAACGAGGTCAAAAAAAGGTTGTATAATATGGCATAAAATCACCTTGCTTAGGAACAGAATTTATGATCCCAATTGTGGTCATAAGTTGAGGACTACCTGTAATCATTTCAATCTATATCCCAGAGAAGATCTGTACGCAAGATAATAATCATTTTTGTGGGTTATAAAGCACTTTCACCCTGTGCCAAACAAGGATAAGTATTAGCATAAAATTCCACTACAAAAAAAGGACACCAGAATAATAAAAGATTGAAAAAACCCCCAATGGTATGCAGCTAGTTTCAGTGGTTCTATCTCAGACCTTTTGGATACAGGCATTTATTTGTGAGAACATGTAAAACAACAAAGAGAAAATTGGAATTGCTAACATATTAAGGTCAATTCAAACATTCTATTCATCCTTACAAGGACAGAGCTATGATTGGCATTCCCACTCCAATGGCTACAAAATATAGTCATGATGATGTTAAGCTAGGAATGCCTGCCAATTAATGCTCTCTCAACACGATGAAGTGACAAGCAACAAAATTAGAAATAGCAGCAGCAGCAGCAGCTTTTGAAAAATGACAGATCGAAACCACAACTGAGCAGGAAGCTGAAGCAGTTAAATGGAAAAAAAATACTGTGATTTTTCTGAATATTCAAAAGCAAGACAAAAATAGTTATTGACCAGTTCTGCTTCGCTTTGTTTGTCCTTTACTTCTGAATCCCCAAAATTTAAAATAAATGAACATACTGCCAGTGAAGCCATTATTAAAGCTCATTATGTAGTAAAGATAATTAGCTGCTGTGAAGCAATGTCATTTAATGATTAATATTATCTATACAATAAATCAACCCGTCATTTATATGGTAACCATGCCATTATTTCAGACTAATTCAGTTAAACCACAGAATTTATTACAATTTGCATTTGTATCCTATATTTTTTGTAACCTGCATCAGCTTTGCCTTCTCTTTTGTAAACACTTTCCATTGTGCTGTACCTTATTCTAATAATTAAGCAATTAAATACAGGTAGTTCTCAACTTACAACCACAATTGAGCCCAAATTTTTTGTTGCTAAGCAAGACAGTTTGTACGTGAATTTTGCCCCATTTTATGACCTTTCTTGCCATAGTTGTTAAGTGAATCTGGCTTCCCCATTGACTTTGCTTGTCAGATGGTCGCAAAAGGTGATCACATGATCCTAGGACACTGCAACTGCCATAAATAAATGCCAGTTGCCAAGCATCCAAATTTTTATCATGTGACCATGGGGATGCTGCAATGGCCATAAATGTGAAAAATTGTCATAAAGTCATTTTTTTCAGTGTGGTTGTAACTTTGAATGGTCACTAAATGAACTGGTGTAAGTTGAGTACTACCTGTATTTCCATCTTTTTTTACTTTAACTAGATGATCACTGTAATGGATTTTATGTACATTTCTTGGTTTAAATTCAGAGTCACAATTTCCACTGCAATCCATTCTTCCATCAGAGAAAGAAAAGAACAGAACAAAACAAAACAACAGGCCATCAAAGTTAGCTGTTTTCTTCCTTCAAATTAACAAAAATAAAACAGAAAAACATAATGGGAAACTTCTCTCCTGATAAACTTCTAATAATTAGAGCAGGGGTCCTCAAAATTTGGCAACTTTAAGACTTGTGGACTTCAACTCCCAGAATTCTCCAACCAGCTATGCTAGCTGGAGAATTCTGGGAGTTGAAGTCCACAAGTCTTAAAGTTGCCAAGTTTGAAGACCTCTGAATTAGAGGAAGGAAGCATTTGGATTATGAAAAATGTTGGCTGTTCCTAGTAATTCTTTAGAAAGAGAACCTCTTGCAGAACAGAACCGGGAGAAATAAAACCAACATTTCCTACTTTAATTATATGAATCAAGGAAAGCTGGCTTAAGAAACTAAGCAAGCTAGGAAACAGATCCATAAAGATTGTCTTTCTCTTCAAAGAAATAAGTTGTGAAAAGAAACACTTCCTTTTGATGAGAGAAGCTGACTAGGCATCCCCTAGTCAGGACACTGCAAAGTAAGGCAGAGGGGCAAAGGCAGGAGAATTCATCATGGAGTCCTAGAGAAAGAGCACAGAACTGATTTACTGCGAAGGTGCTGCCAATGTCAATAGAATATGTATGACTTTTGTGGGAGAGAGTGACCCAGGTATTATTTCATTCTGGCGGTTACAGTTTAGGACTTTCAGCTACTCAATGCCAAATACATTTTTCAAGCTCTACCGACAAGGCATTGATCAATTTATCTGGATATGACATGAAGGTCACGTGAAGAAAGTGCATTATGATTAAGGCAGCTCTGCTGATTTGCAAAGAAATAATGGATTTAAGCCTAAAAAGTAAGTAGGCTGTATTAGTGCCAGTGTTGATATACTAAGCTAACAATTAGACACAATACCAAATCTGGAATGAATATAATGCTATTTGCATGTCTAGTCAACATCAACACTAACGTTTTTGCTCTGATTTCATTTTCAACAGAAAAGAAAAATTCCGTAAAAAACCATTAAAATGTGGTTCTGAAGCAGACAGGACACACCAAGACATTATGAAATTAAATTATTTAAATCAGGTTTTAAAAAGATTGGATATTTGTTTTGAGTCAAAATGGTGCTTTTCAGACAGACTTCCCAACTGGTTGCCCTTCATGTACGTTGGATATCAACTCCTATAATTTCCAATAGGACTAACATTGGTTACATGTCTCATAAATATGAGGTGCTGGGCAGAAGAGAGAACTCTAATTTTGCCTTGGTTGTCTTTCTCATCATCAATATTCTCCACCCCAACTCAATATTCAAAGACATACCATGTCCATTAGGAACTTGCTTTTGTGTTTTTCCTTTCCTAGGAGTAGACTGGCATGAAGATGAAGCGTTATTTGTGGTCACTTTTGCATCCTCAGTTTCTTCATCATCTTCCTCCTCTTCTTCCTCATCCTGAGAACTTCCAAAGTATACCATGCTGCTGGGCAGGGCAGAAGAACCTGAAAACAAGTCAGGGACATAAATATTACAGCTGTTTCAAAATGGCTATTAAAAGCAAAGCTTTTGAGGAATACAGTGTAAGGGCTCAAGGAAATGGATATCCAGTTCAAAACTGCTCCTTTTCCCCCCACCTCTTTACTGAACATAGCTCCCTAAAAGTTTGCATATGAAACTCAGCTATTTCACCTCTTTGAGTCGGTCAAACAGTGACCACTTCATTTGTGTGTGTCAAGGAAAGATATAGGAACAGAGACAGAAATGGTAGTATTTGAATTGGGAAGGTCTTTGTCAAGTGGACTGAGCCTTATCCGAATCACCTACATGCATTTGTTAAAGAAATTTTCATGTGATAGACAGGGCTGCACAAGACTGTTTATGGGGGAGTCAAAAAGGCAAGATAATGTACCTTATACATGTACATTATACATGTACTTGTATAAAAAGATAGGGATTTGGGCTATCATGACCTTTTGACCTTCCTCTGCTCAGACACTGATACTGAAACTTAATCTTTCCTATTTTTAAATTGGAAAACTGTCCTGCATCTCAGCTAAAGACTCCATTCAACTGCTGAGCAGTTTGGGGGCATGCTTTTGATGTGACCCAAAAGCATTTCTTTCCTAAATTGTAAAAATAGCATATGAGTAATGGCCTTATCAGCACTCCATCACTTCAGAAACTCTTGTCTTCCAACTCACTTGAACTGGAGTCCAACAGACACAAAACATCTCACTGTAGGGGTGAAAGCATTTAAGATCCTCTTTATCATTTTTAAAGGAACTCACATATATACATATATAGACATATTTTAGAATTTTCCCATGACCATTTTTGAACAAAGGATGAACTAATATGTCTCTAGTATAGTCCTCTTGGTTTTCATAAATGCAAGGTTTCCCTCACCCATCCTTATAATATAAAAATACTGTGTCTGTCATGAGCAGAACATGAACATCTGGAATATGGAGGCCACTGTGATACAATGGAGATCCAAGGTAGTGTAATTGGTTCAGGTATTAAACTAGAATTAGAAAGACAATGGTACAACTCTAATCTCAACGACTGAAGTTCACTGGGTAATTATGTCACAGTCTAGTATACAATAGCTGTTTTGGTGGAAAACAATTCATAAGACAAGTGATATGCACGCCACCTTGTGTTCCTGGAGGAAAGGTAGAAGGGGCGTTGGTCTTACCTGATACGCCTCTTCTCCGAAATATGGATATAGCATCCAGGAATGGGTTAATCCGTCTGCTCCGTGATTGGACTGAGTGAGCCTGTCAAGTTGTTTAAGTGCCTCCCTTGTTGCTATGCTTGGCAGTTTGGAACGAAGGAGCGAAGACGACAGACTCTGTTGTGTCACCGAAAAACAAGAACATTCCTCTGGCCTAACGCCACCAACAGTCCAAGGACTACAACCGGGTGGGGCTGGATGCTATATCCATATTTCGGAGAAGAGGCGTATCAGGTAAGACCAACGCCCCTTCTCCCTCATAATGGATATAGCATCCAGGAATGGGACATACCAAAGCTGGCTGTCCAAAAAAGGGGGGGCCATGTAGTCCGCCAGAGGATGGATACTTAGTCCCGCACAACCTGCTGGAGCACTCTCCTACCAAAGGCTGCCTCGGCCGAAGCAAACACATCAATCTTATAATGCCGGACGAATGGTGAAGGCGAAGACCAGGTCGCCGCCCGGCAAACCTCCTCCAACGACGCCTGGGTAGCCCATGCAGCCGACGTAGAAGCGCTCCTCGTAGAGTGGGCCGTGATAGCAGCCGGTGGCTGTCGAGATTGCAATTCATACGCCTTGGAAATCGTGAAACGGATCCAGCGACCGACCGTCGACGGTGATATCTTACGTCCCAGTGATGCAGGTTGGAATGACAGGAATAGAGATTCAGACTTGCGAAAAACAGCCGTCCGCTTAATATACACCCGCAACGCCCGACATACATCAAGGGTGTGCCAACGCTTCTCAGCCCGATGAACGGGCCGCGGACAAAAGTTCGGGAGCACAATCTCCTGCGCCCGATGGAACGACGTATTCACTTTCGGCGAGAAAGCCGGATCCAGACTTAG
>QLTV01002835.1:2329392-2352022 GCA_003457575.1 Thermophis baileyi
GGTCCCTGGAGTGTAGCCTCGCCCAAGGCGTAATGGAAATACATGATATCATTTTCCCCAGGAGAGAAGACAGGAGCGCCAGGGGCGCCCTGCGTTCGCGCTGTACCGAGAGCCCCAGGTCCGAAATGCTGGCCCGTCTCTCCTGGGAAAGGGAAACCCTACACTCCAGGGAATCAATGATGGTGCCTAGATGCAGTATAGAGGTGGAAGGGGAAAGGTGACTCTTGGTTAGATTGATCCCAAACCCGTGTTGGTGAAGCGTCCGGATGGTTACCTGGAGATCTTGCAACGTGAGGGCCCCAGTAGGCGCGTGCACTAGGATGTCGTCCAGGTAACACTGGACGTGCACCGGGAGGGACCTAAGGTGGGCCGCCAGGACCGCCAGGATCTTAGTGAAAGCCCTGGGGGCGGAGGATAGACCAAAGGGCATAGCCCTGTACTGAAAATGCCTACCTGCATAGGCAAATCGGAGGAAACGGCGATGCTGCCGGTGGATGGGCACGTGCAGGTAGGCCTCAGTGAGATCCAGGGAAGCCATAAAATCCCCTTTACGGAGGCCGGCCAGGATGGAAGAGAGGGAGTGCATCTTAAATTTACGATATGAGACATATCTGTTCAAACGTTTTAGATCAAGGAGCGCTCCCAACCCCCCCGAAGACTTGGGCACAACAAACAAAATGGAGTAGAAGCCCCTCCTCTGCTGCTCTCTGGGCACCTGCTGGATGGCCCTAATTTCCAGCAGGTGTTGGACTGCTGCATCCATAAGTGCCCGTTTGGATGGTAAGTTGGACACCGGGCAGCGGACAAAGAAATTCGGGGGAACAGAGAGGAGCTCCAGCAAAAGGCCATGTTTAATGGTCCGCCTGACCCAGGAGTCCTGGGTTGTCCGGTGCCAAGCCTCCGAAAAGAGGGAAAGACGGCCCCCTACCGGGCAGGAAAACCCCTCACCACCTGGACCGTCTGAAGGGACGGGATCCGGTACCACCCCGGAAGGGACGCCTGGCCTGTCCACCCTGGGAGGGTCTATCCAGAGGCGTACGCTGTCTGGATCCGAAGGGACCAGGGGCCCGGGGGAGGAAGGAACCCTGGTCCCCGCCCGAAAGGGGCGTCGGTAAAAGGGGGCCTGTCGGAAGTTACCCCTACGTGACAGCGAAGGAAGGATCTTTTTCCGATCCCGGGACTCCACCAGCATCGGCTCCAAAGACTCTCCAAACAGGGGAGACCCCCGCACAGGCCCCGACGCCAGTCTCCACTTATGCCGGGTATCAGCAGGCCACCGTCTAAGCCAGTGCATCCTCCTCGCCACCACCGACGCCACCATCGCCTTGGCTGCAAAGTGGAAGCTGGTAAGTGCTCCTGGACTTGACGCAGCCACAGGAGCGAGGTCCTGGCGAAAAAGGAGGAAGTAGAGGAGGCCCTGATCGCCCAGGCGGCCGCCTGGTGACACCGGAGGAGGGCCTGTTCAAGTCGTTTGTCCTCTGGCTTGAGCAACTCCTCTGAGTCGCCAGGGAGGGCCGTCGGAGTGTAAAGGCCCAGGACGGGGGGGGGGTCTACAGGGGGGGGGGCAAGGATAGTTGACAGCTCAGGAGCCACATTGAAGAATCTCCTCTCCATAGAAGAAGGAGAAGGACCGGAAGCCGGACTAGCCCACTGCCTGATAACAGTATCCAAGAATAGCTGTGGGGTGGGAACGTAGGAAGTCTCTGGCTTGACCTCGGAAAAGAGGGGATCTTGATTAGGGCCCTGGGTCGCCGGGCCGTCCAGGGCCGGGTCATCCAGCCCAGCCGTCGCCCGTGCCTTATGTAGCAGGGATTTGAATAAGGCCGGGGGGAAGAGGCCAGACGATACCGGCTGGTCAGGCTCGAGGGACTCGTCCTCCGAAAGTTCCAGCACAGCTTCCTCAACGTCCTCCAACAACTCCCCCTGGCTGGCCGCCTCCGAGACATCGGAGTAATTGTCCAGGAAACGCTGACTGGGAAGTGGACCCGCCCTAGACGAAGGCGGAACCCCCTCACGAGGATCCCCCATGCCAGATGGGAACGCAGTGCCCATGGCGCGTAGGCCGGCTTTAAGCCCTTGCTGCACCGCTGCAGCAATCAACTGCTGTAGGTTGACAGTGTCCAGCCCAGCAGAAGGAGGGGGGGCAAGCATCGATTGTAAGACGTCTGCCTACGAATCGCCCAGGGGGGAAGGCCCGAGATCAGCTGCACGTTGAGGAGCGGCAGTAGAGGGAGCCACTAAGCCCCCCGGGTCCCACAGATCAGGACCCACCAACGTTGGTCCCACTGAGTCCAGGGCCAGTAGGCCGAGCCCCTCCCCCCCTGCAGAAGAGTCTGAGTTATCGGGGGGGGGGGCGGTCAGTGCAGGGTTTGCCAGAGGAAACTCCCCTGGACGACCTGGCTATCAGTTTCTGCAGCGCCTTATCACGGCGTCTTTCTGCCCTCTGGGTCGCCTTAGAGACCACCGCCGTGGTCCGATGGCACTTTGCACTGCCATGGCCTGAGGAGGGAGGTTGCTCCTCATCCGGAACCGGCCTGTCAGTTTTCCTGCTTCGTTTGCCGCCTGGTTTGTCGCCTTGAGGAACAGCGGCCGCCATCTTGATGGCACTTTCGATGGGGCCTGGCAAAATGGCCGCTCCAACTGCCGCGCCAGAAATGGCGGGAACACGGGCAGCCAGGCTCACACCCCCGGCCCGAGCAAGCTCAGAGGGCCACAGTCACGATCCCCCAGGTCTCCTAATCCTCCAGGAAAATGTGCCGACCCGAGCACGCTCCGAGGGCCGAGAGTTGGTAGCAGGTGGAAGCGGATCAGCGCCGAACAGCTGATCTGCGCTGACAGTTGGAAAGGAGACCTGATGAACGGGGGGTGGGTGGAATCCCAAAGCGCGAGCCGCGGCTCTAGCGCAGAACGTTTTGCCCGGAAGGAGAGCGGCTTGAGAGAGATGATGACAGCTCTCTGCCCAGCTCCGTTCCGAAGTGCCGCGGAGCCTGTAATCGAGGCTGGGAAGGCACGGATGGAAAACGGCCTCCGCCCACAGAGGAAAAAACCCCGGAGCTCTTAGTCCGATCGTGGGGTGGGAGGGAGGGTAGAGATACCCCCCCCCGCGTATCCAATCGCAATGTCCTGACTCCGGGCCCGAAAGCCAGCTGGAGCCGAAGCCCCCACAGCCGAGGTAGACGCAGATCTGAACCTCCCGATGGCGAAGGGAGAAGCAAGACTCACAGACCGTAGACCCTGAAAACGTGGTAGATCAGTCTATCCGAGAGAGAACACCAAAATTCAGGATGGGAGCTAGACTTGCCACGATCGTCCTCGCTGAGGACCGAGTCTAAGCTAGGAGGGCACAAGAAGTATCCCGGCTTAAGGAAAAACAGACTCGGTCCTCATTGGCTGATGGACAGAGGCCAACCCATCCTGAATGATGGCTCCACCCACTATGGAGAACTGCCCTTAAATACATTTATATTTCTTAGTTCCTATTATACTACATGTGCAAGAAAAGCTGAACCTGCAGAATTTATGTTCATTTAGGCTCAGTTCTGCTATGGAACTAAACCTGGTATGAAGTTACTCAATTAAGTACAGTAGCAAAAACACACAAAAGAATAACGTGATAAAATAAATATCCAATACTTTTCAGTAACAAAGTATATTCATATGTTAATTATTAACTAAATTCATGTTTAAAAGCTTGTTTTTCAGAAAATGTATTAAAGTTACATATTCAATATCTCTAATCACAGTTGAAGTAAAAAGCATCATACCAAGTATGCTTGATTTTCACTGTAAAACTTAAGTGCTTGAAAGGTTTCATGATAATACCAACAATGCTAGTTTAAGAATTTATCCATATAATTATGAAATCAATACATTTGTTCTAAGATATTTTGGAAGTTTTTATTCTGTAGTAAAAGATAAGCATGCCTCGTGTGATTACTGTGGCTGATGTTATGATTAGTTAAATATTAAAATATGTTCTATGCCTACATTTCTTTAAAACACTGATTTGTTTAACTACATTTAGTGAGTATGTCAGGAGCATCATTTAGATCTGCTGATTGCTAAATGTGAATGAGAGTTTAATAACTATCATTATTTAACAGAAACTTATAAAGGAGCAGTGTCTTTCTTTCTGTTAGGAAGAGATAGGATGCTATTTTTGTAATTGGATACAAAGTGCTGGCATAGGAAAAAATAAACAGAGTGCAGTCTTCATTGGCCATATTTCTCACCAATGTCAAATACTCCAAAACTTCTGGGAATCTTCTATAATGATAATTAACATGTCAGAATGAAGGTAATGCATATATATTTGAGTAGCTTCTCTGAAGCATGGAAAATTACTTGCACTTCTGTATTTAGTTTATGGAAAATGAACAAATACTGGACAACTTTTATTTCAGACATCCTTTTTAGCATCACTGACATATCATAGGAGGGGGTTTTTTCCCTTTCCCTTTGAGTGAATACAGGTACTCCTCAACTTATGACCACAGTTGAGCCCAATATTTCTGTTGTTAAGTGAGATAGTTGATAAGTGAGTTTTGTCCAATTTTACGGCCTTTCTGGCCACAGTTGTTAAATGAATTACTGCAGTTGTTAGTAACACATTTGTCAATGAAACTGGCTTCCCCATTGACTTTGCTTGTCAGAAGGTTGCAAAGTGTGATCACATGACCTCGGACATTAGAACCATCATAAATATCAGTCAGTGGCCAAGTTTCTGAATTTTGATCACATGACCATAGGGATGCTGCAATAGTCGTAAGTGTGGAAAACAATGTTAAGTCACTTTTTTCAGTGCCATTGTAACTTCGACCGGTCACTAAACAATCTGTTGTATTAAGTCAAGGACTACCTGTATTTGAAAACTGAATTTTAAATTGTATTTTAGCATAGTGAATGAAGACTTCAGTTCCCTTATTATAAATAATCAGCAGTAAACCATATCTATCAGCAACTACGTACATTATTGCAGAGACTGCAATCTAAGATCGGATCATGATTGAAATAAATTAGCTATTTGTTCTTCTTTAGAGAAACAGATTAAGCTTCCTCATTCTGCTGACACCCCCCCCCCCCAAATGCTTGGGAACTACTACGGTTAGAATTCCCAGTAAGTTGAGCAGAGACATACACAAAATCCAACCATTTCACCAAAATGATGAAACATGTTGCATTCTCTTGACATAAGATTTGTCCCTTTTGTACCAGAGTATGGTGTCATGGCAAATTTATAAAGGGGTAAAGCTGCTGTCTTTGCAGCACATACTTGTTTTTGTCATTTGACTCTTGCCCTTCCCCTGCAGACACCTAAGCAGAGGGTCATCTGTGGGGGAGAAAAAAAAAGTTGGTGGCCATGCCTATGACATCAAAGCCACAATGCATGTAAAAATAATTGGGGCTTTGATCCCATGATGACAGTTGGCATCTTGATTTTTTTGACCCTTCCAACCTTAATAAATATTCCTGGGAAGCACATCTGATGGTTGCTAAGGCTGAAACTAACTCATATCCTTGAAACCTCTGGAACCCACCAGACTTTACAAAAAGCAAAGCAAAAAAAGGCAGACTAAACAAAACCTAGTATCATCCTTTTCACCACCCATTGTTTTCCCACAAAGCATTCTAAACATATGATTACCTTAAACACATGCATTTGGAACACAATAGGAAAAAAATGCCAGGAAGGAGAGGAAGGATTTAAAATGGGCAAACTGACAGAGAACTGCATGCCTATACTCTAAATCTCTCACACCAGTTTTTTCCCCTCTAAGAAAAATAGCTGTGTGTGACATATACCACAGTAATTGTACTATAAGCGAAAGAAATTGAAAAGGTTGGACGGAAGTTTGGGGGAGTTTCCTACAGTTATTTCCAGAAAACTCATTATGTGGAAGCATAATGTTACAATCCAAGATGTGGGTGGAGGTGGAAGGATGAGATTTTCTTGCAGTTCTCTATGTCCTGCAAATACCTTTCTTCCTATTTCCTTCTATGGAATATTTCCTCTCCCCATCTGTTCTTTTCTAAATCAATTTGTTTGTGACAAAAAGAGATGATGTTCTGAACAAACTGCAAATGTCAAAACTTCTTGAATTCAATGTAATGTAGGGCAAAGGTTCTGTTCTCCAAATAAAACTTGTTTTCTACATTATACTGAAATAAATAATAATTAAAAATACACAGTCCATATAAAGATAAAGAACAACTAACAAACCAAAGTTAGAACATGTGTTCAAAGTATATATATATGATTGCACCAATTTCTTTAATCCATAAAGCACTTCTTGTTTCAGTACAGAGAATATTTCCAGTTAATAAAGTGACAGTGGGCATGTTTGTACTTGTACTTAAATAATGATAGCTATAACTATTTGGGAAGAAGGATCTGGATGTTTAATAGCTATGTCTTCTTTACAGACCAAATCCTGGCCTAATGCTTAGATAGTGAGAATTCGGAATAATATTCTATTTGAAGCTTACAAGCCATTTATAGAACTGTCAGCAGAAATAAACTAACACAGAAACATGCATAAGAGATTTATTGATGAATGAGACAGTTGCTGCTGGTCTGACAGGTTTCAAATTAACTATAATTTACACTGTGTCCAAGAGCCTTAATTCAGACATTTGCCTGAACATAGGGAAAAAATGAGCATGTAGAATGATGCAGCCTCTATGGGTTCAGGCAAGAGGTCTGAAAGGTGCATTTGTTTCAATCTAATCTGGGACTCTGCTTTATTTGAGTCCTGTCTTGTATAGAGTTCTATCCTTTTCAGGGTACCACCCAACATAGTTGTATAATAGGAGAAAACTGGAGGAGGAAGTGCTTTGTATAGGGCTTGGAGCTCCTAAAGGAAAGGCAGGATATAATCCTAATAATTAAATAAATAAACACTAAAACCATCAAGTAGAATATATGTTAATGAATTCATAACATTTGGAAATCTCCAAAGTCTGAATCTGTCTCTTGATTTAGGTGGCAAGATGGAGAAAAACCTCTTACCTCGAAGGCAGAGAAACGTAAGGAAATCTTCTGTCTTAGGCTTCCTTTTGGAGAGGTCAGAGATCTGTGTAGCTGGAGGGGGCAATAATGGCTCAACTATCTTTATAGGAGTTGTGCTGGGACTGTTTGGCTGAGACTGAGCAAACTTTCTTTGTGCTTGCAGCCTTGGCCTATGGAAAAACAGAGGAAACACAAATGCAGTTAGAAGGCAGGGACTAAAGCAAAAGATGTAGAATTCTAGTTGCAATATCTTAAAATCAGTGTCAATATAATTTTCTGTCTTTACTGGAGTTCTTACAATGTCAATATTTGTTTTAAATGTACTGAGGATGTTTGAGTTGTTGTAATGTTTAATGTAAACCACTGAGAGTCACTGAGAGTATGGTGGAATGTACATTTAATCAATAAACCAAAAATAACTACTGTAACTAACTAAAAAAAAATAAATTCAGAAATCTGCTTTAAAAAGCAAACATCCAATAAAGAGCTTCAAGAAAACAAATATGTACAATAAATATGCTTTTTGGAAGATCTGGAAACCAATGAGAAGAATGACAGCCATGAAGCAGAAGGACAGAGTATTTTTATTAGTCAACAACATTCAAATGTAAATTTTAAATTATGGTGATATTAATATGTCAGGGAATTGCGCAGCAGGTGTCCAAATGAAGTCAGAGACACTGACACGAATTTGTAGTTTTATATAAAGAAATATATTTTACATCTATATATACATCAAACAAGATAGTCAGGCAAACAGGAGCATTATGAGGTAAATTAACGAGCACACAGGGCACAGAGAAGAAAAAGGCGGGAAAAAAGGGAAACTCCCCTTCCACACTCACAGCAACCAATCACAGCGCAGTTTACTTCACACAGGAGCTAGCATTCTCCAACCAATCAACCACAACTGTGAATTCTGCCTCACTGTACAACCCCATTGCTTCAGCCACTAAATTTAAATATCTTAACATAATAGGTGATGATACATAGATTTTTTTTATTTTGCCACAGCATAATGTTTGCTAGCATTTTGAATTTATATGATTTTGCTAGCAAATTGTATTTCAAACACCTTCTAGAGTTCATATTTCTTTCTTGCAATTTTTTTTTATCATAGCCAAATACAAAATACATGTGTGCCATATCATTTTTCAAAAAGTGCACCTCTAAGTTCTTGTCCCTTTCAAATATACATAAAAGGTGGTGGTGGGGGGAAATCACACTCTATTAATTAGGTACTGTAAGCAGTTAGAGATGGAAGGCTATATTCTATATGACCATATTCCAGCATTTTCATTTGAAACCCCAAAAGTACATATTTTGATTTCTTGGAACTGTAGTATTAGACTCCATCTACTGCTATCAAAAGGCCTCATTCTTTAAACATTGTCAAAGTAGTAGCATCAATTATGTCACACAAGCAACAGAACAACTTTTTTTTTAAAGACCATTTGTGATTTTTTAAAATCACAAACACAGAACTCCTTCAATGATATGAATCTATACAATTCTCAGGAAGAGATATATATCCATCTATTAGATCAGTGGTTCTCAACTTTTCTAATGCCGCGACCTTTTCTAATGCCGCGACCCCCCCGCGCCCCCCCTGTCGCCGCGACCCCCTCCCCGCCCCCTCCCTGCGCGGGATGAGGTGACAAAGGGGGCGTGGAGTGACGGTGGCACCAAGATGGCGGGCTAACGCGCGCGGCGACCCCTGTGAAATGGTCGTTCGACCCCCAAAGGGGTCGCGACCCACAGGTTGAGAACCGCTGTATTAGATAGATCCTGAATATAAATAAGACCACAGCACAAACTTAAATAACCTGGTGATGTCCTCTGTGCCACCTCTGCCCTGTAACAGACCTCCCTTCAAATTAGATTTTTCCCCCACAGATTTCCTAACTCAATCCAATTACGTGTCATATACAACAAACTCTATTTGGCTGTCCACTGACAGAACACCTTACAATCCCAAAGCAGCTAACGTCGGTGGTTTTGTAAGAGTTGAAACTTGGCTGAAATTGAAGCCAAGTTCCTATCATTTCACCAGCTGATAATGAATGTGCTCATGATTTCGCTCCAAGATGTTGTCAGATATATAAAATACTCCAAGATGATCTCTTAATGAACTGTTAATGAGAATAATCATCTGCTTATGCATATTTTTTTGCTTTCTCACAACACACAATACAATATTATTAAAAGCATTATCTTTTAATAATATAGTGTGCTTCTTGCAAATGTCCTTAGGATTCTCATGATATAGAAGGAGATATAAAAAACAAAAAAGCCTCTCCACAATCCCTCCAAAAGACCAGTTCTGTAATTTTGGGGTGTACCAGGCTCAGCATTAAATAGGCAAGATGCTGCTGTGGCTAGAAGTGCTTTTTGCAGAACTTTGGCTGATGCTTGTTCATGAAAAAACATGTCTGGCTGCACAACAATTACAAACTACATGAACAGAATCAAAACTGCCTTTTTTTGGGTACCCTTGAATCTATTTTAACTCCTTTCCCTTTTCTTTTCAGCAGTAATTTTCCCTTGTCTTTTTTCTATGACTAAGAGAGAGACTGACCCAAAATCACCCAGCTGGCTTCATGCCTATGGCAAGACTAAAATACATGACCTGCTGATTTCTACCCAAGTGTCTTTACAAACTAGTTCTTAAAACGAACAATATTTCCCCTAATATAACATGTTCATTTGGTTACTTTTCAAGTGTGTCTCTAGGAATTTTGCTAGGATTGTCTGTCAGTATCTGTTTCTGTAAGTTCCTATAAACTCTTGCTTATATCATTTATTATTTATTTAACCACTTTGTCATCTGTTTTCTTGCCTTCCATTATTTTTAAAATAATCATTCCCCCCCCTTGTCTCTTGTCTTCACATCATGTTTCCAAAATATTTAAGCCTTAGCTTCATTATTAGTATTTCCAGTGAACAGTTCAGTCTCAAAATTCAAAAAGGAAGTACAGTACAATAAATATGCTATCACAAGATTTCAAGCATACTAAACATAAATTAGAGTCTTAATTAAGGTGATACAAAAAATAATAATCCTTTTTCAGAACCACCCTGTCTTGCGCCAGTAGTTACAAGCATAGGAGGTCAGAGTTAGGCCAGACTTCTTTATGGCAGTTATAAATCTCACCACAGTGCGGAAATGAGAAAGTTCAGGAAAAGCAAATGAGCTATTTCAGTTGCTGAGGTTCCATGTAGTCAAACCCAAGAGCTTGATATCAGAACTGAGTATAGTTTTGTTCCAAATGTTTACTGGGACTGTGCATGTAAATTTATCTATGCTACAGTTTGGAAGGTTTTACAATGGTGTGTAGGTGGTTTCCTGAGAAGGCAAGCATGGATTTTTTTCTGATTTCACACTGAGTTTTGGAACTGCAGAGGCTCTGAGCAGCAGCTCACTGGTATAATGCTGCTTCTGGATGATATTTTGATTGAGCTAAATGGCTGGGACTGCCAGCAGAGCTGGTGCTGTTTACTGGAAGTGAGAGGAGATTAAAGTGATTACAGCAATAATATAAGTAATAGCAGTGGAGTAGTAACATGACTGCCTCTGCCTTTCCTGGTGAAGAAAGGGAGCTAGAGAGTGGCATGGATGAGACTAGGAGAGGGGAGGAGCCAGGTGGTTTTGGGTTTAGGGTGCTGGTCAGATTCTGGCACTTAATCAGCCTACTAGAAGAGGGTTAAATATATGGATACTCAACCCTGGGTCCTGGCGAAGAGATGGCAAACGCAGTGCTATAGGGAGTAGAGGCAGCCAGGAACATTGCAATGGTGATGGGCTGGGGAAATAAGCTGGGAGTCACGACGCAGCATGCTTATGAGTATATTTATGAATATACTTCTGGTGCACTCATATCATCCCTTGTATCTGTCCCGAATAATAAGATGTTAATTAATAAAACCCATTTTATAATCTAATTAAGCACCTGACCCATTCACTCATTTTACCTTGAAACTAATGATCTGTAAATAACATAACAAGAAAAATGTGATTATATTTTAATATTATTTTAATTAAAAAATTCTGTAAGCGATGTTTGTTCCTCAACATCCAGCTTGGTTAAAAATGATATAACTGAATAATATGTGAAAAATTGGCATCACTGATTTAGATTCAGTAGTGCTGATTAATACAAACATATTAGCTCACTGAATTTACATTTCCTAGTTTATGGGACTAATATAAATAAGATTTGAATCTCATTACGGTATTTCTTTAATAGTCATAAAATGGGGAGAGAAAGATAGAGAGGGGAGGTGGACTTGCACTTTTAACTCCCCAAACTAACTGACAAAAACAGCAGTTCACTCAGCAGTTTGCAATTGCTTATGTGGATTGTGAGTCTCTTGCAACGTAACAATAAATATCCCACATGGATGATATAACTACAGAGGGAAGAAAAAACTATCTCTAGTGGCCACATGATACTGTATATTGGAGCTTTCCTTATATTCCCTGGGCCTTTTTCTCCTAGAGAAAATAGGGTTGTTACCTTTACACTAAATACACACACTCTTCCAGTTACATACATTGACAGACTGGAGGCCTAGAACAATGGCCGTTTTCCCCACCTTGGTTATCATCTCTACACGTATCGATTTCAGCTTCCAGAATTCTTCAGCCTACATGGCTACTATTGACAGTTCTGAAAGAAGTTTGAAAACCTGGACGGTAACCAAGTTGGGAGAACATTGGTCTATGAAATTAAAAAACTTTGGAACCATGCATATCCAGAGAACGCAGAGCTGTGTATGGAATAAACACAACCAATAATATAGAAGATATATTAAGAATATATCTGCATAATTAAGCAGAAGAATTGCTCTACTTTTGATGAGACAGTGAATGATCCAGACCAGAATACATGTTTTCTACTATAGCCTGTTTAGAGCCTATTGTATTTATAATCCAAGTGCATAAATTGCAACCTTGCTATGTCACAACTCTGCCATATATAGATTTGGAAGGAATATAGGAGCATTCCTTTTTGCTTTTATGCATTGCGGCCATTAATTTCAGGAAAGCAATAAAAGAGGAAGCTTGACTTTAATAAAGTAATGTTTAACCAAAGGTCAAACAAAATGAACCATGTTCAAATATAAATCAAGTATTCTAGTTTTACAGTTGAGGAACTTGCATAAAATAACCTAGAAACTCAAACACAAGTAAACACCTCAACTACCAATACATAATTATTAAAAATATTTATTCTAAAATAAAATAACACACCTAACTTCTGAAATCTCATTTTTGAATTTTTCAAGAAAATGCGGAGAAAAAATTATGGCATTTATTTTAGGCAGTGGAGAGGTAGGTTTGATTCAGAATTAATTTGGTAATCGGGAACTATCTTGTCTGCTTTCCTCATTACATTTACTCCATCCTATAATATTAGTGAATATTATTTAAATTGCTCAGTTCTCAGTAGTCTTTCAACATCTCCCAAATCCAAAGATGACATAAGAGTTATTGTCTAACAATAGCTCTATCATCACTATTAATTATATCATTAGCGTAGCTTCACAGGGCTCACATTTACATATTGTAATATTGTACCATACTGTGATACTATAATTAGTTTTAACCATGATTTGCTAAACAAGATACAAATTTGCTGAACAAGGTTTATCCATGAAACATAGTTTTTTAACAAATCAGAATGGTTACATTCCCCACATCATGTTAAGACAAAACTGAACAAATCACACTATTGTTCAAACTGATATGTGAACCTAGCAGGTATCTTAAACCATACCTTAGAGGGGTCTATGACAACTCACCACAGCCAACTCACCATGGGACAATTCGCCACAGGACAAGAGTTACACTAATATCGAAGAAGTAGTGGAATAGAATCATTAAAGAAAGGATGCCAAATTGTTGAATTGTTAAATTGTCCTGCAGTGAGTTGTCCTGTGAGGGTTGGCCATGTCGAGTTGTCCTGCGGCGAGTTGGCCGTGGTGAATTGGCCATGGCGAATTGGCTGTGGTTAGTTGGCTGTGGCGAGTTGTCCCATTCCGCCTTAGAGTATCGTCATAGAATTGCAGAATTTCATGTTACAAGGTGGCAACAGATGCACAAATCTCTTGTTCTTCACTGATATCTACAGACCACCAGATCTTTTCAGCCCAGATATGGCAATTCTTATTTGCTACAGTTTGGTTAAACATTTTCATATTGCAGCTAAAGTTGACAAACATTTTATAATATAAATTAATGGTTTTTTTAAATCCACTTAGTTGTAAAAGGAGACAATCACCCTCTCACCACAGGCAAATGTAGGATAAGAATTCTAATCTTTGCTCAGTTATGAAATTCAAACCAGTCATTTACTTTTAGGCTAATCTATCTATCTTCAATCCTGTTGATACATAAACTCTAAATCTGTCTGTATTACAGAGCAATATGCAGTAGGAATGTCCAATCTATGCTCAGTTGGAATGTAGAATGAGACCAACAGCAGCATTTCAACAAACATCATATAAAACCACCAGCTAAAGCATCACTGTTGCAAGTGTTACACTGATTAACACTGACATAAACGGAAAGATGTTGACAAGGTTCAAACAAAAGGTCAAAATGTTGTGGTTATGACAGCTGCAATTTAGGCTTAGTCTGGAGTTTTATTGTGGGAATGAATTACTCATCTTCTGGTTTTTCATGTACCCAAATTTTAACTATTTCTGAAAAATGTGAACTTACTTACCGGTATTTACCTATCTACCTACTTACCTACCCACCCACTCAGCTTGAGTTCAGGTTTTATAACTCTTTTATGCATTGTATTTACAATTCAAGATATTTACTCTGGATTAGTTAGTCATTGTGTCTATTTTGATATGGGAAAATGTCAGTAACAAAGTACAAATTTAGAGCAAGATAAAATAGTAAAGTTTGTACTAAAGGTAGATAACGAGCAAAAGCAACAGGAAGTTTCCTGCAATTTAGCCATGAAGTGCAGGATGCTATTAGCCAAAAGTAAGGATGCTATTAACAATACATATTGATCTATGTGTTACAACCTGTTGTAAACAGGTGCATTAACATTACAAATTCTCAGCTTTTTTAATCAGTTAAAAGAAAGAGTGGGAAAGGTTGACATTAATGGAGTAAATATATTCAAATCCAAAGCCATATACACTATTAGTCACTAATGGTAAGTATCCCACAAATTATTGGCAAAGCAATTAATAGAGAAAATAGTATTTACAAGGGATTCAAGAGACTCAGCAGACTTACAATATTTCACCATAAAGTTTCAATTCCCAAATGCATAACTAGTATATATATTGACACATAAGAATGTATTTTACATGTTCAAATCACATTTATTCAAAGCAAGAAATCTGGGAATTAAAAACACTGTGTTTCTATTATAATATTGCACTAATTTCAAAGCAGAACTCAATCAAATGCTATTGAAACATTATAGATTAATGTCTCCAAAATATTCCACAATTTGCAAAAATGTAGCTTTTTTCAGGGTGAAAAAATCCTTTCATTAGAACTTACACAGTTCTAATAAAAGGTCAAATGCTCTTGGAATAAAATATATTCAAAGTATTACTGAGTTTAATACTCCTTTCATGACTCAGCTTCAATATGGATCTTCTCCTTTCAATATAAAATCATGGCTAGCCATAAAATTAAAAATAATAAGGGCAGGATATGCATAAATAAATAAATAATAAAGTTCAAGCAGCTGCTAAACCCATTGTAGAAACACAATTTCAACAATCCTTCCATCGTATGTTCTATGTTAAACTGATTTTAATAGCCATTCTAATAATAGCAGTCTGATATGAAAAGTTTGCTACTTTATGGAATCTGACATAAAAGACTTTCCATTTTAAGAAGTAATGGTGAAAATTACTGTAACTGCAGTAATAGCATTTTATTTAAATAAAGTAAGTCTACGAATACAGTTTTATTTATTTACTCTTTATCTCTGGTTTAAATTTTTCCGCTTCTTTAATCAAAATATCAGGACTGTGTTCACACATTTATACTAAGCTGTAAACTAGTTTGCAAAGCATAATGACTAGGTTTAGACTAAAAACACTAAACCCACTTATCAAAATGTATAAATGTAAATTACTCTAAACCAGGGACATGTAATATTTGGTTATCCAGATGCACTTTAACTGCTGTGAGTCCTAGCCAGCAGACCTAATGGTGAGGAATTGAGAAAACTGCAGTTCAAAGTATCAAGGAATGGGGTAGAGTGCTAAACTCCACTGTAAAATGATATTTATGCGTCTTTCATTTTACTTCTACAATAAAAAAGATATTTAATAATTATTGCTTCGTAAAACAGAGAGAAACAATCAAGTCCCCAAAGAGACTTAAATTAGATTAGTTATGGTCAAATTAGAATACAATGCAGTCACAATCCAATAAATCTACGGTGTTGTTTCTGGCCTCTGGTGTACTATATCCAGCATTCTTTATAGAGATATTCGCATACAAAGTTTCATTGTCTACAACTGGTGCAAACAATTCTGCATTCTTATAGCTATGCTTTGAAATAGCCATAAGCGCTATTTCAAAGTATAATTTTTCTTGAGGAGAGAGGAACTTCAGGGCAGAATGTGGCTGTAATTGGCATGCTACAACACACATTTGACTGTATGACTGCTGATGCTTTTATTTATTTAATTTGCAATTTCACCTCGCCCATGAATTTGACATATTCACATAGAGGCCCTGCCCAGAAGGTAAGATAAACAAACAAACAAAACAAACAAAAAAGTCTGTACAGCCAAAAATGTCGTGTCAATATACAGTATTGTTGTTACAGCCAACTCCAGTTTCCATTTTCTCCCTCCAGTAATTCCACCCTTATACTGAGTTTACCTATTAATGGCTGTATGGGAATATTTATGCAATTTCTTTGGCAGCAATGCAAAGGTGGTTTGCCACTGCCTATTCGGGGACACTTTTTCAACTAGCAACCTAGCCAACAACTCAGGGTTTATTTGGTGGCTACTCATCCAAAATCAATCAGGTCCAGACCTTTGTAGCTTTCCCAAGTTCAGTCAAGTTTGTTTAGTGCTGCCATTTCATTATCTTCCTTCTACCTTTCTAATAAGGTTTTTAATTTTTACTCCTTTCTATAGTTTTTTTTAAAAGATCTTTTTATATGTAATCTTTTAGGTTTTTTTAAATTGTTTTGACTTTGTGTATTTTATATTTTTTAGCTTTTAAAATTGTTGTTTGCACTTCACCCTTATGTTGGTTTATGACCGTAATAAAGATTTGATTTGATTCCTCCTACTTCATTTCCTGTTTAGAAAAAAAATATATTTACACACAACAGCTACACCAGAACCCTGGATTTCTTAGAGCAATTGTTTTTCAGCAGGCAACAATCACTTTCCACCTGAGAAGATTTAGAAAATAGCTAGACAATACAGTATATCAGAGTCCTTCGGGAGTTGGGCGGCATATAAATTTTATAAAATAAATAAATAAAATAAATAAATTGTTAGACATCTTCATTTATTGGCTAAAAATATTATCAAGCAGAATGATATTCGTTAAAAATGGAAAAAATAATTTTGTGTTTTGCTTTGTATCTGTTTTTAGAAGGACTATAAATTACTGGGAGGGAGGGGAAGGTATTAATGAAATGAATTAATGGCTATCTGGGCCTTATGGATTATCCTAAGGGGAAGGTCCTCCCTACCCTCTCCATTAATGCCTAGAAAAATAGGTGAATGCTGAGTGAATTGTGGAATAAAGTTGCTTTTAAGGGACAGATATTAGTTTCTTTATTTTTTTTAAAAAGTGAATATGATGTATGGGCCAGAATGCTGAATTAGGACATAGTTCAATAGAGCTAAAGCTTTGGCTTGGCATTTTCTTTCTACTAACCTTCAAAAGATGGTTCCCTTATTTCTATTTTGAAATGATCCGATACAAACCTAACTGCAAAAATGTAAAATTAGAAAAAAGATGTAAGCTTCAAACTGTGAGTTCTTTGTTTCAACCAATACTGAGTTTTCCTAACTGCTTATAAATCAATATCAAGCCTTCCCTGGTATATAGTATACTGTAAATCCTTTTTTAGCCAAAGCTCTTTATGATACATACAAACTCATCAGTCTATTCCTTTATGCAAAATGCACAAAAGCCATGAGAAATAGGAAGACAAAGAAATTATGTCATGAGAAAAAAACAAGAAAAAGGGTGTTGGTTTTACTTGATACGCCTCTTCTCATGGGGTGGAGATAGCACCTAGGAATGGGATGACCTCGTCTCCTTCGCTGATTGGACTGAGTCTGTCAGATCTGTTAGGACACTCCTCTGTTGCTAGGGCGTCCCAGCTTTTGGCGAAATGACAGACTCGACATGTCTTGTTGTGGATTCCATTTCTCACAGATCGATAACCAGACTGTCTTCAGGGTGGGGCTGGATGCTATCTCCACCCCATGAGAAGAGGCGTATCAGGTAAGACCAATGCCCTTTCTCCATGGTTGGTGGAGATAGCATCCAGGAATGGGACATACCAAAGCTGGCTTGTCCTTATGGGTGGGCCGCAGTCTGGTCTGAAGTCCCCCGAACCACAAGAATTCTCTGCAGCACCCGTTGGCCGAACGCTGCCTCGGCCGAGGTGAAGCTGTCCAGTTTATAGTTTTTGATGAAGGGCGAGGGGGAAGATAGCTGCTCGACAGACCTCTTCTAGAGAGGCCTGCGTTGCCCACGCCGCAGTCGTGGCTGCCCTACTGGGTGATGCGCCCAGGTGCCGGAATGGCCTGTAGTTCATAAGCTTTGGCGATACACCAACTTAGCCACCGACTATTGTTGAAGAAGTTACTTTCCTGCCCAAAGACAAAGGTTGGAAGGACAGGAAGAGAGACTCCGACTTCCTAAAGGAGGACGTCCTCTTTATATATATCTTGAGAGCCCTCCTGATGTCCAAGGTATGCCACTTCTTCTCCAGGGCGTGAGAAGGCGCCAGGCAGAAGTTCAGCAGGATCAGTTCTTGGGCCCTGTGGAACCAGGTGCACACCTTGGGGACAAAGGAGGGGTCCAGTCTTAACACCACCCTGTCGGGGTGAAAAATACAGAGGTCCTCCCTCACAGAGAGGGCCTGTAGTTCTGAGATCCTCCTGGCTGAAGTTATGGCCACGAGGAATGCCACCTTAAGGGTAAGAAAACGTAAGGTGGCCGACCGCAATGGCTCAAAGGGAGACCCGGTGAGTGCGTTTAAGACCTTGGACAGGTCCCAGGTAGGGTACCTGTGCACCACAGGAGGTCTCAGGTCAGCTGCGCCCTTTAGGAAGCGGCACACTGTGGGATGCTGTGTTAGGGACTGTAGTCTCCCATATGTCAGCACTGAAGCCAGTGCAGCTACCTGTCTCCTGATAGTGTTTGGTGATAGCCCACTGTCCAATCCATCCTGGAGAAACTCCAGGATTTGGGCCACTGTCACCTTTGTGGAAGAAAGACCCTTCCTATCACACCAGGTGCAAAAGCTCCACCAGGTGGAGTTATATATGCGGTCCGTGGAAGGCCTCCTGGAGGCCTGGATGGTCTTGATGACCCTGGAGGAAAAATTATCCTCCCTCAGAACACTCCATTCAAGAGCCAGGCAGTTAACTGGAGCCACTGTGGTTCCAGATGAACCGGGCCCCCTGGCTGAGTGAAATCTTGTCCTGAGGGATCCTCCAAGGTCGAGCCACTGACAAGTTCACCAGGTCGGCAAACCATGGGTGTCTGGGCCAGTGGGGGACAATGAGCAGGATCTCCGCCCTCTCTGCTACTACCTTCCGTATTACCCACAGGATTAGGGGAAGAAGAGGGAAGGCATATAGCAGTCCTGGAGGCCAAGGGCATTGGAGAGCATCGACCCCCTCTGCCCCTGGAGCCAGATACCTGGTGTAAAATCTTGGCAATTGAGCATTGTCTGGGGTGGCAAACAGATCCACCACCGGGATGGCGAACCGGTCCGAGAGTTTCCGAAACAGCGATGGGTGCAGGCACCACTCCGCGTGGTCGACTGAAGCTCTGCTGAGCCAGTCAGTCTGCACGTTTGTCATCCCGGAAATATGCTCTGCCACAATGGATAGCAGGTGACTCTCCGCCGAGAGGCCCAGCTGTTTTATCTCCTGCATAAGGGACTTGGATCGTGTGTGTCCCTGACGGTTTATGTGAGCTTTGGCGGCCACGTTGTCCGTCAGTACCAGGTTGTGCTTGCCAGAGACTGCCTGTTGGAAATGGCGGAAGGATAGGTGGATTGCCCTTAACTTCAGCCAGTTGATGTTTTGGGTCCGGTCCCTCTGGTTCCACTGCCCCTGGGCCATCTGTGATTGAAGGTGGGGCCCCCAACCAATGAGACTGGCATCCGTAGTAAGAGTCAGTTGCTCGGGCTCTTTGAAGTAGCATCCCTTGGCAAAGGCCGGGGACATCCACCAGGTGAAGGAACGGAAGACCTCCAAGGGAACCGGGACCTTGGCCAACAAACTGCTTCTGCCTGTCCTCTGAAACGGTAAGAGAAACCATTGGAGGTCTCTGGCACGCAGGCGTGCAGGCGTGCCCAGGGAACGATGGAAATACTGGACACCATCTTGCCCAGGAGCTGAGAGAGTAGTGCCAAGGATACGGTCCGCTCCCTCTTGACCAGACCTGCCAGGTCCTTGATGCTGGTCTGTCGCTCCTGGGATAGGTAAACCCTGCACGCCACCGTATCAATAATTGCTCCCAAATGGAGCAGATGGTTTGTAGGGTTAAAGTGGCTCTTCTCTATGTTAATAGAGAACCCGTGATGCTGCAAGGTCTGAATAGTGATCCTTAGGTCCTCCTTCGCCTGGGAGGCACATGAGCCAAGCCTCAAGCAGCGATCCACTCAAGGTCAAAGACACAATAAAAATAAAAAGATAGAAAGCGAGCAGCCGAAGCTGCAGCCTGCCTGATCGCCCGAAGACAAGCGGAGCAGGTACTCACAGATACTATTAAACAGTCCTGATCGATCCTTGAAAAAATCCAGGGAAAACCCTAGGCGAAAGTCCAGAATGTCCAACTAAAACTCCAAAGCTCACAGGAGCGAAGGTAAAAGCGTCCAAGAGCTGAGGACTGAGTTCAGGGGTGGGTTCCAACTTACCTCGCTGCCGGTTCGCTCCCTCCCGTGCTGTGCGGGCGCATGCGCACTTTGTGCACACGCGCATGCGCAGTAACAAAAAATCCAAAAAAACCCCCAAAGCTGAAAAAAAGATGGCGACCATATACACAGTGCCGGAAGTCGGCTTCTGCACATGCTCAGAAGAAATTAAAAAAAAAAAAACAAACAAAAAAATTTCAAAAAAAAAGATGGCGGCCCCCACAGACAGGCACCGATCGATCCGGTTCGGTGATGTCATCGTGACATCACCAGCGGGCCGCTACCGGTTCAGGAGAACCGGTCTGAACCGGGAGGAACCCACCCCTGACTGAGTTGAACGACTGAGGAAACGTCATCAGGGAGGCGGATCCTCAGAAAATTCAACCCAGTCCATAGAGCTATGGGGCTAGAATAACCCATCCTGGACTCTCCCTTCGATATGAGGGAAAATGAAGTATAACCAAATGTACTTTACTGCAATATATCTCTTTATGTTTCCTATTTATCACCATATCCTTTTGAGAATCTTACCAATTTCATTTCTAACTTTCTTGGTTTCTTGCCTCTTGATCTATTTGGTTTTCCTTCATAAATTTCCTTTAGCATTTGATCTTTGTTCATTCTCTCTATATGATCAAACCACCTCAACCTACTTCTTTTATACTTTGGTATTCAATCTGTATTTTGGTATTTGAACCGAGGTGGCGCAGTGGTTAGAGTGAGTACTGCAGGCTACTTCAGCTGACTGCTAGCTGCAGTTTGGCAGTTCAAATCTCACAGGCTCAAGGTTGACACAGCCTTCCATCCTTCTGAGGTGGGTAAAATGAGGACCCAGATTGTTGGGGGCAATATACTGACTCTGTAAACCGCTTAGAGAAGGCTGTAAAAGCACTATGAAGCGGTATATAAGTCTAAGTGCTATTGCTATTGCTATTCATTCAACATTCATTCTTGTACCTATCTCTTTTTGCTACATACTTAAATATCCCTGTCTCATTACATTCAGCTTATGTTCTCCTAACCCAAACATCTCTATATAACAAAGTAGGCAGAAACATACAGAGATTTTTGCTTATTTTGACCAACATTCATTTCTCTTGACAAGCCACAAAATACTTTTATTTATTAAATTTATTTGTGCCCATCTCATTTCAAAGTAATTCCTTTTTTATGCATTTTCACATCTTAAAATTTCCCCATCTGTTTCAACAACTTTAAGGACATTCTACTAAGTTATATAAATTCATCTATTAGCTTCAGTATTTTATTACGTATAACTTGCAATAATTCACTTTTCTCCCTGCCAAATAGCAATAGCGCTTAGACTTATATACCACTTCACAACGCTTTATAGCCCTCTCTAAGCGGTTTACAGAGTCAGCATATTGCCCCCAACAATCTGAGTCCTCATTTTACCCACCGTGGAAGGATGGAAGGCTGAGTCAACCTTGAGCCTGGTGAGATTCGATTTGCCAAATTGCAGGCAGCCGGCAGCCGGCAGCCGGCAGTCAGCAGAAGTAGCCTGTAGTATTGCATTTTAACCACTGCGGCTCTTAAATACAACTATCTTCTGTGCTTAACATAGACATATAAACTAAAAAGAATAGAAAACACTCTATTGAAAACATTAACCCAAATTCTTTTGATTTCTAGAAACATCAATATGACTTTATTATGTTACATATAATAATACATACCGTGTTTCCCCGAAAATAAGACAGGGGCTTATATTTTTTTGACCCCCGAAATATGGCCTTGGCCTTCTTATCGGGGTGTGTGTGTGTGTGTGTGTGTTATTTTCGGGGTGCAGGAGGCGGGCCGGGCCGCAAGACGCGCGTCTTACTGGAATCTGGCAGCTCCGTGGCGTCTCTCGGCCGGTCTGTTTAGTTCCAGTTCCAGTTCCAGTTCCAGCCATCACCATAGAGCAGGAAGTGCACTCGCAGAGCGGCCACTGCCCTGGCTGGGGTTTGGAAGCCACAGAGCTGGAGTTTGGGGGAGAGAAAGGAAGAAAGAAAGACTTCTGCTGCTTCTGCTTTTGGCTGCATGCAAGGAAAGCAGCAGAAGTAGTAGAAGTCTTTCTTTCTCTCCCCCAAACTCCACCAGAAATGAGTCTTTGTGAGACTCATCCCACCGCCGCCGCTTGGAGCAGGACTCTGCAAGGCTTGTTGTGCTGTTGCACGAACGGCAGCACCACCATGAGCTTCATCATACCGGCACAGCTGGCATCCTGCCGCTCGCGGCTGTGCCGGTATGATGAAGCTCATGGCCAGATCCAGCCAGAAGAGCGGCCTGCTGACGAGCGGCTGGCCGGCACTGTCCTGATGTGTCCCACCACCACCACCTTGCTCATCGTTGGGCTCACCAGTTCCAATGGTTGCAGCTCCATGCCCCCCCCAATCCCCAGGTATGGCGAGACCCGGATCGGGACTCGATAAGGTTGCCTGGTGCAATGAGGTTGCCTGGTGCCGCGACAGGGCTGGGGCTGGCAAGAGGG
>QLTV01002835.1:2352505-2409300 GCA_003457575.1 Thermophis baileyi
GTGGCGCGGTGGGGGGCGATTGGGGGGTGGCGGGTGGGGCAGGGTGGGGTGGGTCGCGAGACGCATGTCCTATCTGGGACTTGTAGCTCTGTCGCGTTCCTCGGAGAGAGAGAGAGCGAGAGAGAGAGAGAGAGCAAGCGAGAGGCGGGTGCGCCGGGGGGCTGTTCCTGTGGGGGATTCCCACGCACCGCCCTCGCCTGCATCCCCTGTGTGAAGGATGCGGGGAGGGCAGGTGGAGGATGAGCGTCCCGAGCCTGCGAGCGAGCGAAGGAGGCGTGGCTGCGAGACTGACCTGTGGCCCGGCGCTCTCTAGCTGACTGCAGGGCTCTGCAACATCAGTAGCCGCAGAGGCACAAGCAGCGAGTGCCCGAGAGTCACGGCACACCAGCACCTCCGACGCAGCTCCAGGCCAGCACACGGCTCCCCCGGCAGGTGCCTGGAAAGCCTCAGCCGCTGCATGCGCGGCGACAGGGACAGGATGGATGCGCCTGTCTGCTGCTCAAGCCCTGCGCTTGTGGGCTCGCTGTACCCGACCGGCCTCGCCGCCTCCTCGCAGGCAGGAGCGCGTTTTCATACGCTGCCGGAGGCAGCCCAGAGGAGCCGAGCCAGTCCCGTGGGGTGTGTGTGCACCCGCCTCTCACTTGCTCTCACTCTCCCGGCCAGGAGCCGCTCTTTCTGCGCCAGGCACTCTTTTGGCCGGGAGAGAGAGAGCGAGGGGTGGGTACGCGCACATTCCGTGGGACTGGCTCGGCTCCTCTGGGCTGCCTCCGGCAGCGTTTTGAAGCGTGCTCCTGCCTGCGAGGTGGTGGTGAGGCAGGGATCGATGCTCGCCTCCTCTTCCTCGCAGGCAGGAGCGTGTTTCAAATTGCCGTAGGCAGAGCCCAGAGGAGCCGAGCTAGTCCCGCGGGGTGTGCGCGCACCCGCCTCTCGCTTGCTCTCGCTCTCCCGGCCAAGAGTGCCCGCCGCAAAAAGAGTGCCTCCCGGGATGCCCCCCCTTTCCCTGGAAAGTAATGGGGGGGCTTATTTTCGGGGGGGGGGGGGGTACTTCACTCAGGAGAAGAAGAGAGAGAAGAGGTGCTGCGAGGCTCGCGAGACGAAGAGAGAGGGGTGGCGCCCCCCCCCTCGCTGGCCGAGATCGGCAGGCCAGATTCGGGGAGCTGAACGCGCCGCCGCCACCCGGGAAGAGAACAACATAAGAAATGGGCTCTCTCGCAGCACCTGCTCTCTTTCTTCTTCTCCTGAGTGGCAGCGGTGCATCTGGCTCACCGAATCTGGCCTGCCGATCTCTGGACACACTTAGCTGCCATTCGGGAGAAGAAGAGAGAGAAGAGGCACTGCGAGAGAGCTCATTTCTCATGTTGTTCTCTTCCCGGGTGGCGGCGGCGCGTTCAGAAGTTTTTCTTTACATTGGAGTTTCCCTGCAAAGACCGGCCAAGAGAGAGTAGTGGCGGAGAGAAGCCAGATGCTGGTAAGATGCGCGTCTCGCAGCCCGCCCCTCCCCATCCCCTGCCTCACCTGCCACCCCCAAATTGTACCCGAACATCTTACCAGCATCTGGCAGCTTCACCACTTCTCTTTCTTGGCCGGTCTTCGCAGGGAAACTCTAATGTAAAGAAAAACTTTACTCCTTGAAATGTAAAGAAAAACTTCTCGCGAGTGCGAGAAGTTGTTAATTGCTCGCACTCGCGAGAAGTTCTTCTTTACATTTCAAGGAGTTTCCCTGCAAAGACCGGCCGAGAAAGAGAAGTGGCGAGCTGCCAGACTCTGGTAAGATGTTCGGGCACAATTTGGGGGTAGCAGATGGGGCAGGGGGTGCGTGTACGTAGTTGGGTAAGGGGCCTTATTTTCGGGGGGGGGGGCTTATTTCAACGCATGTCCCAAAAAGCCCTGTTGGGCTTATTATCGGGACATGTCTTATTATAGGGGAAACACGGTACATACATACAATCTCAAGAGTTATCTATTTTAAGCCATATTTTAAAAAACAGGGAATAGTGAGATCTTAGAGTTAAAGTCAAAAAATAAATATTTTATTTTTGTTTTATATAGTTAAAAACTTAATACAGTTGTAAGTATCATTGATATACAGATCTACCAGTTTTTGATGACAGCAAAAGTGTTCCTCTTACAAAACCGACAGAGTTTACCAAAATTATTTTGATTAGGTCAAATCAAAATCCCTCAAAAAAGTGCAATTTTTTGTACTATCCAAAATATTTCGTCTGACTAGCATTATGATTTGTAATCAGAAATGTACTTGACTTTAAGCCTGCCTTAAAAATCTCTTTCAATGTTACACTAGGTAATGCGTGTAAGTGATTCAAGCTCTGAGTCATATTAAACATTATATGTTTGACACTAATAAGCTTTGGTTCAGATGTGTCATCTATACTATTTTCTTTTTCCAGCATGGTATGATTGGGCATATATAAATTCTATTGCATGTTGAAGACAGAGCACAAGGGACTGAATTTCAGAAAAGAAACAGCACACACTGAGAACCTATTCATATGATAACATCCAAATCTGCTATTCAATGAAATCAAATGAGAAATGCACAATTAAGTTGTGATGAACACTGCAGCTTACCAGGTGCTGGACACGTCCCATCCTGTTTTGCAATCCTGGGCAGGCAGCCAAGATAAGAGAGTTATCATGTCCCTGGTGAGCTGCCATACATAACCAATGGGCTGTGTTCAGCTTGGTGAGACAGGAGCAGTGCAGGTCTGGATTAAGGACTGATGTCATGTGAAACAGTTATTCACTTAAGGATTTATGGGGCATGCTAAGAAGGTCACTGAAATATTGAATATAACCTTCCCCAGACTGGCTGGGAATATTGGGATTTGCAGTCACAACACATCAGGAAAGGTCAGGTTGGTGAAGGGTGATACATACTGGATTTTACCCAAAGGCAAACAAGTTTCCTTCTCTATTTGTAATGTTCTTTTGACATTTATAAGATCTCTAGCAGTCATAACCTAATGCATACTATACTATAAACAATCCTAGATTTAATTAATACCTATCCCTGACCTTAGGCACAATGATATTTGAAAGTACAAATATAGAACCACCAACTTAGTATTTTTGGTGAAGCTATTCCTTGTATTTTTTTTTTGGTTCACATGTCATAGCTTAGCCCCAAACAAGAACAACTATGCCTACTAATTCCTCCCATAAGCGGGCATGGCCAAATACAGATTATTCTTTCAAGGGTTTGCTTGGTATGCTCTATAAACCAGAACTCTAGTTTGTTTTGGAAGCAATAAACTGGAGAAAGAAATGTAAAACAAACCATCATTTCATTTTCTAATTTGTCTATTTGAGTAAGTGAGAATCCTAGTTTTATATGACAGTATCATTTTATCATTTGAATCTTCATTTAAACTTGGCAGGAGCCAGTAAGCTTAAGGCATAATATGACTCGTATGGAAAATAAACATAATTTCACTCTTTGAATTGTTCTGCAAGTACAACTTTTTTCCTTCATTTCATTATTGCATTGTAGATAAACTGCAGTGGTATCATATATAGATTTGTGCTATATATTTTGATTCAAATATTTTGAATCTTATGTGCCTGGAACAATTTAAAACTAAAAACACACCCTGATAGAACAAATATAGTCAATGGAAAACTTCGAAAGTTGTTTAAAGATTGCAAGGCCACTCCTGAACGAAATCTTTTATTTTTAATTCACAAACCATAATTTTAATTTACCAGTACTGATATGATAAATGTAGACATAGCTTTCATATGTTTTTTGTAACCCTGAGTTGGCCAATCAAGAAGTTTAACTTTTGTTTGTATGTATAACTGCCTATTCATCAGCAGAATCTTGCATTGGAAGAAGATTGGATACCTTTAACATAAAATAGTAGAACTGTCTAGCTTGGTTCCATGTCAGTTTTTCATTTATCAAAGGATTTGTACTGCTCCTAAAATGGAGTTGACTTTGGTTGCAAATCCTGAAACCTTTTCATCAACTGATACAACTTAACCTGAAAATCTGCAACTACTCTCTCCACTGTCAAGATTACAAGTGGACACTTGGCTGGAACATTCTTCAAATCTCATCTGATGAAAGCTTGCACAATTTTTTTAAAATTTGTTTAATTGAAACACACCCCCACCCTGCCTTTATTATGGTCTTTAGACCAGAGAGCACAACAATAAAATATTATAAATCTATAATAATTATTACTGAAAAAATACATAAAATGCCATAAAATACATTACTATAGTAATTGTAATATAGATAGCACTGGCAACTGCCTTTTAGCCCCGCTGTTTAGCACAGACATTCAACTGTAGGTAGGATGGACACTCTAGTTTATTTTAATATTGTAATAAACCTCTCACCTTTAACAAGCATATTACTGTAAATACAGAGGTGGTTATTATTTTTGTAGCTAACATAGCTACCATGGCATTTTTCATTCCAGGTGATTCCATCTTTTAAATAATATGTTCCAAAATTATGCAAAAATGTTAACAGTTTCCTATTTACTTCATCTTCTAAGAGTGCATTGCTTCTATAGGGATATTTTTCCCAAGTTCTGCAGCTAAAACAAATTCAAAATGCTTCAATGGACTTGATTTCTTCACTGAAACTCCTTTTTCTTTTGATAAGCATATTATGAATTAATGCCTGCTGAACTGGCAAAAGTACCCCATGCATTGCATTCATTAAAAAAAAATAATTAATCTAACTGTAACTTTTATTTATTTATTTATTTATTTATTTATTTATTTATTTATTTATTTATTTATTTATTTATTTAATAAAATTTATATGCCACCCAACTCCCGAAGGACTCTGGGCAGCTTACATCATAAAATTTGTTAAACAAATCAATTTCAAACATCCATGGTTAATGACTCACTGCATTCCATGCAACAATTCCAGATATGCACTTGAACAGGATTAAACCATTATAATTCATATGGTAGCTCTCAAAGTGCTACTGGAGGGGGGGGGGTTTGTGTTAAACTGTAAAGACAAATGGTCCCCAAAGAAGACTCATAATTATTATTTAATTATAGATAAGCTTTGACTTTGGATATATTTTTAAGTATCATGCATACAGTGTTACAGCCTATGACATTTGAAGGTTTGATAGGACAATCACTCTATTATGTAACTAATCCCTATAGGGTTATTCATATAGTTAAATAAAGAGTTTAATGAGCTTTTGGGAAGAGAAAAATGCTTCAGTAGCGGACAACTTTAAGCCACAAAAAATGAAGGACACCGAATACTCCAACTTGTGCAAGAATAACCAGGCTAAACCATTAAACTATAAGTAACCATGATTAGCAGGTTGCAATAGGATAAATAGATAAGGAAACATATTGCATAACATAAGACGCTTTAATGATTGTACCACTTTATAATTCTGCTCTGTAGCATGGAATTCCTAAATCAGCCAACCCAACTTCAATACATGTCAGATTTTATTTCATCCTTCAATGGACACTAATTTCCAGTGCTACTTGGAGAGTTGTCCTTGTACTCTAATCCAGATGGAGCTGCGTGGTACAGAGTAAAACCCTTTCAGTGTATTTATTGTGTGTTAGGAAATGGAGTGAGGACCTCTAAGTAACTAGCAAGAAGCAGCTATCAATTTATTTGGTGAGTACAAAATCACATGTTCTGAAACAGGCATAAATGTGGCTCCATTGAGTGTGTTTTGGCTGGTCTTAATAAGGGCATTGCCTGAATTCTGGATACTTTCAACAGTTTGGCAACTATTTGGCAACTATTAATATCCCAAATAATGCTGTTGAACTCTTTTTCACCCTTGGTTATCAATATGCAATGTATATACAATGTAGAATCTCGATGTCAAATTCTCCAGCAGACATGGGTTCAAGTTTTTCTAGCTTGTTTTCATCAAGATACTGGCTACTGGTACAATAAATAAAGAAATGGTCTTCTGTGGAAAAGCTTGGAGCAATTTAATTAGAACAAGATTCTATCAGCGCCTAAACCTGATTTACTACTCAATAAGGAACACATAGGCCTTTGCTCTGTTGGTACAAAGCATGCAGTTTGTTCCAGTTCACATAGCTAGATATATACAGAACACATGGCATTACAGCACTAGAAAACTAAAACTATTGCATATGTTAGTTATGGGAGTGTGAGAATCACTGACAGCCTAGATTGCATGCTCTTTAATTAATTGCATATTTCAAGTGGCAGCATGCTATCATTCTTGCTAAAGGGATATAGGAACATTTTAACCACTAGAGGGCAAACTTTACCAAACTGTAGATAAAAATCAGAGCCAGAAAAAACCATAATTGTTATTTTTCATGTTATGCATGTATATATTTGGTACGTAGATTAAAAAAACACCAATAAAATAACCACAGCTAAATTTTCAATTGCACTCAAAGGGAAATTTGGACATGTCTATTATATCACTGGTTGGTAAGAACTGGTTATGGGCAATAATTCCAACATGCTTTTACATACATTGCCCTTTTAGATACATTGCCATTGTTATCGTTCTAAATCCCACAGTGTTCATCTTTTTTTATTATTGTACACTTTTCTATTTTTTAGATGCTGCATTTTGCTAAATACATACAGTGCATTCAGAAAGTATCCAGACTCCCTTCACTTTTGCCAATTTTGTTATGCTGCAGCCTGATTCTACAGTTGCTGAAAAAAAAAATCTCATTAATTTACACTCAGTACCCCATAAAGTGAAAACAGAAGTTTAGAAATGTCTAGAATGTCTGTAAATTTATTAAAAAGAAATAACTGAAATATCACATTGGCATAAGAATTCAGACCCTTTGCAACAACAATTTAGCTCATGTGCTTCGTATTTCTCTTGATCGTTGCCGACATGTTTCTACACCTTGGAGTCCACCTGTGGTAAATTAAATTGATTGGACATGATTTGGAAAGGCACACGCCTCTCAGTAGAAGGCCTCACAGCTGACAATGCATACTAATAGCAGAGCAAAATCTGTGAGTTCAAAATCTCCTGCAGAGTTCAGAGATAGGATTATTGCAAGGCACAGATTGAGGGGGGGGGCTATAGTAAAATTTCTGCTGCACTAAAGGTTCCTAAGAGCACAGTGGCCTCCATAATTCTCAAATGGAAGATGTTTGGCACAACCAGGACTCTTCCAAGAGCTGGTCACCTGGTCCAAACTGAGCAATCAGGGGAGAAGGGTCTTGCTAAGAGAAGTGACCAAGAACCTGATGGTCACTCTGACTGAGCTCCAGAGATGCTGTGTGGAGATGGGACAGAGTTCCAGAAGGACAATCATTACTGCAGCCCTCCACCGATCTTGCCTTTATGGCAGAGTGGCTAGACGGAAACTTCTCCTCAGTGCAAAATACATGAAAGCCCGCTTGGAGTTTGCAAAAAAAAACACCTGAAGGACTCTCATACTGTGATGGACCAAGATTCTCTGGTCAGAAATCAAGATTGAACTGTTTGGCTTCAATTCTAAACATTATGTCTGGAGGAAAGCAGACATTGCTCATCACCTGCCCAATATCATCCCAACAGTGAAGCATGATGGTGGCAGCATCATGCTGTGGGGGTGTTTTTCAGCAACAGGGACTGGGATACTGGTCACGGTTGAGGGAAAGCTGAATGGAACAAAGTACAGGGATATCCTCAATGAAAACCTGTTCTACAGCGCTCAGGACCTCAGACTGGGTCAAAGGTTCACTTTCCAACATGACAACGATCCTAAGCACACAGCCAAGACAACACAGGAGTGGCTTAGGGACAACTCTGTGAATGTCCTAGAGTGGCCCAGCCAGAGCCTTGACTCGAACCTTATTGAACATCTGTCCACCGACAGGTGTGCAAAGCTTGTTGTGTCATACCCAAAAAGACTCAAGGCTGTAATTGCTGCCAAAGGTACTTCAACAAAGTACTGAGTGAAGGATCTGAATACTTATGCCAATGTGATATTTCAGTTTTTTTCTTTTTTAATAAATTTGCAGACATTTCTAAACTTCTGTTTTCACTTTGTCATTATGGGGTACTAAGTGTAGATTAATGAGGGGGGGGGGAAAAGAATTTCAACAATTGAAGAATCAGGCTGCAGCATGACAAAAGTGAAGGGGGTCTGAATACTTTCTGAAAGCACTGTAAATCTCTCCATGGATATTTAGGTATTCCCATTAAAATAGCATTGTTTAAAAGTAAGGTTTTCAATTTACCATTATTTTTACTTGATCAAATTTTTGAAACTGTCCATCTCCCTCACAGAGGAACTGGGAAGGGTACAAGTAAAAAAACCAAAAACGTAAAAGCAGTATATGAAATTTACAATTAATATAAAGCAAGAACAGATTAAAAATTAGTATTAAAAAGTTAATTAAAAGGCAGGGGAAGGCATTCAGGGCAGTAAGCAGCCCCGTGCCTGTGTGCTGTTCTGTGTGCCGCCAGCAGAGCCATGCTTTTACATCTTTCAAAAGGCCAGAAGAGTGGGGGGGGGCACTGCTTTACCTCTGAGGGGAAGCATAATTCCACAGGGTGTGGACAATGGAGGGAATGGCAATCTCTTCCCGGACCCCACCAGTTGGAATTCTTAAGCAGACAAGGTCTGCCACATGCCGCCCCTGCCTACCCAGATGGGGCGGGCTGTTGAAATGGGATTATAATAATAAAATAAATTCCGTTTGTCAGATCCTGACATCATCCACAAATCTTAAGTACCATTACAATGATCACTTAAAGCATCTATTTTAACCGCAGAAATAATATTTAAGAGTTGCACTAATTGATAATTAAAATATGTTGCTATCTGACATCTCTATTTTTCCATTTTTGAAAAGTTGCTCACAGTGTATTTTGTTTCCTAATTCTATTTTCACCACCCAGCTTAACCTTCTTTTCAGTAAGCTAAGTTGCCAAGTTGAGGCAAAATAGATTTGCAAGACATATCTATCCTGTGGTTGCCATTAATTCCTTGATTTAAATATTATGCAAACTGCTGTTTACATAATTAATTACTTGAATAGGAAATAGAAGCAAATCAATACCCTCTAATTAAACTGGAATATTTTCCTTGCTTTCAATTTTCCTCAGCTTTTGCTTAAACCTACCAGAAAAGACTGAATAATAGTAAGAAAATTGATTGTGTCAATAAGCCCAATTGTATCAGGTCAATAAGGGAAAATATTGATAAAATGTATACAAATAATAGGTGAGAAATAATTTTCTGTGAAAGCATATTTCACAAACACTAATGATAAAATACTTCAAAAATTGTATTTTTAGTTATAGTAGAGGGGCTTTAAGGCTATTGAAATTTCTGAGGGACAAAGTTTCTGACTTTTTAAAAGTTCTATGTACAAAATTTTAAGTAACTTATCGCTGCTTCTCTCTCAGACTAAAATGCATGTTTATAAATGGATCTGGTCCTTCACAAGCAGAAGTGACAATCTGTTCCCTCCATTTCTTAAAACTAAATGTAACACTAAAACAAAGTCCTTTAGGGAAAGTGCTTTTGCATATTCAGAGGAACACAGAACATAAGAGCTATAGTACAGGTATTCCTTTGCCCTATGACGATTTGTTCCAAAGTTATGACAGCACTGAATGAACACTGTTTATGACTGAGCCTTGAGTTCTGCCTGTCCCAGCACTCTGCAGTCATGTGATTGCAATCTGGGTGCTTGGCAACTTGTTTACACTTATGATCTGTTACAGCTGCCTACAATTACGTGATCACCATTTGTAACTTTCCCTGTAGGCTTCCCCAGAAGGTCGGTAGGGAAGTCAGCAGGGAAAGTTTCAAGTCACAAGTCTCCTCTTATCTGTGCACCCTCTCCTAGCCTGTGTCTCCTGCATACCTCCTCGGACCCCCACCACACCTCTCTCGCATCCTCTCACACCCTTGTGCACCCTCCTCCATCAGCACTGCATCTCTTGCACACCCCCTCTCACTGTCCCTTGCACAACTGTCCATCCTCTTGTCCCAAAGCTGCTTTTTCAAGAGGCAACTGGACTTTCTGGTTTTTCTTTGTAGACGTTTCGCTTCTCATCCAAGAAGCTTCTTCAGCATGACCTGGATGACTGAGAATCGCCATAGACATGTCCATCCCCTTGCTCTCTCTCCTACACACAGCAGCCGCTTGGGCCTGGTACTTACAACTTCCTACTGGCTTTCCCACTGACTTTGATTGTGAGAAGCCAGAAGGAAGGTGCTTCACTTAATGATGGTGGGATTCAGTTAACAATACAAACTTTGTCAGGTGCCTTTGTAAGCTGCCTCTAGGCAAGATGGGTGGCATATAAGATAAACAAACAAACAACTCTGAGAGTGCAAGTATTGTTCTTGATAAGTGATACAGTTGCACTTTAAAGCCATACTGCTTAGCAACAGAAATTCTAGCCCCAGGTGTTGTTAGTCAAGAAGTACCTGAATAGCCTTTTATTAACCATTTTTCTTCAAGCATTCAATTTTCTTCCTTAACACAAGACAAGAAATAATAGTAACTTATCCTTTACTTTTGACACTGGTAGGCCCGCCACGTCTTCCATTTTACTTTATATTGTGCCTATTTAGGAAATGGCTCAGATTATAGCATAACAAGAGTCAAAAAGGATTTTACTACTGAACTGAGGACAAAAGAGTATTGTCTTACAAGACCCAATAACTAACATGTTTACAATGAGGTTCTCTTCACTGGCAATGTTTTTTTGATTATCTATGCCTTTTAAACTCCGTCTTTTGGTGTGGCCACATGTTTTGTTCGGCAAGTCAAGCACCGCAAAAATAAAAACAAATCTTTCAGAAAACCAAGGAAAGCCTTAAAGAAACGTCTTCAAATTAAGATGGTTGACATTTTGAAAGAGCTCCAAATTCTATAGAAAGATTTTGTTCCTCCTAAGAAAAATGTTTTTCGTCATAAGCAAGTAATTATTTTATTATTAAAAGCAACATACATTTCAGTGAGTTCTTTTCCGACATTGTTTCTGAGTTTGCTTTCATAATTCTGTTACAGAGATCCTTTTCTTGAAGCAGAGAAGACACGGATATTTGCAATGTCCTTCTGGAGGCCATGCAGTGAACAAGTAGAGTGAAATCTACATTTGGAAGTTCTGCATCTCCACATAGACTTTTCACTGAATTAATGAGATGCTTCAGCACGGCTCCACTGTTGGATTTATTTATAAGACTACATTCTATTAAATTATATGAACTTAAAAGAGTCTGACCTTTTCCTTGAGGGCCCTTCTTCAAAATCTGAAGAACTAATATCATTGGAAGTTGAGGATACTTGCGATGCATCATCCTTCTCATTCTCTAGCTGTTCAGATCCTGGCCTTAATCCTTTAGACGGGCTATTACCAAGGAGTCCTGTAATTAAAAAAGCAAAAGAGTTAAGAGAAATAGCCACAAATCCACTCCAAAATACACTAAAGATAGCCAGACACACATACACACACAGAGAGACAAAGAAGAGTTATAGCACCAGGAATCCAAAAATATCAACTGTATAAAATGTAGCCTAATAATATTGCTAAAATATATATATTTAATGCACTTATTATACTGCTTATGTACATTATGCATCTTATCTCAGTTATCTCTTCCAATCTTTTCACTCAATATTTTAAATCCTGTGAAAGTTGAGACTATGTGCCTTCTGGAAATGTAATTGTGACTTTCTGCCCAAGATGAGATTTTAACCAGATACTTCCTGATTCACATCTCATCTCATTTTATTGAAATACTTTAGGCCAGTTAAGTACTGCAAATTGTCAACATTACAGACCTCAATTCACTAAACTTTAGACGGAACAGATAAAACCTGAATTTTTATTTCAGACCAAACAACGGACACCTATTTTTACATATTACAGGTAATCCTCAATTTATGATTGGTTGCATAAGGACTGTTCGAAGTTATGACTGCCACACCACCATCCCTGTCACATGATCATATTTTGGGAGCTTGGAAGCTGGCTCACATTTACAACACATTGCAGCATCTCATGGTTACATGACTGCGTTTTGCAACCAGGTTGCAGAATGCTATGTGCCAATATATTTTCCTCTATTTTAAGGATTAACACAAAGCTCTTTAAAACCGTGAGAAATAAAATTAAACTGCACGAATACCCCATTTGTTTGTAATTCTTAATGCTTAGAACAATAAAACAAAGTGTGGTCTTCACCATCAAAAGTTTTTGGTCCCTGTTCTGAATGAAGGGGAACTTCAAACATGGTGTACGCTCAAACCGATGTTGATCTAGAATCATTCTTCATAAGCAGTTACAGAAAGCATTTAGCTGTTCTTTTTCTTTCTTTAAAACTGCATTTCCAAATAAACTTTCATATGTGACACAAAGAATAGTTGTAGAAATCAATGCTGAATTTTCAGAATGGTGCTGGATTTAATCTATTTAAAGTATCTATATATAGACCTTAACTAACCCTTAAATCATAATAAACTAATAAAAACAGGGCTTGGGTGGTAAAGAAGCTATTAGAATATCCATTGCTATCTTGCTCGTTTCCCAGGACAGGAGCAAGGCATGGCTCAATTCACTAAACTACAATAAAGTTATTCTAGACTGTATGGAGATATTAAACCCGTGACACACTTTGATACTTTTTTAAAATAAGGAATTTATTACATTTGAAAAATTAGATTAATTTTTTTTCTAGATCTTATCTCTTTAATGGGCTCAGTGAAAAACTGGAGAAAATCCTAATTTCCATAATTCTAAAACACATTTCAATGTGATGGCATATATGAATAAAGAACTGAGATGCTCCCTCACCTCTTTTCTTTGTTAATTGATTTTTTTTCCCTCCCACTTTTCACCATCACCTTTATCTCTATTTAACACAAAAGATAATAAGCGGTTTAAGCCGAACACTGTCAGACTCCGGAAACACACTTGGGAAGGATCACTCTGCACAGGTCTGTCTTACCTACACACACAACAGCCGTGCCTGTTGCCATCTTTACACTTACCAATGATATAAATGAACTGTATGCATGAACTGTGGTTGCTAGGAGTTGAACATGACTTGATGGCACATACTCAATCAATGTTATGAACTGATATTTGTCAGCTACCAAATGCATGACTAGCAGATTCTGTGACCAATAAATGGTTGTGGCCTCACAACTCAAGTTACATTTTTAAATAACATACTTGATGCCACTCTCACGAAATGGAAGGCTGCCTTTTATCGTTAGGTACATTTATTTTTTTGTGATAAACAGAGGCATGATGTAACAACCATTAAAAAATAACTTATTCAATGGTCCTCAAATATTAATAATTATTTCAAAACCTGAAGTTACAGCAATGATAACAAAAACATTTGCTTTGAGGAATATTAGGTTTAAAAAAAATAAAAATAAAACGTATTAAATCTTACAGTCTTGACACTCCTATTTTCATTTATTTCCATCCTCCAAAAATCCATCCATTATTCATATATTATTAAATTTTGGGCCATAGATTATTACATTCGGCATGTAGATAGCTCTCACTGTTCTTGGTCTAGACTCCAGTATATTTACAATTGATGATTAGAAACAAGACTTCAATATATTGTGGGAAGGTTTTTGCAGTCTAGAGCAGAGGTGGGTTCCTCCTGGTTCGGACCAGTTCTCCCGAACCGGTAGCGACCCGCTGGTGACATCACAATGATGTCACCGATCCGGTTCGGTTGGTGCTGGTCTGTGGGCGCCACCATCTTTTTTTTGAATTTTTTTTATTTTTTCTTCTTCTGCGCATGTGCAGAAGCCGAGTTTCCGGCACTGCACATGCGTCGCCAACTTGTTTTCAGCATTTAATTTTTTTAAAAAAATTTTGGACTGCGCATGCGCATGCGCGCAGCCACGCGGCGCGGGAGGAAACGAACCGGCAGTGAGGTAAGTTAGAACCCATCCCTGGTCTAGAGGCAGCATTAAGACACAGTAATGTGACTGAGAGGCCCCTCCACCAAGATTGTGAAAGATTCAGACAGAAAGAGAAACCAACGTTACCACATGGTGCAAGTGAGGCAAACCCTTACCCACCAACTGATGAGTTACTTTGAAGAAATGGTGGGCAGCTGCTGCAAGGAAGCCACATGATCTCCTGCAACTAGGTTAACCCAATGAAATAACTGAGCAAGGAAGAGGGGGAAAAAATACAGGTACATTTTACAGAACCACTGTGGCAGGAAGAGGGAAGAAGCCCTTATGGAATGAAGAGTAAAACCACAGGCTGTGGAAATTAACCCCAAATTTCTCTAGACTCATTATTTACTGTTTCAATATTCACAGTTTTATGAAACAGAACCTCTGTAAATATTGAGAGCCAGTTGATTTGCTACAAATTGGGGAATTAAGAAAAAATCCACTTTGTTACCTAGTATGGCATAAGATAGTTCACGGAAAGAACAGCATCACAATCAGAATATAAACAACAAAACCCTTAAAACATCATCAGGGTTTTTTGTTTTGTTTTTGGGACTTTTTGCATGAAGCCTAAAAAAAAAAAAAAAAAAAAAAAAAAAAAGAAAGAAAACAATACATGAGCTTGATTAGAAAAAAATAGATAACAGAAAAAACGAAAGTTATGTTGTAACCATAGAATAAAAGGCCAATTTAAATATATCTGTTGTAAAAATAAGTTGGAAGTCACTTTTTGTCTCCCCCCCCTGCACTTTTGGCTTTGCTTTCTTTTTCTTTATTTATTTTTTTCTCTTTTTTCTCTTGAAGTTTTTGCTTTTATTCTTTCTAGTTTAAAAAAAAAATCTAACGTAGTTATCTTTTTAAAAATTGTAAAATATTTACATGGCATAAAGTATTTTGTAATGTGTACCTTATTTTTATACCCAAAGAGGAGCCCATCTGAAAATCAAACTTAGGAGAGGCCAGGCTGATGTGTAGTTATACAATTATACCTGCAGTGACCATAAGTCCTTTTTTTATAAAAAACAACAACAGTCCTTTAGTTCAAAAAATTGCCTTTTAAATTTATTTATTTTTCATTTTTGTCCTTTATTTTGGTAATTTATCTGTTACCTTAGAAATGGTACCTCTTAATGTACACTCTTTTACATTCATGTGAAAAATAAGGAACTTGAGTTGTCTTTTTAAAATAAATTTACCGATAGTATTTGATTTAGATTTTATTAGAATATGCAGTTTTATAAACTTTTTCTTGGCTTTGCTCTTGAATTTTCCTTTGTAAAACAATTAAATGTTTTATCCTTTTGAACTTTAAAGCACAAATAAAAGCAAAACCAGGCTTTTACCATAAGAACTGTGCAATTTCACAATCCATTTCATGAGAACATAAAAGACTAAAGAACTACGGTATATGGTTCAGATTCCTATTCCCCACCTATTAAATGCTTATGGGAAGTCTTCAAGCTGGAGAAAATGGTACCTCTCTGTGATTGAACTTCTGCCTGTGATTGATGCCCCTGCTTAAAAGCTATTCTGCAAGTCAACATCTAGAACAAAGATAGGTGCTTTAGACGAGCATAGCAAGTGTGGCTGAAAACATAACAAACAAACACACACACATTTATAGCCTTGGAATAAAGCCAACTGAAACTCTCTTTCCAGTACTTCCTTTTACAAGCATCCCTCAGTTATCAGCCCATAAGCTGTAACCAATTTAAGTTTATTTCAGGCTTTAGCTAAACATCATTTAATTGCAATCTGGAATACAAACTGTGAACAATCCCTATGCTTAAGTAAAGCCAAAGTGCTCCCATGAAAGTAAGAATGGGCTGAGAAACCAACAATAACTTTCAATTGTTTCAGTGGTAGTTATAAATTCTAGTTACATATTGAAATCTTTAAATAAATTTAATTGGAATATTTTTCCATAGGAAACAAATTCTCTTCAAAAAATTCAGTTTAAGTTCCATCTCCTTCCTGTAAACAGTCCTATAAATGTGATTTTCTCATGTACGCCACAAAGATGAACCATACACCACACTTTGTCTCTGCTGCATTCCTTTTGATAGTCCCAGTTTGCCACATACTGGAAAGCAAATATCTGGAAAGGGAATCCTTGTGCACTTGTGATGGTTCCCCACAGACTTTGTAGAGTACACAAGTTCTATAAGAATGCAGCAATTCGCAGTAGACACTTGTCCACCAATGGAAGTATTGGAATGGTGAACAAGTTGACCTGAGATCCGGACTACCCCCACCCTGTTGGCCTTCCGGAAAGCGGTAAAGACCTGGCTGTTCCGGCAGGCTTGGGGCCGTTGATCTCGCTTCTGCAATTTGGCGAGATCCGGCCATGAAAAGTTGTGTATGGGTTTTTAATTGTTTTTAAATGCTTTTTATTATGTATTTTTTTTAAATAATGCTTTTAATATATTTTAATAAGTTTTATATTTGCTATAAGCCGCCCAGAGTCCCTTGGGTGTTGGGCGGCATAGAAATACAAATAAAAGTTAAATGTTGAAAAGTTAAAGTTGAAAAGAAAATTCAAAGCACAAGGCGAAAATGCCTTGGATAGAGCTATGACCTAAACTTCTTAGTAATTCATTGCAATACATACGATCTTTTTGAGTCAAAGCCCATTTATAATGACAACATTGTCTTCTGTAGGTTAGATTTTTAAAAACCAATTTAAAATTTATTCTGAAAACAGAATAGATTTCCCTCTTGGGGAAATAAAAGACTGATACTCCAAGACAAAAATCTCTTCTTAAGCAAGAAGCTGCAAAGAAAAAAACAGGAAAGTTGTCATAAATTTGTCCCCATTGATCAGATTATGAAGTGCACTCAAAAGAGAAATAAATCAAGTTATCCAATTTAAAGTCTTTCACCCTTTCATAATACCTTATGTTGCCAATTTATTTTCTTTAAAAAATGTCATCACAAACAAGAAGCTTTTCACTAGAGTCCCTTCCACCAAAACTCTTCATAAAACTGAAAAGTAATCTTTGGTGATCATGAAAAGTTATTTCTGTCTTGTTGATGACAACCAACATAAAAATGGATTTTAATTTATTGTTTCCTTTTTCTTTGCAGTTTTAAAAAAATGTTGTTGGTTAAATTTACAGTTAACAAACTCCAGGGAAGTCTAAATCATGTATATAATTTGAGGCCCCGTAGTTATTTAAGTAACCTTTATGAAAGAATTGCTTTTATTATTTTTTCCAAGACTAATATTTATTCTGGAGAAATGCCATGCTAAAATCCAAGCTATATGACACTTATATTGTCCAAAAAAAAAAAAAAGAAGAAGAAGAAGAAGAGTTCTGTTGGCTGTTGGTTTACTTGCACTTCTTTCCTTACTTCAATTTCAAACTTTCACTACATTCTTTTAAAAAGAGCTGAAAGTGCGTATTTCCTTCTCTTCCCCCCCAAAAGCCCCCCCCCAATGATTATTCTAAAACATTCCTATGTTCAAGAGAGCCAAACACAAGAGAGCCAAACACTATTAAAGCAGGCATTAAATGCCTGCTTTACTTTTTCTGTAGCAATAACAAGTAACACAGGCTTCTTGTTTACTATTTTGTCTGCAGGGGAACTTTGTAACTTGAACCTTTCAGCATTGGCTTAACCATAATTTAATTAACAGAATGTCTGCAGAATTGGGATTTATCTCAAGAATCTGTTCACATTGCTTCTGATCATCCAAATCTGAGCTAGGCTGTTGTGTAACCAGTAATAGTACTAAACACGAAATACCAGAATATGATAGGAAAGGGTTAATTTCCTCACTTCTAGTTAAAAGGAAAGCTTATTGTTTCTTCTTGCCCTATAGAAGAAACTCCATTCCTTTGGCTGCATGAATTGATTTCAGTTAAACGTGGTTTACCTCTTTTATTATCCCAGCTTGATAACCAACTTGCAAAAAGAAAGATATATGGAAACTGAAGCAGAATACAGCATACTGGGAGATAAAGAAACTTGCATTTGAAAAGGTTGGATTATTCTTTTAATCTACTTGGTTGACTCAGCCTTCCATCCTTCCGAGGTGGGTAAAATGAGGACCCAGATTGTTGGGGGCAATATGCTGACTCTGTAAACCGCTTAGAGAGGGCTGTAAAGCACTATGAAGTGGTATATAAGTCTAAGTGCTATTGCTATTTGGCAGGGAGAAAGTGAATTATTGCAAATTATACATAATAAAACATTGAAGCTAATAGATGAATGTATATACCTTAGTATTGCTACTTCCCCTCCTAAATTGTGTCAGGTCCATCCTCTGAAAAACGCTGCATTTTGTCCAACTACCGTTCTTGGTCATTGGAGTTGACAGGAAAGGGGAAATATTCTGAGGGTGGGTCAGTGTAAGTTTTTAGAATATTCTTTGTGACTCAGCGTGGTCGTTTGAGACATTCTCAAATTCATTTGCACATCTAGCTTGAGTCAAGTGTATTATCTGAAAAAGGTTGCATCTAGGCAAAATTCAGGAAGCACAAAAAGACACCGTCCATTTATTAATTTATAGATTTATTTATTTATTTATTTATAGATTTATAAGGTTGTTCAACTCAGACAATGTGACTCTGGGCAGTGTACACATAATAAATAAAAAATAAAAAATAAAAATCATTTATAGGTAGTTATTGTCTTACATCCATTCATTCAGCGACAATTATTCCAAGTAATGATGACATTGAAAAATGGACATATGACTGGTTCCCTAGGGCCATCACATCATGATCATGTGATCAAGATGTGAACACTTGGGTGCCTGGTCCATAGTTATGTCATCTGAGGGAACTTTAGTCACAAGACTGCAACCTTCCCTGCCAACTTCCCACAAGCAAAACCAATGGGGAAGCTGGAAGGGAAGGTCAAAGTCACTCCCAGCCCACAGCATCCCCCGACTGCAGGCAGTCTCTGCTGAACTTCCTAGGCCTCCCCCAACTCACACACAGCCTGCCTTGTGCCTCCCAAGCTCTCTCCTAGCCTCCCTCAGTTCATATGTGACATGTACCGGGTCTCCCAAGCCCTCCCTCAATTTGAATGTGGCCTGGTCTTGCTCTATCTCAACTCCTTCATGGACCTCACTGAGCATCCCAATTCTTCCCCACCCATCTTCAATTTGCATGCAGCTTGCACTGGGCCTCCCTTGGCTTGCAGACAGTCTGTCTCGGGCCTCTAAGGGTCTCCCCCAACCCCCACAGCATACCCCCTCATTACCTGGAACTCCTGTCGCATCACACTTAATAACCCATGCCTCTTGGGTTGACAGCAGTTGGGACTGTTGGGACTGTGGTTGAGAAGCAGTGCAGTAATATGATGTCACAATTTACAACTGCGTTGTTTAGTGATGGTAATCCCAGTCCCAGTTGCTGTCGCAACCCCAGGACTAACTGTACATCTAACAAACAATCCATAAATACAAAATGTAAATTGGCGAACGAGCACAGAACAAAACAACGACAGGGGAGAGGGCAGTTCCCACCCAATCAGCCCTTAAAGTCTGGGAGAAGAACACATGTGTAGTTAGACATTTTATACTCCTCGTAGATAAGAGATACAACTGATCTGCTACTACTGGAGGGGCCTTGGGCCTGAAAGGTTCTGCCCATTCCCACTTGGCTATTTTTAAAAAGGAATCTGAGAATGGGGCTTTGAGATTCATAGAGAACATTTTAGAGGGCAAAATCCTGCTGGTGGAATAAAGAAAGATCTGACGGATTTGCTTTCATGGTAGATCTTGGATGCTGCCTTGCTATTCTTGCAGCTGTCTGTCAGGATTATCACTGCTACATGGTCACTTAACCCTCATCCCATGATGGGGAAGATATCAGTCTTCTTTCCTTCTCCTGCCACCTTGCCCTGGCACAACTACCTCATAATCAGCCTCAGCCTCCTGGATAGGAAGCCATGACTTTTTTTAGAAGGCAGAATATTAGACTGAAGGGAATAAGATTCCTCCATGAGACGAGAAGTAGTTTTAAGCTCTATCTCCTAGCTAAAAGAAAAAAAGTTAACTTTTTTCCTTTTTGCCTCTATCACCGTGACTGTGAATCAAAATGTCTGCTTTTAATACACTTGGAAAATTATTTGGTCATATAAAAATGTATTGTTTCATATGAACTATAGCTTTTATCTTTTTTAATTACATGGTTTATTTGTAGATTGTACTTATAAAAAACAGGGAAAAGGTTTTGTTCTTTTAAAGAAAGTTAAAAAAATGGAAAAGAAGGATTGGGCCAGTTTTTTCCTCACATCCAAAGGCAGAGCAAATAACACTGAACTCAGCAGAAAAGTGAAAACATTACCAACAAAGCAAGGGTGTGTGTGTGAACTCTTCCTAAGGACATTTAAAATACATGAAGTTAACGAGTTGTTTAAAATGGCCTCTTTATAAATTATATACCAATTACCAACCACTTTTGTACCAAAGCTGAACTCAATACAAATCCAAATAATAAACCCACTGCAAAACATGTATTATGCAAGTGTATGTATAGAGCTATTCAGTTTTATAATTACTGTAGCAATACACAAAAGGTCAAGCTTCTGCAGATATCTGGAATCATAAAAGTAATTATATGACTTGGGATATTGGGGATTTAAAATAAAATAAAAATAATACACTCTTGTAAGAGCTAACCTGAGGGACCCCATCAGTGGAATGATCTGACAAAGGGCACTGAAAATAATAACCAAAAGATGTTCCTTTGAGGATGATCTTTTGTCCTCATAAAAGACTCGCAGAAAATTATTATATAGTATCTATGGTTCAGGGAATAGTGGTCCTATTCAATGTTAGAAAATGGTGGTGATGGAATATATGTCTGTATGTGTATCAGACTGGCAATTATTTCTATAAAATCTGATTCATCAGATTAAACAAGATGCACCAATGTTTGTGCCACTAATACTTGAATGGACAAAAAACTGGCAAGGATTAATATATTCAATAGAAATAGAAAGTCAAATATAATATAGTGCTTTATATTTTAGTTAACAACTTTCATTATTGCTGCAGTCCACATCAGGCAGTAAGGAAAGTTTAAACTGCAGGAACATAGACATGAAATGTTGTTAAATAGTACCTACCCAGCAATTAATAATTCTTTAAACAGATGCTGTTGTATTGACAAAGCAAATCACGCAGAGCTTAGCAATGGTACCAGAAATTGTACTGCATTAATCCAACAGTAGCTATTGTAAGAGTCCTCTTACAATTACTTCCTGCCTTTGTTGTTCCCAAGTTACTGTATAGAGTGGGACTCCCTATAAAACTACAATAATCTACTCTTATCATCTGACTCATACAGACTAATATTTGAGAATCTTACATTATTCCTCCAGCAGCACTGATGGTAAAGCTGCTGACAGAATAAAGATTCTTCTATAATTTGCCAAGTTAAATGAATTTAATTTGTAAGTGCAAGACCACTGTTTTGCCGTTGTGCAGGATGAGCTGAGATCATGCTTCAAACTTTTTGTAATTTACAACCATATAAATATTGCCTTCATCATCAAATAGCAAAAATTATGAAGTTTTCAGCTGCTGACTTCCAAGAGTTAAGTATAGCAAATTATTTAAATAACCATGTATGGCAGAAATCTTTCCTGTTATTTTCATTTCTTTAAACACAGTGGAAGTAACATTGTACTACTTCACACTGGTTAGGCACAAATGACCTTCTGCTGAACCATTTAGAGCAGCGGTCCCCAACCTTTTTGGCTCCAGAGATCGGTTTCGTGGAAGACAATTTTTCCACGGACCAGGGAAGGGGAGCACGCAACCTAGATCCCTCACATATGCAGTTTAGACAGTGATATTAGTGCTGGGGAACAGCTGCAAATACAGATGAAGTTTCGCTCACTCACCCGCCACTCACCTGCAACTGTGCGGCCCGGTTCCTAACAGGCCACGGATCGGTCCTGGTCCGTGGCCTGGGGATTGGGGATCCCTGATTTAGAATATGAAATGTTCTACTGTTTTTTCTAGATCAAAGCTCAACATTAATATGTTTCAGAATCTTGAGAATCTATTTTTGAAGATATTATCAGACTGACAAATATGAGACATAAGAGTTTCAGTGGCAAGCCTGATGGTATTTCTAGAAATAAATAAATACAGTAATTAGTAAGTTAGTTTAATCTAAATGAAGGTACAAAAAGTGTGTGTTCTTTTGTGCTCAAAGTTTCCTCAACCCTTCTCCACTAAAATATTGCCAGAACAGCCATTACAATATCCACTGGCAAAGGCAAATGCATGCCATGGCATAATTGCACAAAATGTGTTCATTTGAAAATAATATCATAATGCATATGACTTTATTCTGTCTTGTTCCAGACACTTCTGTGTTATGCTACCAGCCTTTGTAAATATATTGCGCTATGAAGATCAAGAGGACAGGTTCAATGCCAATATTTTTTAAAAAAATTAATTATAACTTTTATTTAATTAATTTAATTTATAGGCTGCCCAGCTCCATCATGATTTCGGGCAATATTGATCACAATCAGAGGTGGTATTCAGCTGATTCGCACCGGTTCGGGCGAACCGATAGTGAAAATTTTGAGCAGTTCTGAGAACCGACAAATCCCACCACTGGCTGGCCCAGCCCCAGCCCACTTGCTCGCCCATTTTTTGGCCCATTTTTGGCCATGTTCAGGCCATCGGTTCGCACTGGTTCAGGCGAACCAGTAGTGAAAATTTTGAGCAGTTCGGAGAACCGGCAAATCCCACCACTGGCTGGCCCCGCCCCTGCCCGCCTGCCACTCACCCTGCCCGCCCACCCACCCTGCCCCGCCACTTCTCATCTCACCTCCCCGGCATAGCTGTTGCTTCTGTTTGGCTCCTCGCTTGCGTTGACCACACGGTCTCTGCGGGCCAGCCAGCTGGCCTGCCTTCCCACGCAGTGCCCGCGGCTCAACTGAGCAGCCCTGATCGGCCTGGATAAGCCTGCGAGTCGCGGCCTAGCTAGCTGCCTCCCACCATCCCACGTGGCGCTGCCAGCTTGCCTGCCTTTGTCGCGGCTACCACGCCGGCCACGCGGCCCAGCTTGTATCACCACGGCTGCCTGCGAAGGTAAGGCACTTGGCCAAAGGGCCGCCTCGAGGTGGGCATGGCGAGGCTCGGCCGCCTTTCGGGCCTGGCTCTCACCAACCACCATCCTTCTGCCCACATGCCACCTGCTCTCCCTTCGCCTCGGGTCGGGGGACGCGCCAGTCCCTGGCTCTGGCCTTCCCGAAGCCTCCTCCTGCATGCCGCCCGCTCGCCCTTTGCCACGCGTTGCCCCATTTCCCCTCCTTCAGAGGCCCCGGCCCTTACTCAATCTCTCCGCTTCCTCCCCCACGACCGCCTCTTTCTTCATCTTGCGACCTTATCTTCCTCCCGCGGCTGGTGGCAGAGGGGAAGGCAAGCCAGGGCTGAGCCGTGGCCACTCGGCTCCCCGCCTGCAGCCGCCTCCTCTTTTTTTGGTGCAAGAAGCCTCCAGCCACCGCTCTTTGCCAGCACGAGCAGCCTCCAGCTGCTGCTGCCCGCTCAGTTCTGGCCGGGAAAGAGTGGCGGCTGGAGGCTGCTCGCACCGGCAAAGAGGCAGCAGCTTCGGATGTTTTCCGGGCTCGAAAATGGCTGGAAAATGGCCTGAAAAACGGCAGATGGAAACACCCCATTTTCTGCCTCCATTTGGCTGTCTGTGCTGTGCTGGATCGCGATGGGGAGGTGGGGGGGGAGGAAAAAAGCCCACTCAGTCTGTATCGTACGTACTCACCAGCACAACGGAGAATCTATCTTCCAGCCTTTCCTCCCCGTGGAAAATTTTAACCCGCGCATGTGGGGCGCTGGAGGAATCGGTGCCTGGAGTGAGAGGGGAACGCGGGCTGACTGGGCGGGGAAGGCCGGTACTTCCAGCGCTCACGAGGAACCCAGGCTTGGAGCAGTTTTGGAGCTTGTTAAGGAGGACCGCTCCTCCGCCCCAGCCATGCGTTTTCAAGCCCGGGCTATTGCATATTGCATGCTTTTCACTCCAAGCAGCCCGGGCTTGAAAATGCATGGCTGGGGCGGAGGAGTGGTCCTCCTTAACAAGCTCCAAAACTGCTCCAAGCCTGGGCTCCTCGTGGGCGCTGGAAGTACTGGCCTTCCCCACCCAGTCAGCCCGCACTCCCCTCTCACTCCAGGCACCGATTCCCCCAGCGCTCCACGTGAGCAACCCCCCAAAATTTTCCACAGGGAGGAAAGGCGCACTGAGGCCACCAGTGGGATTGTTAAGGCATGCAAATTGCAATATGCTGCCACTAAGCTCCCTGGCTTCCTCGCACGAGCGTGGAAGAAAATTGGATGCTGGAGTAGCGCAGCAACAAGTCCGGGCGCTCAATCTACTCCTCAAGCTCCCAATGTCTGAACCGGCGAGCTGGAAGAGAGATTCTTCGCTGTGCTGGTGAGTATATACGATACGGACGAAGTGGGCTTTTTTCCTTTCTCCCCCCCATTGCGATCCAGCGTGGCACAGACAGCCAAATGGAGGTGGAAAATGGGGCATTTCCATTGGCCCTTCTCTTTTTTTCCCACTGGCCTCCTTTTGCCAGCATGCGCCAGGCAGGCTTGGCAGGCAGTCGGGCTTTTTAGATGGGCTTTTATTTTGTCAGCCCAAGAGGGTGGGGGGGGGGAAGAGGCTCAGAATGGTACCTAGACATCGCCCTGTCTCTGCATTGGCCCGCCTACGCCACCCCACCTTGCCATGAGTGACGTCGAATTGGCCACGCCTACTCAGTCACATGACCACCAAGCCACACCCCCAGAACCGGTAGAAAAAAAATTTGAATCCCACCACTGATCACAATCAATACCCTATTTCCAGCTACTTTCTCCTAAATCAAAATTCCATATTCTTAAAAAATTACCCTGATGCCAAAAATGTTTGTAAAAGGGGCCACCGTGGTTTGATCACTATAACCCTAGAAATATAGTGCTAATTACAAAACTCTATGTCACTTGGTAAAAGCTTATGTGAACAACTACACAAACCATACAATCCTATTTTTTAGAATTTATACTGATATCAGTTGGAAAGACCGAACTTGAAATTAACAATGAAGAAAGATTCATTTTCCTTCTGTTTTTACACCAAGGTCATGTTTTCTTAATGTTCCAATCTCATCATCATCAATACCTCAGAAGTTCTAGTTCCCAACATATCTCCCTCAGTCATGGGTTTGAGGGAGGAAAATGGTTCTTTATCTATGTAGAAAATTAATTCAATGTATCAGGGAAATTACTCAGTTTTCACTGAAAAGCTTGCATGCTTGCATTCAGATTGATAATAATTACCATTTTATTTTGTAAAAACTAAAAATATATATTTTCTTAGTCACAACAAATTCATAGATATTTCTGGATGCACCTGTGTTAGCTAAGAAACTTTCCTGATGTCAGGAAATTCACTCCATTTCAGTGTGAGGCACTGCACAGCCTTTTTTTTGTTTTGTTTTGTTTCTTCTGATAGATTTATCTTTTGCATAGAAAGTATCATTTAAGATAAAGGAAAATTGGCTGCTGCATAGACTTATTACTGAGTCTATGATAAAAAAAATCATAAAAAATAATTGATTTTTAAAAGTATGAGCACATTACAAAGAAATCCATAAAATATTAAAGTTTGACAGACATTTGGCTCCTTGCGGTCACATCATGTAAATAACATTGGGCTTTTCATATGATAAGCCACTTGATATTGAATTGATATGCTCTTCTCCTGATGTCATGTCAAAAGGTATTAGCTGATTATTTTTGCAGTCTGTAAATGATCAGAAGAGTAAGTGTATACATGTGGATACACACAGTTACTAAAGAAGTTGAGCATAAAATAGCCTGGTTTTGTTAGGCTGTCAGAGGGAAGTGATCACCAAAACAAAATTGGGTTAATCATGCATCTTGAGAAATATGACTTTTCTCTTCTTGTTATGTGTGTCTTATTCCAAAACTGTCATAAAATCAAACCATCACAGGTTCATTTTGTTTTGTATTATTCTGAGCCACAAATGATTTGACACCAAAAGGGACATCTTTGTTTTAGTTAAAAGCCAAACATTATGTATTTATCTAGGTCACTGGGGCATGTTTCATTTGAAATAGCTACCACAGCTTGGCCACCTCATGCTTTGCTTCCTTTATGTATATACTGGATAGTTGTACAAATTAGTTTCATTTTTCCTGTGTTACTATAAAAAGCTAACAGGAATTTTCAGCAATGTGCTGTGATAACAAACAACATAGCAGCAGCCAATTACAAGGCAAGCTGCTGTATATGAGTGTTTCACCACATGGAGCAACTGCCATATAGATATTATTACAAGCAGCCATTTTGTGGGAAGCAATATTGGAAAACAACAAGATTAGAGCTGTGTAGCCCTTTAGACTCAAAGGTACAAACTATTCTGGAGCGGAAGGAAGGAAGCATAACAATATGTCTACAACACCTTAAAGCAGCTAGATCTTTTCCCAGGATCACACAGTGATTCTCCCAAAGACACATTAGTTTAAGAAGATGCAAGGGGTGGCTATGTTAACACCTGTAATGTTTCACTGTTGTCAGCTTCCCAGGCAAACCAGGCAGGAGAGACAACCAAATGAGCCAATTCTACTTTATTGGAAGGTTACATTAAAGGAATCTTGTACGTCTGAAAATACAAATCTCCCACCATCACTTTTAACAGTCTGATATGTTAGATGGGGCATTGGTCTTACCTGATACGCTCCTTCTCGTTGGGTAGAGATAGCATCCAGGCATGGGACATACCAAAGCCGTGTGTCCGTGGGTGGGATGGTCCTGGTTCCGGGTCCATTAGACTGAGTCCACCCTTTGAAGCACCCTGCAACCAAAGGCCGTGTCTGCTGAGGCGAAAACATTGATTTTATAGTGACGGATGAATGGCGATGGCAAGGCCCAAGTGGCCGCCCTGCAGACTTCCTCGATGGAGGCTTGAGTCGCCAAGGCCGCCGCCGTTGCCATGCTGCAGGCGGAATGCGCTTTCACTCGCGCAGGTTGGGGAATTGACAATAAATCATACGCCTTTGCAATGGCACCCCATAACCAACACCCAAACGTTGAGGGAGACACTTTCTGGCCCAATGTTGATGGCAGGAAGGAAACAAAGAGTGACTCCATTTTGCGGATCGGCGCCGTCTGTTGTACGTAAATTCGCAGAGCCCTGCGGACGTCTAACGTGTGCCACTTCCTTTCGAGTGGATGAGATGGGTTAGGACAGAAGTTTGGGAGAATGACCTCCTGGGCCTGGTGGAACCAGGAGTTGATCTTTGGGATAAAGGAAGGGTCCAGATGAAGCACCACCCTGTCCAGGTGGAAGACACAAAGGTCCTTCTGCACTGAGAGTGCCACCATCTCCAAGATCCTCCTGGTGGAGGTGATGGCCACCAGGAATGCTACCTTGCAAGTAAGATGACGTAGAGAAGCCTCGCATAAGGGTTCATAAGGCACTGTCGTTAGAGAGGTAAGAACCCTGGACAGGTCCCAGGTTGGATATCTGTGGATGACAAATCTGTGGAGATTTGTGGCCCCTTGAATAAACCTCCTCACCGTGGGGTTTTGAGACAGGGACTCAAGGGAGCCACAGGATAATATGGAGGACAAGGCCGCCACCTGCCTCCGAATGATATTAGGGGATAGCCCCTTGTCCAGGCCCTCCTGCAAAAAGTCAATAATATTGCCAATTGACAAGTATACTGGTGAGCAGCCTTTTTAAGAGCACCACGTGCAGAAGGCCTTCCAGGTGGCGGAGTAGATGCGCTCAGTGGAGGGCCTCCTAGAGGCCTGAATGGTCCTGATTGCCCTGGCGGAGATGTTCTGGCATCTTAGAGCGTACCGCTCAAGCACCAGGCGGTCAGTTGGTACCATTGGGGATCCGGATGTACCAGCGCCCTCTGGCTGAGCGATGACTCGCTGTTCGGTATCTGCCAGGGCTCGGATGTTGACAGGGACATCAAGTCCGCAAACCAGGCTCTCCTGGGCAAATGAGGAGCCAGGAGAAGGACCTCTGCCCTCTCCTCCAGGATCTTGTTGATGACTTTGGGGAGGAGGGGCAGTGGTGGGAAGGCATAGAGGAGGCCAGGGGGCCATTTGCAGTGAAGGGCGTCGGTCCCCTCCGCGTCCTGGGTCTTGTATCTCAAGAAGAACCTCGGCAGCTGGGCATTCTCTGGGGTAGCGAATAGATCAACCTCCGGAAGACCGAATCGGCTCGTCAACTCCTGAAAGATGGACGGATGCAGGCACCACTCTGCATGGTCTATGATCGTCCGACTGAGCTAATCCGCCTGCACGTTGGACTCCCCGGAGATATGTGCTGCTGAGATGGACAGTAGGTGACGTTCCGCCCAAAGACCCAGTCTCTTGGCCTCCCACATGAGGGACCAAGATTTGGTTCCCCCTGCCTGTTTAGATGGGCCTTCGTGCTCACATTGTCCGTGAGCACCAGGACATGTCTGCCAGCTGTCAGGTGTCGTAGCTGCCTCAGGGCCAGGTAGACCGCTTGCAACTCCAGTCTGTTGATGCTGTATCCTATCTCCACCTTGGTCCAGCGGCCTTGGTCCATGGCAGACTGGGCATGGGCACCCCAACCTGATAAACTGGCATCTGTGGTGACCACGAGTCTCTCCGGCTCCTGAAAGAGACTCCCCCTGGATATTGTGGCTGATGACCACCAGAGAAGGGATTGATGAACCTCTGACAGCACTGGGACCCTTACTGCTGAGGAAGCTCGTCCCGCTCACTGAAATGGGAGAAGAAACCATTGGAGGTCTCTGGAGTGTAGGCGTGCCCAGGGAATAATTGGGAACTGTGCACTGATGCCTGATAACGGATATCATATTTCTGATACTATCCTGAAGCTCCTGGGAAAGGTACACTCCAGAGAATCCACAATGGCCCCTAGATGGGTCAGGCGGGTATCGGGGGTGAGGTGGCTTTTTTCCAAATTAATGGAAAACCCATGGTGTCTGAGAGTGGATATGGTTACCTGGACGTCCCGCACCGCTTGGTGCCTAGATAGAGCCTGGATTAAGATGTCGTCCAGGTAACACTGAACACGCACAGGTATACCCCTAAGGTGAACCGCCACTACTGACAGGACTTTGGTAAAGACCCTTGGGGCCGAGGATAGACCAAACGGGAGGGCTTTATATTGGTAGTGCACACCTGCATAACAAAATCTGAGGTATTGGCGATGTAATGGCCGAATTGGAATATGCAGGTATGCCTCCATTAGGTCAATCGAGGCAAGGAAGTCCCCCCCTCCGGATGCTGCCAAAGATTGTTGCCAATGAGTGTATCTTAAACCATCTGAAGCGAACATGACGGTTGAGACGTTTAAGGTCGAGAATAGCTCTCCACCCACCCAAGGATTTGGGGACTACGAAAAGGATGGAGTAGAACCCCTGCCCTTGTTGATCCTCAGGCACCCTCTGGATGGCTTGAATCTCCAGAAGGTGCTGAATGGCCGAATTCATGAGGACCCGTTTGGTGGTATTTTTTGACACTGGGCAACGAATAAAAACCTCGGGGCGGAGGAGAGGAATTCCAGGGAGAGGCCTGATCGAATTGTCTCCCGGACCCACGCGTCTGACGTAATTTCCTCCCATCTGTCAGCATATAGGGCCAGACGGCCACCGATGGGAGAATCAGACGGAGCCTCACTTGGAGCATCTGAAGGGGTGCCCCCCGCCACCTCGAAAGGGCCGCTTGTATTGCCTGCCCCTACCTGGCCTGTCTGGACCCTGTTTCTGCCTGGCCCCATACTGACCTTGGGGTCTGGAGAACCCAACTGCTGGACCGCCGCTGATAAGGCGTGGAACGAAAATAACCCTTTCTAGAGAAGGAGGGTAAAATCTTTCTTTTGTCCCTGGATTCAATAAGGATTGGATCCAGGGCGTCCCCAAATAGTTGTTGGCCCTTGAATGGGGTTGAAGCCAGGCGCCACTTATGGCGGGTGTCCGCCTGCCACTGTTGGAGCCAGTGTATCCGACGGGCTACCACGGCGGACCCGATGGCCTGAGAGGTGAATCTTGCAGCTTGGAGGGTGGTGTCCGCTGAAAATTGGGCCGCAGCCAGGAGTTTATTAAGGTCCTGGTGGGCCCGAACATCAGTGGCCGGGATCCTGTCCTGGAGCTGCTGAAGCCAGATAAGCGAGGTGTGATAGAAGGACGTGGTTATGGATGCGCGAACCGCCCAGGCAGCCGCCTGGTGCGTCTTCAGGAGCACTTGCTCCGTCCTCCTGTCCTCGGGCTTCAGGAGCTCCTCCGGCTCGCCTGGCATAGTGGTGGAAGAATGAATGGCCGCCACTGGAGCATCCACCGTAGGTAGTTGAAGAGACGCTGCCAACTCTTGTTCAACGTTAAATAATTTTTTGTCCATAGACAATGGCATGGGACCTGAAGCGGGAGCAGCCCACTGGCGCCGAACAGCCTCCAGAAAAATCTGTGGTAATGGTATGACGTCAACCTCGGCCGTTGGTTCCACAAATAATGGATCAGGATGTGACTGCAGTGGATCCATGGGTGCTGGAGATGGACCAAGGTTGGCTGAGGCCTTGGCCTTAAAGAGAAGAGACTTGAAGAGCGCCGGTTGAAAAAGAGTTGACACCATAGGTGGTTCAATAGACATGCCCTCATTATCAGAGAGGTCGAGGCCCAGCTGGCCTTCCTCCTCTGATAAATCTGAACAGGAGCTGATGGAGCGATCTGAAAAGACGTAGCCAGTTGCCCTGGCACTAGCCCCTGGAACAGGTGCCCCAATATCTCCGGCAAGTTGAGAAGGCACGTCTGAATAGACCAAAGTTGATTTGCCTAATTGCTTTATACCTTCTGCAATACCCTTTTGGATGGCGGCAGCAATCACTGACTGCATGTCTGCAGGCACAGAGAGACCTTCTTGTTCAGAGTCGCGTAGGCCTGCCACAATAGGTGTAAACGTGGCCGGCGGGCCTGATCTGGATGGGCTACCGGAACAAGTGGCCGGAGGCCCTGATGTTGCAAGCCTCCAGATGTGCGTCTGATCTATATTGATATCATGGTGATCCAGGGATATCTGATCAGCTGCAACCCCTGATAAAGGATTATGGGGCGGCAGAGCCTGCCCACTGGATCCCTGATGAAGGATGGCCTGTAACTCAACAGTTTTGCTGTATTGAGCGCACAGTCTTTCTAGTGTTCTGTTTCTGCGACGTTCATCGCGTTCTGCAGCCTTGAAGCCCCTAAGCTGAGAAGGGAGGCTGTGGGTATCTTTGCGGGTACTGGAGTGGCCATGCTGGGATGCCTTGGATGTACCCAGATTAGCCTCAGACCTAGAAGTAGCCTTAGATCTGTTACTCTTTTTGCCACCCTTTCTGGCCCTTTCTGCCTTGCTGCCCACGGACCGGTCCGCCATATTTATTATCTCGGTCTCAGGAAGAAAAAGGCTCCAAGATGTCTGCTTATTATGCTGTTTGGATTTTTTTTTTAAAAGTAGTCCAATAAATGCACTCCCTTGGGGCTGGATGGCCTTAGGATGGCTCGGAGATCAAGATGGCTAAGCCGCGGGGAGAATCAGAAGCCACAATTTGCTGGGTAGAGGTTTGGGGCCTCGTCAGCAACACAGCGCTTCGCTCGGGTGGTGAACAACGCGGCCAGAAACAGCAGACAAAATGGCGTCGTACACGAGGCAGAATGTCCGACAAGATGGCGGCAGGGGCGGCAGTAAAGTGCACCGCACGAGGCGGCTAAGCACAGCAATGGGCAGCAATCAATGGCGCCAGGTGCCTTTAGGAGCGAGAAAGAGAGAGTGCGAACGATTAAAGGCACTCCCTCTGCTCCGTAGCCGTTGCGGAAGGGGAGCGCGAAACTCCGGTGGCCGAATGGTCGTCAAGCGACCGCGGCTTTACTGGCTGGGCAACGATCTCTCCCTTCCCCAGCAGTCGATGGGAAGCCGCCAAAAACGCCTTCGAGTGTTTGAGAGGGAGCGCGAAAGCTCCTCCAGCCACTCCGCCCTTCTCTGTAACAGGAGGCTCGAAGCCCCACAGACAAGCCTGTATTGAATTTAACAGCTGGCAGGTGGAGCGCGGAAGCTCCAGTGGCTGCTCTGGAGGCTACAGCCACTGTTCCCTCTAAGGTGCGTGGCCGCGCGGCCGCGCACGTAACGAGAGAACGCCGCGCGGTAGTTTTCAACTTCCACGTGGTGTTTTCTAATGGCAGAGCCTGCGCACCTGCGCACATGAAAAGAGAGCACCGCACGCCAGTTTCTAACTGCCACGTGGTGTTTTCTACTGTTACAGGGAACATTGGCTACAGCCCCTCTGGCAATAATAGGCCACCAACAGGCAATGAGGCAAACGGCTCACAGATGGCTCGAGCCGAGGCTCTGAGCCACTGACAACCCAGCGACCCCGATGGAGAGGGTGTCAGCTGGGGAACTCACAGTTAAGGTGATATTTGAAAAACGATGATGATCCAATTGTGAATTTCTCGATAGAGAGAAGAGCTAGCAACCACATGTCCGTCCTAATCTGAGGACTGAGTCAAAGCTGGGAGTCCTGGCAACAGAGGCGGGCCTACATATCTTTGAAAGACTTAGTCCTATAGGCTGAACGGACGAGGACAACCCCATGCCTGGATGCTAGCTCCACCCTCTATGGAGAATGGATCATTTTTAACTTTCTTTGCCCATTAAGCAGTTGTGGTCTCCTCCCCCTTTTACCCGATTGTTTCCTGAGCAGCATCTCTTCCTCATGTCCCTCAAGGTCATTCCCACATACCCCATCCAATGCCCCATAGCAGCTTTCAGTCTTTCTATCTGAAACCATGCAGAGATTTAAAAAATAGATTAAGATTGTAGAATCTGTCCCTGTGTTAAGTTTTTGCAGTTGCAAGTTCTGATTCCCAAAAAATGCCCTGAAGTGAGCACTGAACATCTGCTGGCAACTCTTTAAAGAAGCAACACCTTTTGATGGGATTGAGCAGCTGTTTTAATGTGTCACCAAAACACATTCACATTTTTAAAAATTATTTAAATATTTATATGATTGCCCATCTCACAATACTAACTATGGGTAGAGTACATAAATTAACATACTAATTACAACCTGCATCCCATAGTGCCCAAAACAATAATCCCTATCACAAAAAGCACATCAACAGCAGCAAAGCTTGTCTAACCTTCTGACCCAAAGATAGCCAGGTCTTCAGTCTCAAAAAAGTAAAAAAAAAGGGCCATCTAGATCTCCAGGGAGATATTGCTACAGAGAAGGCGCAAGCCCAGAGTCCTACAAGATGACAACAACAGAAGAAACCTGAAGCATGCTTTCTCTGCTAGATCTTGTGGGCTGAGCAGAGACCATGGAAATGAGATGAACCCACAAACAGCCTGATCCTACATCATGTAGGGCTTTATAAGTGACAGGCATCTCTTTCAATTGCACTCAGAAGACTACGGGCAGCCCATCCAGCTTAAAAAACAGCAGTGTCACATGAACATAATGAGAAATGCTAAAAGTTGCTGGTGCATTGTTTTCAAGGGCAGCTCCATGCAGAGTTTATTACAATAATCCAAACATGTCTGAACCCAGAGGCATTTTTAATTAATTCAAAGCAGTATGTAACTTTACTCTTAAAGCTTACTCTTAAGAAAATTTACTAAAACATACTCCAGTAATCATAGCAGAGCCAATAAGGGCACTAACTCAAAAGCAATAAGTAGTCCTCAATTTACAACCATTCATTTAGTGACCGTTCAAAGTTACAACAGCACTGGAAAAAATGACTATTTTCACATTTATGATTGTTACAGCATCCCTATGGTTACATGATCAAAATTTAGGTACTTGGCAATTGGTATGTATTTATTACAGTTGCACTGGCCACATGGTCATGTGATCATCATTTGTAGCTTTCCCAGCTGGCTTCTGACAAAGTCAATGGGGGAAGCCATATTCACTTAACAACTGCAGGGATTTGCTTAACAGTTGTGGCAAAAAAGTTTGTAAAATGGGGCAAAACTCACTTCACAACTGTCTTGCTTAACAACAGAAGTTTTGGACACAACTGTAGTTGTATGTTGAGGACTACTTATATCTAGATTTCTTATTCTGATTAAGCTACACTGAAAGACGGGCGCATACAATCAACGTCATATCATTCTTCTATGAGGTTAAGAATAAAACTGGAGCTCTGATCAGACAAAGGACCTATCTAGTCTGGCATTCTGTTTCTCACTGATCAATCAGATCCTTATAAGAATGACTAGGAAGCTTTCCCCCATTATTATTCTCAATAACTAGCCTGAAGATACATGTTGTCTCTGATGTTTTAGTCAGCGTATAGTAATTATGACCAATAGCAACAGAGAGCCTTAACCTCCATGAAAACCTGTTTAAACTGGCAAGTATCACTGCATTTGCAATAGCAAAATCTGTGTAAAAAATTATTTTAAGAGTCTTTTGGGATATGTTTGATTATCTTTACTTTCAACTTTTTTTTAATCAGTCCACATGTGTTTAGTCATTTTCTTTCATAAAGTCCAAGTTTATTTTAGACTTCCTTGGAATTTCTTCAACTTGGCACATAAAGCTGTGGTTATTATTTTCAGCTGCATCAACAATCCAATCCAATGAAGTGATAGATGCCAAATAGGATTCATCCAGGGTTACTTCCCTTATGATGATTCCATGTACAACTGATCTATGGCACAGACATTTATGGTATCAAGTAATTGTAACTCTTTGTTATGACCTGAGCATGCATTTAATAGATCTTTGCAGGTTATCTGACAGAGCATTTTATTCACAAAACAGAAATCCTTCTGGATTTGCTTTTTCAAAGCTGCAGAATATCCAAAGTTCTCAAACTTACAAAGACTGTTTAAACACCTTCTGTGATCATGTATGAATTTGGTCATGAATTCCCCAATAATCTCTGGTTTTATTTTCTAATTCACGATCAATGGGAATGCTCTTAACTAGAGTAGCCAGTAGTGTATTACATTTCATGTCAGTTACAGTTACCTGTTCAGAGTGATCTACCCTTTTTGAGCTGTCTTTTCCCTTGTGGAAATTTCTGTTTCCCTATGCTTCTTCCTACACTTCTCCAACAATCTCCATATAGACAAACATCATACTCCATCTAAATAGCCTCTTCACACATGTTACTATAAATAATATGGGAAGAGGCCATAGGGAAAAGAGTTACCATGCAACCATATTGTATTAATTTATCTTCTCCTCTTATACACACAAAATAGAAATGAGGTTAGGGAATATTGATTCTAAAATAGCAGGAAAAATACAAATAAGTAAAGCAAAACTATTGTCATACTAAGCTAAATTGGGCTGCATTTTTCTTTACTAGACATGAGGCTTAGGGAACTGCACACTTAGAAAAATACCAGATTTGGAAATAATTTCTTACAATAATTTCATACTACATTTTAAAGCAGAAAGAGAACTTTAGAAGTTTCACGCACTTGTGCCAATAAAAGTGCTGTATGTATCTACAAATAAAGTTAGTAGTATCTTCAGTAACACTGTAAATTCAGTCTGATATCCTTACTCTTCCTCTCTAGGCAGTCTCGGTTATCAACACTAAGTCCTCTGGCATGAAGATAAAGATCAACTCAGGCAGGTCCCAGTGGACGTTAAATATATAGTGGTGTATACTATTGGAGCTATGTAGAATATTAAGAAAGGCAGATTTAGCACAACGTTCAGGATGTAGTCTTAGCACAAGCAAAGACATGAGAGTGTGAATTGGATAAAATTTGTGCCAGGAGGTAGCATCATCTGCCTGGATGACAACATCAGTTCCATTTTACAGGTGGAAGATATGACAACAAAGAATCTCAATGATGCAAATGAACCAACCTTAAAATCAGAAAGGGAGAGTAATATGACTTTATTTATTATCTAAAATCAAAGGTGAGAGCAAACATATAACCAAACTGTATTTTCAATAAATGACAATACTGAACTACTATTGCCTCATGACAGCGCAGGGGTATACAGAATCACAGTGAGCCTGAAAACCTGACTAGGAGAAGCAAAAAGTGTAGCATATATAGATAGCCCTCGACTTATGACAACAACCGAGCCCAAAATTTCCATTGCTAAGCAAGACAATTGTTAAGTGAATTTTGACTGATTTTATGACTTTTCTTGCCACAGTTGTTAAGTGAATCCTTGCAGTTGTTAAGTTACTAACATGGTTGTTAAGTGAATCTTAAGTTAATTAACTTATTTTTTTTTAAGTTCGCAAGAGGGGATCACATGACCCCAGGACACTGCAACCATCATAAATACATGTCAGTTGCCAAGCGTCTGCATTTTGATCATGTGATCATGGGATGCTGCAATGGTTATAAGTGTGAAAAAAACGATCGTAAGTCACTTTTTACAGTGCCATTGTAACTTCAGTCACTAAACGAATGGTTATAAGTCAAGGACTACCTGTAACTTTCCCTCCCTGCAGGATAATACTGTAATAATATAAATTTATCTTTTAAAGTTTGCAATTATGGGCTTCATTGTCCTGAAAAAGCAAACTATTCCAGAGATGCATTACATATTGTACAAAGTCCTCTTTTTTGATTTAATCAATTAAATAACCCCTGAATGCAAAGACCAGTGAAAATTGCATAAGTGCACCCATATATGTTCTTAATGTATATGTTGATATATTTGCTAGTAATCCACATCACATCTTGGCTCAAACTACACATCAACTTTCTACAATATTAGATTTTTATCCCTTTATTTTCTATGTTGTCTTTGTACATGCTAATGCAATGCATCTATGGCATGGAGGCTACACACTTGGCTACACACTTATTTTGTGCAACAAGCATAGCTTATAAATCCAACAATAAAGTCACCAGGATAGGTCCATTAAAAAAAAAGTGTGAAAAGAAGTCTTAGGGCACCTGTTTCATCTCTTAAAATTCATCCTTAACTCTTAAAACTCATCCTTAAAGTCCACATTTTAACCTACTTAGTGAAGCTTTGGTCTTCTCTTCACTGGCAGCTATAACAGCACTGATCCAGATTTACTTGAGTTTGAATAGTTTATTATGCCAACGAAGTCCTTTGGTTTTATTCAGTGATAGAGGCTAGTAATAGTTTGTTTAATCCCACCTTTGCCTCCTAGAATATCTCACCAAGATCCAACTTATCTTTCAGGCTTTTAGTATTTTATCATGAGAGTATTGGGTAGGGCACATATGATATGGAACAGAAAGTTGATTTAAAGTTGATGTAGCCACGATGCTCCCTAGTTAGAAAAGGTACCCAAGTATACCAAGTCATCTTTAAAACCATTTATTGAAATTGTATTTCAAAGTATGGAACTGGGAATGATCAGAGTTACCCCTTTTATAGAAATAGCACATGTGCATAAAAATAGTTTCTGAACTCTGCTGTTTTAAAATATAGATGACAGTGATATCTGAATTAGCTCTCTTTTTCCAAAAGTAGAGTTGACTTTCTATTACAGTTACAGTTTGTTAGGCTAAACTACTTTTTTCTCGGTGTCTTTACTTTCTTCAAGAGATCTTTCTTTTAAACAATGTGACTGACATTTGAGGTACATTCAATTTTCTTTTTCTGATTGCTCTTTCCAGCTCACAATTAATTTAATATATAGAACCAACATGATGGATGAACAATCTTTTGTTAATGACATATCCACCAAAAGTGGGGAAAATCCTCTACTCCTGTAGAAAGTATCATACTGTGCCTAGATTCAAGGCTGTACTTTGCTTTTGAATTTAAAATTTAAATAAGTTTTACAATTGACACATCATGAAAGCTTTTAATATATATAGTACTTTTTATTTCATTTAAATTTGCTTGACTTTAAATAACCTTTTTCTCACATTTTAAAAAGATTCTTACCTAGCAGCTAAGGCATGAAATAGAATCTAAAACAGTAACAACGCTAAAGCAATAAAAATAAAGGGCTATTCTTATTTTTAAAATTTGGAAACTTCGCTTATTTTTTATTCTGGCTTCAAGTTGTACTTTTTTGAATGAAATTATACTCTAATTTCTAGAGTTATATCTATGCGACACACATATATAGTTTTGAGGCAACTGGAAAAAGTGAGAGCATAAAAGAAGCATATAGAGCAGTGGTTCCCAAACTTTTTCAGTCCACTGCCCCCTTGGTGCTACAAACTCATCCTCAGTGCCCCCCACCCCCACCCCCTTTAGGTGGGCGTGGCTTGGTGGTCAGGTGACCAAGTGGGCATGGCCAACTTGTAAAATGTGGTGAAACTCACTTAACAACTCTCTTGCTTAGCAACCAAAATTTTGGGCTCAATTGTGGTCATAAGTCTTTCTTTCTTTCTTTCTTTCTTTCTTTTTCTTTCTTTCTTTCGTCTGTCTTTCTTTCTGTCTTCCTTCCTTCCTTCCTTCCTTCCTTCCTTCCTTCCTTCCTTCCTTCCTACCATCTTTCTTTCTTTCTTTTTCTTTCTTTCTTTCTCTTTCTTTTTTTCTTTCTTTTCTTTCTTTCTTTCTTTCTTTCTCTTTCTTTCTTTTTCTTTCTTTCTTCCTTTCCTCTCTCTCTTTCTTCTACAGTAGAAAGCAACCTCCCCCAAGGCAAATATCTTGTGACAGCTACTATGAAATGCTCCTAAAATTCCAAATTACTCACCAACTCCCAAGACAGGGGATTCCTGACATAGAGTTTATGGCTTATAAAACGGTTCCATGTGTGCAGGTATATCTGGATGAGAGAAAGTGAGGGTGTCCCTGAATGTGTGAATGCATATGAGAAACATCCATGTCTTTCCCAATCTTCTTTCTTTCTGTTTCTCTCTTCTCAGCGGCGGGAGAAGGAAGAAAGTGCTCTGGCTGGCGCTCGGCTTACTTTCCTGGCGAGGCTCGGAGACCGCCCGGAACGCCCATCTGCCAGCCCTCCAGGCAGCGCCACTTTCTCCCTGCCCCGCCAAGGCCCCCAACCGGCCCAGAGGCCGGCGGACCCCTGAGGCCAGCGGAGCTCCATAGGTGCACGCCCCGATGCTTCCCGGCCCACGAAGATCCCGAGCCGAAGCTGGGAAGGCAAGAGGGGCGACGGCAGCGGCAACCGTGCTCCGGCCCGGCAGCGGCGCATCCCCTGTCATGTGTCATCTTGGAGTGCGGTCTCCGAGCTGGCGGGGGCCTTGGCAGGGCAGGGAGAAAGTGGCGCTGCCTGGAGAGCCGGTGGTTGGGCATGCTGGGCGGTCTCCGAGCCTCGCCAGGAAGGTAAGCCGAGCGCCGGCTGGGCCCACGCGCTCCCGCCCACCCCTCGCTCCGGCCGTCTCTCGGTAAGTTCATGGGAAATGGTGGCGGGCGGAGCTGGGCAGGGCGGAGCCACCGGTGCAGCAGCGCCCGACAAGGAAGGCCGGACAGGGAGGCACGGCCGATTGTCTCGTTCACGGCGCCGTGGGGTGGATGGGCTGGAAGAAGCGCGGTTGAGCGGGGCTGGGGCAGTTCAGCCTATTGTGCCTTCTCTTGTCCTGCTCTCCATCCTGGAGGGCCGCACATCTCCCCCGCCAATCCTCCGTACGAACCGCCTGCCCCGCTTCTGCAAAGGCAGAGCCCTGCAGGGCGATCTAAAGAGGGGAGGGGGATGCTGTAGAAAAGGCCGCCTTCCACCCGTGCCTCCCATGCCGGGTCCGTGGGACTTGGGGCTCCGAAGCAGCCCACTGGCTTCCAACCCAGCGCCACGGGCCGAGTTCCCAGAGTGGCGCTGGCAGTTGGACGGGCCGATCCGCAAAGAGAGCAGGCAGGTGGCCGGGTGAGAAGCCAGTGGGCTGCTTCGGAGCCCCAAGTGCCGTGGAGCCGGCACGGGTGGAAGGCAGCCTTTTCTGCAACATCCCCCTCCCCTCTTTGGATCGCCCTGCAAGGGGGGGCTCTGCAGAAACAGGGTGGGCGCATATGCAGCAGCCCCGGGACATCCGCTTGCCCTTCTGCTGACCCTCTCAGCGTCTGCATTTCCACCAAGGGCCGCCCGCCCACCCACTGGCCGGGCCGGGCTGGACGCCGACCTCGGAAGGCAAGCAGGCATGGGAGACCGCCGGGAAGGCCGTATGGAAGGCCGCCAAGAATGGCAGGGCTGCGGGGAAGGGAGTAGGCTGCTACCTCCCTTCCCTGCTGTCCCAACATGCTTTCCTGCCTTCCACGTGGCCTCTTAGTGCCCCCGCTGTCCCCTTGCCTCTTAGCGCCCCCCTGCTGCCCCCCTTGCCTCTTAGCGCCCACCTAAGTCATCCCACCGGCCCCCAGGGGGCAGTACTGCCCACTTTGGGAACCACTGATATAGAGTTTACTTCTTAATTACTACAGCATTTCATTTTGGATTGTAAATGAGATACTCTTTAGACTTTCAGTTTAGTCCATTCAGTTTTCTATTGAAATATTTGAAAAGAATATTTTGTAACACTGTCAACCAATTTCTCCATTATTATAGAACTATTTTTGTCAAGCCTTTTTTATTTTGCATCAATTTTGTATATTGCCTTGGGCTTTTTCGGAAGTGCAATATAACAATAAAATTTAAAGATAAATCAGATCTTAGTTCTTCTATTACCAATTGTTATAATGTTCTATGAAAGCCAAGCAATATATCTATAGAAACAGAATGTATCTGGATAATGCTGGCAGGATGAAGGGGTGTTTGATTTTTATTCTGAAGCAAAGGATTAAATCTACTATCAGATAATTCTTGCTCCTGAGGGTCAGCATCCTATTATTAGGTAATGTATTACTTCTGTATGAGGCCTCCTCATAGCATGTGTTACACTGAGGGAAAAAAAATCATTGAATTCCCCTGAAGGGGTGCTTCATGCTTTGGCCAGAAATCATGAATGGCTGTTCTGAACAATATGTATTACAAGATCAAATAAGACACCACAAATGGAAATATGCCAAAGCCTTTTATTTCTATCAGGCAGAATATAAATACTCTCTCTCTTACACACACACATACATATGTGCAATGTGTGTGCATATGTATGTGTCTGTATATATCTATGTATGATTTGAATCCATCTTTGTTGCAGGAGTTAAAGACAATATACATAGCACTTTCTCCTCCATTCCCCCCCCCCTCAGTTCTGTGAGATGATCTGGGCTAAGAGCCAATGCTTGGTTCAAAGTCTCCAAGCAGACTTTCACAGTTGAAGTTAGATTTGAATTAAAGGCCTCTTCAATTTTAATCCAACACCATATTAGATTTATGGGTTTTATTAATGTTCTTCAAAATAAAATAAAAAAGCACAGTTGTTACATACAGTATTACAAGACACTTTGGGAAGGTTTTTACCTTCAGAGGCCAAAAATAAATGATATGCCCATAACATAGAATACTAATGAAATAAATGAGGTTCAATTCTATCCATGAAGCATTCTTTGGTATTCTTCTATGATACAAGAAGATAGGTTTCTGTTCCACTTAACCATGCATTGCTCATCTTTACCTTACAAATCCCACTGTTCAGACAATATGATAGCAAGTATTCCAATGTATTTCTATTTATCACTGAATATTATTTCAAGAGCCCTTGTTCTCTGTGTATATTCTAATATGCAGATTCTTAAAAATCCTTTTATTGCCCAGCAGTTGTTTAGCTGCTAAGTACTGCTATTCAAAAATACACCAGGACAGAAATTATGTAAAAGAAATCTGCTTAGAGGTTTCAGAGAACTACTATTTCGTAGAAAGACGAAATCAAGAAACATCACATCAATGGAAAAATTATATGAGCCATGGTGGCGCAGTGGTTAGAGTGCAGTACTGCAGGCTACTTCTGCTGACTGCCGGCTGCCTGCAATTTGGCAATTCAAATCTCACCAGGCTCAAGGTTGACTCAGCCTTCCATCCTTCCGAGGTCAGTAAAATGAGGCCCCAGATTGTTGGGGGCAATGTGCTGACTCTGTAAACCGCTTAGAGAGGGCTGTAAAGCAGTATATAAGTCTAAGTGCTACTGCTATTGCTATTTTATCTTTAAAAACCAGATGGATTTAAACAAAATTCTACAATATTTTTACGGAATATATCTATAACAATTTCTGTCCTACAAATTATGTAAACTGCTTTTATATACCGGTACTTTGATGCTGCATTGCAGTTTCAATTGGAAGTAAATACCACTGAATTTAAAAGATGTATTTCTGAGTAGATCTAAAGAATGCACTATAAAGACATCCAAGTGATTTCACTGGATCCACTTGCATCCAGACAAGAAGGGGACTGGGACTATTAAAGAATAGAATATTCACAGAATTTACAATCGTGATTTGAAACCAATGGCCCACCAGTTGGCTGCTGAACTACAATCCCCAACTACCCCAATCCAGCATGCCAAATTATGATTGATGCTGGGAGCTGTTGTTAAGCACGGCCAGGAGGGAATGAAGTTTGAATGTTTTTATTTCTTCGTGGTATCAATACAATGTGTAACACTTAGAATGTCCTCGACTTACAACAGGTCATGTAATGACTGTTTGAAGTTACGAAGGATTGCGAAAGTAGGATCTGCAACCCACTTTCGAATTCAGCCCCATTTTGGGTGCTCAGCCACCTGCCTGCTTTATGGCTCTGTGCACTTACCTGGCATCCAAAACAGATCGTGTGGAGACTCCTGGGAGGGGAGGGGCAGGGTGGGCAGGGTCAGCCAGTCCTTGGAACAACCGGTTCGGCAAACAAGATTAAAATTAACATCCGGTTCACCCAAACCGGTCCAAACCAGCTGAATCCCACCCCTGTCTGCATATAAAGAGACCAGAGCATCATCCGTAGTTTGATGTTAAAAGATACAGTCATCCCAGCTCAGAGTCCTCTTGCTCACAACTCCAGTGAACACGCTGACTGAAATGTGGCAAGTTCGTCTTACAAGATTCTCATCCTCCTGTAGCCCATTATTTAAGACTTAAAGATCTTGTGTACCTAACAACTTTAAAATTCAAATCATGATAGGAAATTAATTAATTTATTAACAGAATAACAAAGAGTTGGAAAGAAATTTGGAGGTCTTCTAGTCCAACCCCCTTGTTTAAGCAGGAAACCCTATACCATTTCAGACAAATGGTTGTCCAATTTCTTCTTAAAAACCTCCAGTGTTGGAGCACCAAGACTTGTGTTAATTAATTACAGATAATTAATTGATATCACTGCTAAACATTGTCCATATATATAGTCAAGATAAGAGCCATGGTGGTGCAGTGGTTGGTTCTGCTGACTGCCGGTTGCCAGCAGTTCGATTTTCACCAGCTCAAGACTCAGCCTTCCATCCTTCCAAGGTTGGTAAACTGAGGACCCAGATTGTTGGGGGCAATATGTTGACTCTGTAAACCGCTTAGAGAGGGCTGTAAAGCAATATGAAGTGGTATGTAAGTCCTATTGCTATATTGCAATGGAGTTTGGACTGAACGTAAGGAATCAAGATGCCCTACACAAATAACATCAAAATGGTCTAGATGAAGAAGTTTACTACTAATACCTGGGCATCTCTCAGGCTGAGAACATCAAGCACACTGAAGTCAAAACAAAGGTTAGATGTGAATACATCATGTGAGTGAAGAAAATCTTAGTCCTAACACAGTGGAGGAACTACCATTAAGGCAATTAGCAACTTCCAGGCACCAGATATACATTTGGAATAATGGACTGGATTCAATCAAAACTAGAAACCCTGGATAGAAAGATGCGAAAAATATTGACCGTGAATCATGCCTTTCATCCATGCAGTGACAATGTCAAGCTCTATTTACCAAGGAAAATAGATGGGTATGAATGCTGCAAGTGCACCAGACATTTGAAGAAGAAAAAAAAGGTTTTGAATTGGTTACAAGAAGGCATTCAATTCTCAGGCACATCAAGTACCTAGAAATAGCAGAAGTTACTAGAAAAATCAGAAGCTTTGTGCCAAATCAATAGCACCAAATTTGCAATTTGAGTTTCACATCTGTTGATCTTTTTGGCTATAGCCGTTATTTGCTGCTTTACTATTTCTACTGTTTCCTTAATCTTCTTTGGTTCTAGGTGATCTTTCTGGATCAGATAATATTTGATTTTCTTGTTCTTCAGTTCCTTTTCTTTCTAGCATGTTTGCCTCTGAACTTATTACCATGCTGATCTTATTTTCCAATCTGCTCTTCCATTTTGGTAATGCACCATTTGGCTTTTTTCCCTTGTTGGCTGAATTTACATCCCAAGTATTCAGTTATAACTGCAGCCTTGCTGTACATCAGTTGGTTTGTTCCTTGCAGTGAACTCATGCTTATATTTGATGTTACAATACAGGTAATCCTTGACTTACAACCATTTGTTTAGTGACCATTCAAAGTTACAACAGCACTGGAAAAAGTGACATGACTGGTTTTCATACTTGCGACCACTGTAGTATCCCCATAGTCATATGATCAAAATTTGGGCACTTGGCAACTGATATGTATTTATGACAGTTGCAAAGTCCCGGGAACATGTGACCACCATCTGTAACGTTCCCAGTCAGTTTTCATCAAGCAAAGTCAATGGGGGAAACCAGATTCGCTTAATGATCGCTTAACAACTACAGTAATTTGCTTTTAACAACTGTGGCAAAAAGGTCGTAAAAAAGGGCAAAACTCACATAACAACTGCCTTGTTTATCAATGAAATTTGGGTTCAATTGTGGTCGTAAATCAAGGACTGCCTGTATTGGCATCTTTTATTTATCATGGTTTGTTGCAGTCAGCCAGATGTTTAAACTGGATTTGGCATTTGTACCCACCAATTGAGTCTTTCCCAAGGACCTGGGATATGCAGATATTGTTGTTTGATGGTGTTAAAAGTTTCACCACAGGATGTAAGTTATTCTAAGCCTTTTGCATTATTCTTTTTATCTTTTTAAATTATTATTATCCCTCTTTTTTTCAAATGTGAAAAGAAAGTTTGCAGTTTAGGCTCTGTTTCAAGAAGCAGATTGCACACTAAACGAAGTAGTGACAAGTAGTTGCTGCAAATATCAGATTGCACAGCTTTCTAAGACAAATAAACAAAAGTTTATCTTCATCCAATTTTAAAAATCTGAAGGCTAAGTGATTATGGCAGTGGGCTAGAAACCAAGGGGAGTGTGAGCTCTAGTCCTGCCTTAGGCAATGGCATGAAAGCTGGGTAACTGAACGATTATTCTCTCTCAGCCCAACCCACAGGGTTGTTGTTCAGGGAAAATTGGAAGAAGCAATATTAAATATGCTTGCCACCTTGAATTATTTATAAACTGTTTATAAAGATAATAAAGGAATAAAATGCTTTTAAGCAAAGCATTATAGATTTATAGATTTATATAGATTCTTGGCAACAGAGAAGTCTTAATGTTCACTATCCCGAAATCTAAGGAGAAACACATTTCTATGAAATACTACTTGATAGGTAGATAAAGGCAGTTAATAATGTGTCTATCCATTCTATTTAAAATATACGTAAGAACTTTGCATCAGCCTACAGCACTGATAAGTACAGAAAGAATAGGAGGTATCAAAAATGTCACTGATTTCTTTACAACTTATAGCAGTGATGGCGAACCTTTTTTGGCTCGGGTGCCAAAAGGGTGCGCGCGCGCACGATAGCGTGTGTGCGCGTGCCCACACCGATAATGCAATGCCCTCCCCCCGCACATGCGCACAACCCCCGCTGCCCCCCGCGCATGCGTACAGGCCTCAATGAAGCCTCCGCACTTCCTGTAGGCCCGTTGGGCTGTTTTTCGCTCTTCCCAGGGTTCAGGAAAGCCTCCTGAAGCCTGGGGATGGCGAAAAATGGCCCAACGGGCCAATCGGAAGTTCAGAAACGAAACGGAAGTGGAGCTGCCCTACTACTTACCTTCAGATAGTTGCAACCAGGCCTCGCACACCTCGGCCCATTTCTTCTGCAACAAGGTTTTCCTGAAGGCCTCTCTAGCTGATAACGGAGCTCCAGATCGATCCAGAGCTCTGTTATCAGCTGCAGAGGCCTTTCCTAAAGGCCTTTCCTGAAGGCCTCTCTAGCTGATAACACAGCTCTGGATCGATCAGGAGCTCTGTTATCGGCTGGAGAGGCCTTCAGGAAAGCCTTGCTGCAGAGAAATGGGCCGAAGTGTGCGAGGCCTGGCTGCAACTGTCCAAAGCCGAAGAAGTTCCTGAAGACCTCTGACAGCGAAAAGGAGGCTGGGGGTGAGCACACAAGTGAACTTCCGGTTGGGCCGTTGGGCCGTTTTCACAGTCCCCAGGCCTCAGGAGGCTTTCCTGAAGCCTGGGGAGAGCGAAAACAGCCGAAAAGAAGGCCGAAAATCAGCTGGCCAGCATGCGCATGCGCGCTGGAGCTGACATAGGGCAATGCCTCGTGTGCTCTCAGATATGGCTCTGCGTGCCACCTGTGGCACGCGTGCCATAGGTTTGCCATCACTGACTTATAGCATTGACATTGTTAGTTGCAAGTTTGCTTTTTAAATTCTGTTCATTGTCTACAAACATGTTGAAGTACTAAGCACTGAAGTTTAGAATTTTGAAATTAACTGCGTTATTGCTCACAATTTCACATTTTATATATGTGCAACACAATAGCAACAACATTCAAAAAGTAATAATTTTCTGCTTCAAATTTTCCTTCTAGGAGTGTTATTTTTAGAAATAAACCTCTATGAAGTCTGATCATACTGGCTGAATTGGTTTATTTGCTTCTCTTTATTTTCTTCCTGCTTTGGCTGCATTCCATTTCCTCACATGGCACTCAAAAGTGCTACCCCTGAAGGCTAAATTTTGCTCTTCCACCAATCTACCCTGAGTTTTGAAATTCTTTGCAGCAATAAGAGCTGCGGTATTATCTTCCATTCACAACATATCTAAGCCATAATCATCCCAAACATACTGTGAGAGCAAAGCATTCAGATAGATTAGGGATATATTGCATGTTGGCTAAAAAGGAGTGCAATTTTACTTTTCTATTAAAAAAAGAGCACATCATATTTTTCTAATGAAATAGTACAATAGATGCTATGCTTTGAAGGAGGGTATATTGGAATAGCAATAAAGACTTTTAAGAGATTAGGAAAATGAAAAAAAAAACATGTTATATTCCAGGGGTTTCCAAACTTGGCAACTTTAAGACTTGTGGAATGCTGGCTGAGGAATTCTGGGAGTTGAAGTCCATAAGTCTTAAAGTTGCCAAGTTTGAAGACCCCTGTTATATTCCATTGTTCTGGTATATAGTTCCTGAGATGGAGTGTTGGCTTACCTGAACGGTCTTCTCTGTGCGCTGCGGGGAGAATCCAAGCATGGGATAAACTTCGGTCGGTTGCCAAGGGACTGAGTTAAAAATAGATACAAGTACGCCCTCTCTCTGCTCCACGAGTCAGTTTTCAAACGAAGGCGTAGACCAGCGGTTCTCAACCTGTGGGTCGCGACCCCTCTGGGGGTTGAACAACCCTTTCACAGGGGTCGCCTAAGCACGCGCTAGCCCGCCATGCCCCCTTTGTCACCTCATCGTGCGCGGGGAGGGGGTGGGGAGGGAGTCGTGGTGGCGGGGCAGGGGTCGCGGCATTAGGAAGGTTGAGAACCACTGGCATAAACGATCAGCCAATGAAGACTTTGTAAGGTAGCAACTGCTGCGACCCTGGACCTCACAAAGCCAGGGCGGGCTTGGACTCTCCCCGCAGTGCACAGAGAAGACCGTTCAGGTAAGCCAATGCTCCTTCTCTTGTGCGCTGCTAAGGAGAGTCCAAGCATGGGATATACCCAAGCTTAAGTCTCAAGGGTGGGAGAAGGCTGGTCCGGGGGAGCCGATGTGGAGCAGACCCTCTGTAGCACCCGCCTGCCGAAGGCTGCCTCGGCAGAGGCAAATAAGTCCAGTTTATAATGTTTCACAAACGGCGACAGTGAAGACCACGTTGCCGCTCTGCAGATTTCTTCAATTGAAGCCTGCGTGGCCCAGGCCGCTGAGGTGGCCGCACTACGGGTGGAATGGGCGGTGATCCTACCAGGGACAGGCCTGGACTGGCCTTCGTAAGCCCGGGTGATGCACGCCTTGAGCCAGCGGCTTACAGTCTGGGGCGTGACCTTGCGACCCATGGAGGCTGGTAGGAATGCAACAAATAGCGCTTCAGTTTTCTGGAATGAAGCAGATATAAATCCAGAGAGCCCTCCTGACATCCAACTTATGCCAACGGTGTTCCAACAGATGTTTCGGGTTGGGACAAAAGTCTGGCAGTATCAACTTCTGGGCCTGATGGATCCAGGAGTTCACTTTTTGGAAGGAATGAGGGATCCAGATGGAGGACGACCCTGTCAGGATGGAAATGACACAAGTCCTGGCGCACTGAGAGCGCTGCCAATTCGGAAACCCTCCTGGCCGAGGTGATAGTGACCAGGAAGGCTGTCTTGAATCAGGAACCGGAGCGATACCATTCTCAACGGTTCAAATGGAGAGGACATGAGCGCTTGCAGGACTAGGGAGAGATCCCAAGAAGGGTATCGATGGACGACTTGGGGTCTCAAATTAGCGGCTCCTTTCAAAAAACTTCGTACTCTGGGATGGTAATACAGTGACTGTAAATTGTCAAGCCTGAGAACTGTAGACAAGGCAGCAACTTGTCGATGGAGGGTATTGGGAGCCAATCCTTTATTAAACCCCGCCTGCAAGAAGTCTAGAATTTGTGGAATTGAGACGGACAGTGGATTGAGATGAGACTGAGAACAAAAGTTGCAATAGGCCGACCAGGTCGCGTTGTAGATGCAAGTAGTGGATTCTCGTCGAGATGCCTGTATGGTGAAGATTACTTCGTTGGAGAATCTGTCATCCCGCAGGAGTTCCCCCTCAAGTGCCAGACGGTCAGATGTAACCACTGGGGTTCTGGATGGAGCAGAGCCCCCTGGCTGAGGGAGACCCTGCGGTCGGGAATCCGCCAAGGACGAGACACCAAGAATTCTACCAGATCCGCATACCAAGGGCGTCAGGGCCAATGGGGAGCAACAAGGATTATCTCTGCCTTCTCCACAAGCATCTTCTGAATCACCCTCGGGATGAAGGGAAGGGGAGGAAAGGCGTACAAGAGTCCCGGTGGCCAGGGACTGCGGAGGGCATTGACCCCTTCTGCCCCCAGTGCTGGAAATCTGGAGAAGAATCTCGGTAGTTGCGTATTGTTCTGAGTCGCAAACAAATCCACCACTGGTCGGCCGAACATCCTGGACAGAGTCTTGAATAGGTCTGGGTGCAGGCGCCACTCCGCGGGATCTATAGTGGAGCGGCTTAGCCAGTCCACCTGCACATTCAAGATGCCTGAGATGTGTTCTGCTCAAAGCGATCTCACATGTAACTCCGCCCACAGTCTGATTTTTTCTGCTTCATGAGGCGTCTGGACCTCGTGCCCCCCTGATGGTTGATGTGGGACCGGGTCACCACATTGTCCGCCAGAATGAGGACATGAGAGTCCTTCACCAGCAGCTCGAAATGTTGAAGAGCTAGGTACACCGCTCTGAGTTCCAACAAATTGATGTTGGCATTGACTAAGTCCAATGGTTTCCAACATCCCTGGGTCACCTGGGACTGGGCGTGAGCCCCCCACCCAAACAGACTGGCGTCTGTGGTTATAGTCACTCAGGTGGGCTCTTTGAAGAGGCAGCCCTTCTGAGTGGCCGGGGACAACCACCAGCGCAGCGAACAAAGGACCACTGGTGGCACCCTCACCAATGTGTTGGAATGACTGGTCCTCGCCCATTGACATGGAAGCAGGCTCCATTGGAGCGCTCGAGCGTGAAGTCTCACCCACGGTACCACGTCGATGCACGAGATGAACTTCCCCAGCAGCTGGGAAAGTAGAGATAGGGGCACACACTGTTGCCGATGGACTAGTGCCACCAGGGAAACAATGCTGTCGTGACGCTCCGGCGACAGGAAGACCTCGCAATTCTCGGTATTGATGATAGTCCCAAGATGAAGAAGCGAGGTGGTGGGGGTGAGGTGGCTCTTTGGAAAGTTCACCGAGAAGCCATGTGCCTGCAAAGTCCGAATGGTGAACAGGAGGTCCTCATGTGCACGATGGGGCAATGGAGACTGTATGATATCGCCCAAATAACATTGTAGACGTAATGGACACGCCCTCAGATACGCCGCCACGACATTGAGGAGCTTGGTGAAGGTCCTGGGTGCCGATGATAGGCCGAAGGGCAGGGCTCGATATTGAAAGTGAGTCCCCGCGAAGCAGAACCTCAGGAACCTTCTGTGTGATGGACGTACTGGCACATGGAGGTAGGCCTCCTTGAGGTCGATAGATGTGAGCCAATCCTGTTGCCGGATGCAACCCAAGATGGATCTGAGGGATTGCATTTTGAAGCGCTTGTATGCTACATGCACGTTGAGCTGCTTCAAATTTAGGATGGCTCTCCACCCCCCACCCCCCCGAGCTCTTGGGGACTAGGAAAAGTATGGAATAGAATCCTAGTCTCTCCTGTCCTGGGGGCACCCTCTCTATGGCCGAAATATCGAGGAGGTGGTGGATCTCAGCCTCCATCAGTGCCCATTTGATGGCACTGGATGGAATGGGACACCGGATAAACTGGCTGGGGGGCCTGGAAACAAATTCTATGGTAAGGCCGAATTTGATGGTCTTTAGGGCCCAGAAGTCCGTGGACGTGAGCTTCCATTGGGCGGCGAAATGTTGAAGCCTGCCACCAATGGGTCCTGCCTCCGTGGAGTCATTTGGACCTACGAAAGGCCCTAGACCCAGATCCCCGGAAGGGGCATCTCGACTGGGGGAACTGCCTGCCCCTGTCCCTGGCGGCGGACCTGTCTTGTGGTCTGTCTGCCCCCTGAAAATACAACCTTTGGAACTGGGGGCCACCAAAGGAAGAGTCGGGTCGAAAGGGCTACCTATGAAAATATGGAGCAGGGCGACGGTCTGCTCGCCTATGCACTCGGGGCAACACCTTTCTCTTATCCCTGTCCTCTACTAGGATCGAATCCAGGGATTCACCAAATAATCTCTCTCCTGTAAAGGGAGCTGCAGCTAGGCGCCATTTAGAGCGCATGTCCACCTGCCAATGGCGAAGCCAAAGCAGGCTGCGAGATGTGATACTAGCTGCCATCGCATGGGATGCGAATTTGGCGGAGTTGAGCGTCGCGTCCACGGAGAACTCAGCCGCCGCCAACAATTTATTTAAATCCTGCCATAGGCGGGAATCCTCCGGACCCAATCTAGACTGCATCTCCCTGAGCCACATAATTGATATTCTATTAAAGAACGATGCAGCTGTAGCTGCCCATATAGACCAAGCAGCCGCTTGGTGGGACGTACGCAGCATGTTTTCGGCTTTACGGTCGTCAGGCTTAAGCCCTTCAGACACTTCAGATGGAAAAACTGCCGAAGACACCAGGCTGGTGACTGGAGGGTCCACAGTTGGGAGCTGTAAAAGCTCCTCTACTTCTGGCCCAAAGCCATAAAACTTGCGTTCAGATGAAGATGGGCCAGGGGCGGCGGAAGGATGATCCCATGGCCTTTTGATGGTGTTGATGAAAATCTTTGATGGCGGGATAGTCTCTTTTTCCCGTGCAGGTTCCGAAAACAGGCCAGCAGCTGGGTCAATGCCCACAGAAGGGTCTGATGACGTTGCAGAAATGCTGATATTTGCAGTGACTTTGGCTTTGTAGAGAAGCGTTTTAAACAAAGCCGGTTTGAAGAGATCGGTAAAAACCGGCTGTTCCTGAATGAGACCATCATCATCAGACAACTCCTCATCGATGGGAGTTGTCCCATCGATAAGGGAGGCGGCGCTCAGGTCTGACGAATGTTGAGAATATGCATCGCCAACATTGGACCAAACCTCCTGCATTGGTGCCGGATTGGCAGAGTAGGCCGACCTCTGTTGAAGGCCGGTAGCTATGCCCTGGGAGTACGCATTGGCTATCATGTCCTGCAAATCTTGCGGGAGCTGGTGCCAGTTATCATCCCCCGGGCGGAAGACCGCCGCTGTGGGGGTAAATGTAGCAGTAGGGGGCACCAAGTCTGGGCCCTGGTGCTGATCCCTCAGGCAAGGTTGTCTCCCCCAGTTCACTGACCTGGGTTGGAGAAGGATGGTCAGGCGACCAATCTCATTCAGTCGCAGTCCCTATGGCCGCAGGCTGAGGGGCCATCTGAATCTGGGGAGTCACTTGAGTATGAGCAGGTATCAAAATCTGAGGAGACATTTGGACCTGCAGAGGCAGTAGAGGCAATTGTTAAGGAACAGGAGATGCCTGAAGAGGGGTTCCCTCGGCCTGCTTTTGGGCCTTAGCAAATTGTTTCTCTAAGGCCCAGAGCCGCTTCTCTGCGTCTTTAAGAGCCGCTTGCGAAGTCTGTTTAGACGAGGCTTTTGGGGTCTTAGACTGTTTAGAGTCCCCCTTTTCTGACGCATGGCTTTTAGAGGTGGCCTTTTTGGAGCCCGTTGAGGTGGAGGCCTCTGCAGACCCACTTTTGTCAGGTTTGCCTGGGATATTCGTCTCAGTAGCCTGCAAGATGGATTATGCAGAAATTCATTGACCTGTACAGGCAAGCTTAGGAAGGTCAGAGTTCCAAGAGAAAAGGAGTAATGCCCTGAGGCAGGGACTCCTATACACATAGGCCAGGAGACAGTTAGAGATGGTCAGACTGCCAAGACCAAAGGAGTAATGCCCTGAGGCAGGGACTCCTAAACCTTTGAACCGGGAGATAACCGGTGGTAGGTAGTGCTGCCCAGCAGAGCCCCGGGGACTAGCATTCACCATGCACCCGACTGCAAAAGCAGCAAGCGGAGAGCTAAATGGGCCAACAGCGCTGCGAGCGAAGTCAGGAGAAGCCTCTCCGACAGCAACGGTCACGATGCAGCTTTAAAATGGCCACCGGCACTGTAACAGCTTTCAAAATGGCTGCCGGGAAGCAACAAGGCTCCAAGTGGTTGCCGGCAAAGGATGAGGTGATCCAAAATGGCCACCGGCTGTCAAAACAGCTTCAAAATGGCCACCGGCACAATACGAGGCAGCAAAACGCCTTAATGACGAAGCTACCTCGCTCGACTGCACAGTCTCCTGCACGCAGGAGAGCTCCACTCAAATATCTCCGCTCGGTTCCAAGTTAAGTAAACTCACGCTGCTCCGCTGTGAGGAGTATAGCCCACGTGGGACAGGGACTCCGGCTGCCTCAGCTGTTGAGCGGTGGCGGTTCTTGCCGGCGGACCAGCTGAACCTGTGCACACGCTGGCAGCAAGAATGGCCGCAGGACTACGAGGAAGCTCCTCGCAATCGCCCCAGCAATTTAAGCCTCAGATAATAAACAAGAGAGTCCAAGCTGGTTAGAAATTCGTCGTTTTCCAAGGGATTGAAGTAAGAGAAATTTAGAAACGTCCCTCTAGGCTCGACTGAGTTTGAAAACTGACTCGTGGAACAGAGAGAGGGCATACTTGTATCTATTTTTAACTCAGTCCCTTGGAAACCGACCGAAGTTTATCCCATGCTTGGACTCTCCTTAGCGCATAGGAGAACCAGGCTGGCCCATGTAACAATGAATTTTATCCTCTCCTCCCACTTCTTTCCCATGCCTTCTTTTTCTTCAGTTTCTCTGTGTTTCAACAATCATCTATCAATCTCATATGAATTCACTCTGTTACTGTAAATTAGGGATGTGCAGGAAATAGAAATTTTACTGTTTTTCAAACCCAAAACAAGCACATGACATGGCAGTAGTTTTGCCAAGCTGCTCTAGATCGGGTAGAATTCAGCAGAAACAATCCCTACAGGCCTCTGACATGAATAACAGGCTGCAATTCAATGCAGAATGTCTTTGGGTTTGGAGATCCCCTGCATCTGGAGATTTTTCATACTTAACTCTTGACAAGCTAGCATCCTGTCCTCCACAGAGTTCATGAGCAATTTGAAAGTCCTCCGGGTCTCACAAATCCTGCTCAAAGAGCAGGTGGCAACCATAGATAGAAAGACTTTTGCACAAATTTGTCTTGTATACTAGTTGCAACTGGTTCTGGACCAGGAGGCCCTGCTCATTGCATTCATGCCTTAATCACATCCTGACTGAACTATTGTAATGTGCTCTATGTATGTGTCTCTGTGTGTGTGTGTGGGGGGGAGATGACCTTGAAAAACACCTGGACACTTCAACAGGTCCATAATACAGCAGTGCATGAAGTTAGGGTGTACTGAGATTTGCCTAGTTTACACTGCTGTTGTGTGAGCTGCATTGGCTCCATTATGCTGCAGGTTGCAATTCAAGGTGCTGGTTATTATCTTTAAAGCTCAGCTTGGCACAGGGCCATGTTACTTGCAAACTGTCTATCTCTGAGGGTCTCTCTCTGTCCCACCAAGTCTTAAAGGGTGGGTATGTTCCAGGCAAAAATGCCCTCTTGTGGGTCCAAGAAATCCTGTCTTCTCCTGAGATCAGGAGGTACCCGACCTTCCTGGCTTCTGGGAGGTTGTGAAGATCTTTTTTGCCTCAGATGCTAGGCCAGGATGAAAGATGAGCCCAGTACATGTGTGATTTGCATGGCTGAGCCTGTTAAATGGAGTTTTGGCTTGTATTATGGATAGTTTTATTCTGATTTTTTTTTAAAAAAAAATATTATATACATTATATTGTTTTTGTTGATTGTTTTTAGATGTCCAGAGTTCAATGCAGGATAGGCAGCAATATAAAATTTTGAAATAATATATGAATACATAAATAACCCAGCAAGACTCTCACAAAGAGTTGTAATGATTTTAACAGTAGCCATGCAGACATAATATTCCAATCAATAATTCTTGCTGCATCTTTTTCACTTGCTTTGTCTTCTATGTGGAAACATTCAGGAGTGATTAAAAATGGTATGGACATCACATATTCGCATTTTTATTACTGCAACTCTAGTCTCAGACCTTTTCAGAGAAAGGAGGACGACAACAGGGTCAAATGATGGTAAAGTTTCTAGAAGTGGTAAGAACCTGATCCACATATCATAATAGTTTGCTAACACCTTTAAATGTAAGCTACACTACCTTCCATTCTGAAATGGCTTGTTCTTCCTTCTCTATGCATCAACCAGGGGCATAACGCATTGGTGAACAAAGTCATTTAGCAAATACATCATGTCAGCGGCAGATCATGCCATCTAGTGATATTGTACAGCAGTAAATGTTTGCCCAATAAGAATTCATAAGCAATACACAATTGTTGTTTCCAAATTACATAGAACTGGATGGGTCAATCTCTTCAGATCTATAATTTTAGGACCTCAGCATAGCATACAGAAGCAGCCAGGCAGACGCCAAAGCAGTTCAACCATGTCCAGACTCCAGACCATGCCTTGAAATGATTGCAAACCATTATGTTGGTATGATGTTTTTAATTAACAATATATAGTTAATGCCACAACTCTACTTCCAGATGCCACTGAATTTACCACAGTAATTGTTCAACACAATAAAAACAACAACAACAGGCAAGTATTTTTAAAACATGGTATATCTGACTTTTTAACTGTGGTTAGTTCAACCCGTAGCTTGGATTGATGTGTATAATGAACCTAAAACCCTCGTAAAATAAGAACATAAACATAATCCTATATATGCTTTATGTGTGACATTTAGATATCCTGTTGTTTAACTAAAGTGGAGTTGTGTTAACACACAAAATCAGTTTTTGTTTTTGAGGAAAATGGATTTCTTTTATGAGCTACTTTGCTGGGAAGATACAAAATATGACCTTATGAATAAAAGCCAAGGATACTTAGAGACCGTATTTCATTTTTACAGCCATCTATTTCATGTCTAAAGCAACATTAGAAAGCAAGCTATGTCTCATGGGAATGAGATTCACTCCTATAAAGGGGCCTCTGAAAAACTGATCATCACGGTCCCAAATTCTATGTGTATTAATATCATAGAAGAAATAGTAGCATTTAAAAATACAACATGGATTCTCCAAGATTTACTGATATGTTATCCTGCTTCCCAAGATTAGGAAGTTTCCTGTAAAAGGCCACAGATGTTTCCTTATCATTACACAGAAACATTTTTTTTAATTATTTCATTTACAAATAAATATCACAGCAACTGTAACAAGTATGAAATAATAACTATATACCGGGGAGGGCAACTTGCATTGTCCCAGCACTCTTTTTGTGACTCCACATTTAACTAAGATAGGGCTGACAAAAAAGTAGCTCAATTTGGGTAGTATAATTTGAAGGCATGTTTCAAATTTGGTGAGATTTAAGAATGAGAATGGTAATAGTTTGCCTCCGACTCACATTCCGTATCTTAAAAGGAGCGTTGGTCCTACCTGAACGCCTTTTCTCAGTGTAGGTTGCAGGATAGGCCAGGAATGGGTGATGACTTCATCCTTCTGCCTAGAGACTGAGTCATAATTTTCATAGCCACGCCCCGTTGCCTCTCTCTCTGCTCCAGTTATCGACGAAGGCGCAGCTGTAACAACACAACTGTATCCAGAGGTTAGGTGCCCTGACCCCACCCTCCAGGATCCAGACCCTACGGTCATGCCAGGGTGGGACTGGCCTATCCTGCAACCTACACTGAGAAAAGGCGTTCAGGTCGGACCAACGCCCCTTCCCCAGTGAGGTTGCAGGATAGGCCAGGAATGGGACATACCAAAGCTGGAAGTCCTAAGGGCGGGTCTCCGTTGGGGCTGGATCTGTCGGTGCGCGGAGAACCTGCTGGAGTACTCTCCTGCCGAAGGATGCCTCAGCTGAGGCAAACACGTCCAGCCGGTAATGCCGACTAAACGGCGTAGGAGATGCCCAGGTGGCCTCTCTGCAGATGTCTTCCAGGGAGGCCTGGGTTGACCAGGCAGCCGTAGCAGCGGCGCTCCTGGTAGAGGGAGAGGTCAACAAAAAAAAAAAGGAAAGAGATTGA
>QLTV01002835.1:2412254-2425812 GCA_003457575.1 Thermophis baileyi
CGAAAATAGCAAAGTGCGCCTGCTGGATTTCAAAGGCAAATTAAGCGGGCGGCGGCTGAGGCGACCTCAGGGTAGCCTGCTCCGATGCGTGCTGAAGCGCGGGAAACTGCAGCTGAGGCGCTTCTGCGGGCGGCGGCTGGGGCGGACCCAGGGTAGCCTGCTCCTTAGTAAAGGCACGCTGTGGCTGTAGGACCGGAGCTGGGTCGATCGCAGCTTGGGCGGCGGCTGGGGCGGACCCAGGGGAGCCTGCACCAAATTCAGCGGAGCTGTCAGTTACGGGCGGCGGCTGGGGCGGACCCAGGGAAGCCTGCACCGTCAGGGAAGCTGACAGGAGGGCTGCGATATCAGGGGAAGGGAAAATTTCCCCCCCTTCAGTAAAAGACTGTGGGCGGCGGCCGAGAAGACCCGGGGTAGCCTGCTCCCAGAAACCCAAGTTAGCGGACAGGACAGAGCTCTCAATTCAATGCAGCCAAATCAGAGACCAAGCGCTCAAAGCGCCAAATTCAAACCTGCTCAGCACAAAAATTCTCCTCCTGCGCCGTCAGGGAAGTTGACAGGGGGGCTGCGATATCAGGGGAAGGGAAAGTTTCCCCCCCTTCAGTAGAAGACTGTGGGCGGCGGCCGAGAAGACCCGGGGTAGCCTGCTCCCAGAAACCCAAGTTAGCTGACAGGACAGAGCTCTCAATTCAATGCAGCCAAATCAGAGACCAAGCGCTCAAAGCGCCAAATTCAAACCTGCTCAGCACAAAAATTCTCCTATTAGATCTGAATGGGAAATGACTCAATCTTCTGCCTAGGGCGAGCAGCCTCTAAGCGAAGCGTCTCTCTCTGGCAAGGACTGAGTCGATAACTGGAGCAGAGAGAGAGGCAACGGGGCGTGGCTATGAAAATTATGACTCAGTCTCTAGGCAGAGAACCTCCGACTCACATTCCGTATCTTAAAACTTTAGCCATACTTTTTCAGGTGATGGTACCGTGGCACAACAATGCTACCTGTGCCCTACAAAATGTTTGAACCTCTTAAAAGTTACCAACTCCTTGTATACTCTTTGATCTCTTAAGGGAACAAACAAATTCACAGTAAAGCAAATATGTGATGAAGTAGCATCCGTTAAGGCAATATCCTCCACATACATTTAGATTTTGGCTCTCATATCATGACAGCCAGGAATTATTGGAGCTGAAGTCCAACACATCAGTTATTGGTCATCACACTCACAACCTCATACAATAGTTCAGGATGTAAGTGCAATACTATGTATGGGGATCTAAAATAAACTATTTGTGTGTGCGTGTGTGTGTGTGTGTGCGCGCGCGCCAATGAATTATTCCAGACTCCTGAAACTGCTTGGACAAGTCCATGCAATTTTCTTATTTTTGAAAGTGGATTGCCATTGCCTTCTTCCAAGATTGAGAATGACTGGTCCAAAATTACTTAACTGTCTTTGTGTCCAAGACACAAATCAGTCTCTTGGTTTTTAGTCCAATGCCTTTAATCACTACATCAAACTGGCTCAAAAGTTACTAACATCACTAACATCAATACATTCTGCAAATAGAAGAACCAAGACAGAGAGGCAGGCAGGCAGGCAGGCAGGCACGCGCACATGCGTGCGCGCACACATGCACACGCAAGCACATACGCACAGACACTCTCCACCCAAGCTGCATACTGTGATATGTGGAAGCAAATTTTATTTCATTTTGGGCAGAAATGCTGTTGTTGATATATTTGTGTGTGAGAATTTCTGAGAGAAAACTGGGTCAAATTTACTCTGGGAGAAACCAGATGCTGTCTCTGTGACTTGCCTTGGAAAGCAGTGGTTAACTGCTAAAATATGAACATATTTCAAACTGATGTTTCACATTATTATCCGACAGAGAAATCAGAGAGAGTTTAAGTCTAGTCCCGCCTTAGCCATGAAAGCCAGCTGGGTGATCTTGGGCCAGTCATCCTGTCTCAGGTCAACTCACCGCACAGGGTTGTTGTGGGGAAAATAGGAGGAAGAAGGTGTGTTGGATATGTTCACTGCCTAAAGTTGTTTATAAAAGTAATAAAGGCAGGATACAAATAAATAAAATAAAACACAAATATTTATCAGATGTCAGATCCTGCAGATCATCTGATGCAATTCAACCCAAAACACTTAAACTGAAGCTACATAACCTTCAAATAAAGAGTGCATTTTCCATTTAACTATTGAACTGAGCGTTCATCTTATAGGAAAGAAGCACTTTGGAACATTTACATAGTGCTCAAGTGCAGTCAGCACCTGAAGACATTTTAAGTTACTATGATGGTCAGAACGCCATCTCAGAAACCAGTCATCTATCATTCCCTGTGCAATGAAAAATGTTTTTTTATCACAGACTGCTCCTGGATTTCTAATTAGGCAAATACATTCTAAAATTCTCCTCATAATGTGCTTCCTAGATTTGGCATATAATGTCTTCCTTTAATTAATTGTGCAACAGTACCTTGTTTAGCGGAAAAAAAACAATTTATCTATTAGATCAGTGTTTCTCAATCTTGGCCATTTTAAAATGTGTGGACTTCAACTTGCTGGCTGGGAAATTCTGGGCATTGAAGTTCACATCTTAAAATGGCCAAGATTGAGAAACACTGTATTAGAGGAAAGAAGAATAAAAATAAGGAAAAGGAGAATAAAAAAAAAATTCACAGCATTTCTTCTTCCTCAAAACACGGCACTGCAGAATGCAGTGAAAAAGTCTATCCCACAACAGTAGAAGATAAAGACCAGGCACAAGCATACTTGCCTAATGTAACTCCAAAATAATGAACCAGCAAAACCCAAGAACAGACTTACCATTTACCCCTTTGAGACTCCCATTAATGCCATCATGTTGCCTCTTCTGCGCATTCTTGAATTCCTTTAAGGATAAATAAAGGACTTTTCGTACCACCCTCTCCTCTGACCACGGAATTCCATCACTATCGTCCTATTGGGACAAAAGAAGTGAGAGAAGAAATTCACTTGAAGGATAAAAAAAAATGAACATTCACTTGCTTGAGAAATTGAGGCTTTAGAATCATCATCATCATCATGTATTTAATTTTTGAAAGAAGCATTGAGTCTTTGGGCTGCTTTACTGGGCTCAAAAACTGATTTCTTATATTCTATATTTTAATCTGCTAATTCTCATTTATTCACTATTTCTTTCACTTCAACTTTTTTTTACCCCATTTTTCCGATTCTCCTATTCATACCAACCATCATGCTCCTTATACAGGAAACAAACTCTTCTTTCTTCAGTGATACCATTATCTACTTAAACTCTTGAAACATAAGCACATACATTATACCAGTCTAGAACAAATGTTATTTATAGAGCCTATATACATTTAAATCTGATACTATAGTATCAATATCTCTAATCTGATTGGCAGCTGCTCTAGACTTATAGACAAATAACTATGTGTATCTTACAGCATAAAAAATAGTGCATATTTTCTACCCGTATAGATCAAGTATCATGTATGAAGTACCTTTAACACACACACCCTTCCCCCAGCATTTTTTATTTCATCGTGTCTCTGCTTGTGGACTTATCAGAATGAGTTCTTTGCCCTAGTCTTTTTCAAGGGCTGCACAACTGCCAAGTGAGAAGATTAGTTTTTTGGATGACCTTCATTTCAGAAAGAATATCCCAACTCAGTGCCCCAGTTCAGTGAGAAATCAAAACACCAGCATCGGTGATCTATTACAGAAGGCAAGAACTTATGCATTCTGCATACACAGTCAATCAGTTTAGAGTATAACATCTTTTAAATAAATTATTCAAGTTAGTGGCATTTCTGCTATTTAAAGCTCAGAACAAGTTACCGAAGACAAAGAACAAATGTTTATCCTAGTTCTATGACAGATAATTTGATTGTGGGAAAACCAAAACAGGGAGCAAGATAGCAAAGCAAGTTAGCAATTTGGCAGAAGATTACACTGCACGCTAGAGAAACACAACTGTGCTGCAGTGACAGAATATTATGCCTAGATTGCTTTGAACATAAAACATATGCCGAGCCAAAATTATAGCCTTTGCAGAAAACTTTCCAAGGAAAATATGTCCCATCAAAACTTTCTGTTATACTATTCAGAATCAATCACTTCATTAAAAAAAAAAAGGCAACAGGAAAAGCATTGCTGATGCAAATGGTATCTATAAACCCAAGCCCTCACAAACTAAGAATAACAAATAACTCCTGTTAACAAATACAGTATTGCATAAATGGGCTATAAACATTCATCACTACATGAGAATTATTCCAGCTATTCTGTGGCATGGAAGAAGCCACAGACCACATCGGAATTAACCGCTTAGCTTTACCCCAAATCATCAGTTTCTGGGAAACCAGATTAACATTGGTCAGGTGAAGAGCTGGGGATTGAGAAAGGATACAACTGTTATCTCATGTCGCTAAATGTTAAGCTAAGGTTTTGAGAATGTAATAACTATCACAATCACAACTTTTGAAAGATGTAAAATAGATAAAGAATGCTCCCTATAGAGCAGTTTGAGCAACAACTGTAAACTGTACAAATATGGAATGGCCTTAATTATTCTTAATTCCATGAGAAATGCTTAGTAGTGTCCATCTGTAATACTCTATTATAAATATGAAGTCCTCAGTGCTCCCCAAACTTGGTTGTTTGCTTGCAGACAGTTCATCATTTTTATGATGAGCAAGGTGGTCTACATACCTGATCCATACTTTTGGCTTTACAGTATATGTGGGAGTGCTACAGTTTCTAGAAGCTGCATTACAGACTCTGCTATGAGTCCTGAGAGTAGGGATACCATGGGTGTTCCTCTGATTTGTTTATTATTTTATAATGCTGCCTACCTCACGAAGTGACTTTAGAAGGGAACATTTTTTAAAAAAATAAAAGCAAATAAAATTAAAATTAAAATCCATAGCAGCTGAGAATAAAGCACCCATCATAAAGACTAAATTAACTACTTTCAATTTCCAAACATTAGGGGTGCTCAAAAGTTGTGACATGCCTTGGGGCATATAAAGTTATTTTTGGTTACTTTAATATAATTTAGATGTGCTTGGTAAAGTAACCACATAGATATAACTTTTTAATGTTTTGTTTGTTTCATCATACCGTAGTCAGGGCCTGAGGCCTGAACTTATGAAAAGCCAATAGGGTGGTGGGAGCCATCCTGTTCTCTGGAGGGTGAAATGTCCGAAAGATGGGTGCTACAACAGAAAAAACACCTTTTCTAGGCCTTGTCAACTATGTTGTTTAATGGAAGGGACTCATTGAGTAAACCCAGTCCCAAGCCATCAAAGTGACAACTAGCATATTTGCATATTTCTCCATCAAACCAAAAGTAGGCAGCGAGCAGAGGTTCATGATGCTACCTGGTTGGGTAATGAAATAACTGCTAGTAAATAACTATGGCTCAGGGAGCACCAAGGATTCCACAGTTCAACCCTGAGCTACATATATTTTATTCTGATGGATCTGTTATAAGAAATAGTACCATATATAAATGTTCATGTCAAACTAAGAATTGATTCACAAATATACTATGTGCTTCTCTACCATGGGCAAAGGATTAAAAAGTAGAACATTAGTTAATATGTTCCATAAACCCACTTTTTCTTCTCTCTCCTTATCCTTGCCACATACACCACATACATAAAAGTAATTGTGGGTTATTTTTTTATAAATCTGCAAATAAAAATAAAATGTAAATGTAAAATGTTTTACTACTCTAGGGAAAATCACAACATTATCAGAACTTCAGGATTGCATAATGGATAGATGAGATTTCTTATAAACTGGATTGAGAGAAAATATGCTGCGTACATTGCCCCTTTGTTCCTAATTCATATAGTATGTGAGCAGATAACATTAATAAAAAATGGCTAAGGTTTCCATATCTAAGTAAGCTAAAACTGAAAGCCAGTAGCACATCTAAGTTTATTATCAGTCTATCCATTTGTACTTGAAGCATCAAAGTAAACAGAAAAACCAGAAAACATGGCTGTACAACCACTCCTAATACATTTTATCACTGTATAATTTCTGTCTTTATTAAAATGGAACTACTGTATATTAAAATTGTAGAGATAAAAAACTTGTGCTCAGATGCTAGCAATATCAGCAAGCCACAGGGTGGGAGGGACTTAGTATAAGAACTATTATAGAACTACTTTTAAAATCATAATTCTTAATCAATTAAACATGCAATTTCTTTTTAATACGTGGGAGAGGGTGAGAAAGAACACATTTGTCCAAGATGTGATGAATGTAGAATTCTTCTAGAAAATAAAGAATCCAGAGTATAAAAAACTAATTAAGATGTGAAAAAGGGCGCAACTACTGGCACTGCTTTACTGCCAGAATTTAAAAATTCGTTTAGATAATTTAACAATTATTATTGAAAGATAATACTGATCAGAAGATTCAGTAATCTATGAAAGACACAATTTTAAAAAGAATGTTAACTGAAACAAAAATATTTGCTGTTCTCTTTGATCCTAATAATAAATCACACCAAAGTTCTTCCAAACAATGCCACAATGTTTAGTGATCAACCACAAACATTCAATATCCTTACATGCACAATTCTAATATTAATATATAAAAGAGGTTGAGATTAATTCATTCCTGTGTGTTCATAAACTATTCTAACAATGAGCCTTGAAAAGTTGAATTTACAACTGGTATTTCATAGAGATTTCTTTTTCCTAGTATTAACCAAGCTGGACTATATTCAGTTTTCTACCTCAGACAAATTATGCTGCTGACACTTCCTAAAATAGAGGAGGAGGAGGGGGGGAAGGGGAGGGGAGGGGAGGGGAGAAGGAGAAGGAGAAGGAGAAGGAGAAGGAGAAGGAGAAGGAGAGGGAGAGGGAGAGGGAGAGGGAGAGGAAGAGGGAGAGGGAGAGAGAGAGAGAGAGAGAGAGAGAGAGAGAGAGAGAGAGAGAGAGAGAGAGAGAGAGAGAGATAGAGAGGGAGGGGGGGGGGAGGGGGAGAGGGGAGGAGAGGGAGAGGGAGAAGGAGAAGGAGGAGAAGGAGAAGGAGAAGGAGAAGGAGAAGGAGAGGGAGAGGGAGAGGGAGAGGGAGAGGAAGAGGAAGGGGAAGAAGAAGAACAGCAACACTAGTACTTCTCTGGTATAACAAAGAAGCTTTAGAGAAAAAGTCATGCTATTTGTTTAATCATATGCAGAATAACATATGTGTTTAATTTAACAGAAGGAGAAGATTATAAGGTAGGGGAATAGTTTTGAACATGTTTGTTATTATTTGGAGTGTCTAGCAAATTTCCAGATATAATCCTGGATACTTCCGAGTAAAGCACCTCCCGAACTGTTTCTCAATGTCAGATTCTTGAGTATCAATGCCACCATCACACAAAATTCAAGAGAAAATTGATATTCCTATCACTTCTTTGAAAAATATTGTTCAAGGAACATACCCAACAAACAGGCATTTGAAAGGTCTTCCTGTATATCAGTCTGGGAACACTACAGGAAATTATATTTCCAGCCTTCCAGGTTATAAACAATGGATGCAACATACAAGAAAATGTAATATAAAACTTATTTTTTGGATTTAAAGCAAAAACAGGCAGCACATTCTTCATTTCACCACCAAGGCAGCATTAACGATTTGAAGCTTTTGTTATTTTCAGTAAAAAATAATTAGAAAATATAGGGATAAATTTTCTTTAGAAGATACATCTTTTGTATATTAGGAGACAACAACAGTTGATTTTAAATGTGAACAATCACTCCCCAAAGGACTAAAGCTGGACATAAAATCAAATTAGCTCTCAGATACAATAAAGAACAGTCCTCAAACTTGCATTTCATGAAACATTTCTGGTTGAAAAACCAGACTTAAAACATATTTCATTCGTTAGTTTATCATTAATTTACACTTTTTACAAGAGATTCAGCTGTTTAAGAATAATGTTGTAAGCCAGCAAGAGTCACCTCGTAGTGAGAAGGACAGCAAACAAATTTAAGAAATAAATAAAATAAAAATACTTTTCTGAGTGATTTTGCAGCATTTTCTTAAGGTTGGTTCCAGGCACTAAAGAAGACTGAGTGCATCTGATTCTGCTTATCTCTACATCAGGAGTGTTAAACTCAATTTCATTGAGGGCTGCATCAGGGTTATGTTTGACCTCAGGAGGCCAGGGTGAACTTGGCCAGCTCGATGTCACTCGTGTCGGGGGGGGGCGCCTGTGGAGGCCTGAGCGCTCTGCCAGCAAAAACGGGCTCCTGAGCTCCGTTTACGGCTGCAACAGGCTGTGTGCGGCCTTCCCGAACTCCATTTTCGCTGGCAGAGGCACTGGGGGCTGGTCCTTCGCTGTTTCCAGGGTGGGTCCACAGGCCAGATCTAAGCACCCCGCAGGCCGGATGCGGCCCGCAGGCTTGAGTTTGACACCCCTGCTCTTCAGCAATCCAGGGTATAATCACCCTTTTAGCATGCAGGCACTATACAATCTTTAACAGATTGATAAAATGTATCCGTTGTTGATAAATGTTTATATAATCCTTCATCAACACCCACAAATTAGATCAGTGTGGACAAAACCTTTAAATCTATAATCTTAAATCTATATAAAGGCTTGCAGTGTTCTTACCTACAAGTGCACTTGGTAGTTGCTGGAGTTAACACTAAACTGGAGGAGGGGATATGATAACTGCGGTATATTACGTTTTGCTGTTTCCTTCCTATGCTAATGAAGCAACACCACTTTTTATCTGACAATTTAAGGACAAAATAGGAAATGATGCTGATTTATTTGGCCCAAATGATTGATGTATTAAATTTATCTCCCCTTCATGGTGCTACAGTAGGTGGTTACCCAGCTGAGAATACTTATTGGGTCAGATCTAGGTTCTCCACAATTGTGTTTATGGTTAAATTAAAACTCTTAAGATCTGTTGAAGTTTCATTCAACTGACACCCTCTAGAGATATTGGGATTTTGTCTTCCAAAATATCCAGTCACGAAAGATTTCTTGTGACAGCACACTGAGGAAAAGAAAACAAATTAACTTCCTTGTGGAAACAGACAAAAGTTTGTATCTTTTAGAATTTCTTTTAGCTTTGATGAAGCTACCTTGAGATCCATCAATCAAATAAATTATTTCAGTCAAAGACATCTGGAAAGGAGCTCAAATTAAATCCACAAGATGGAGTTGTTCTTCGTCTTCAGCATCCCAATAACATCAGTCCCCATAGTAACTCCTGGGAGGGTTGCGATTCCCCCAGAGTAGGTGGTTTGTGATGTAGGAATCTTCCTGGAACAAGTGGTAGCCATAGAAATGGAGACTTTCATCCAACTTCAGATGAGGAGTCTTGATAAATCTATCTGCCTGAGATAACCCCTGAGAACCTACATTCTAATCAACCCTCAGCTGGACTTCCTTGTGCTCTACATAGGGCTGCCTTTGAAGATGACTCAGAAGCTACAGTAGTACAAAAGGTAGCAACTAAATTGTTGCTAGAACAATCCCACCAGAACAGGGTAATACTTTTGTCAAGGTTGCTGTACTAGCTATCAATCAACTTCTAGGCCCAATTCAATATGCTGGTTGCTACATTTAAAATCCTACATGGGGCAGCCCGAGGATGCATTACACATTGTCTTGTGACAACTGAACCCACTCATCTAATACTTGAAAAGATCCTGTTGAGAGTTTAATCCCTCTGGTAATCATTTCCCAATTCCAACTAAATTTCAATAGAAAAAAAATGTATGAATAAATATTAAATTATAATTTATCTACATGCAACACACATAAAGTAACATCTGTATTATTTCATAGCTATGGAAATACCTGGCTAGAAGAAATTTATCATTGTGCCACTATTTTAATGCTTTATTCTCAAATTAGCAACTTGCAGAAATAGTGAAAAATACTTGGGATGTATGAGACAATATTCACCCAGTTGGCAAATGTACCCTTTAAAAAAATCCTGCAGATTCTGGAGGTCTTAATCCAAAGGTTGCTTGCTATTTGCACTGGAGGACAATCTTCCACTGATAGAATCAGGGCCAGCTCTTCCAAAAACAAGCAGCAGAATTCAGTTAGATTTACACAGCCATATTTAAAAAGAACAGTGCGGAAGATGCACGATACTCTTCAAGAATCCACCCACTTGGAAGCATGCCATCAATTGTCTATTCCCTTTTTGAAAACAGAAGGGATGTAAGCCAATGCATGGGAATTCACTGAACTTCATGTTTACAGTGGGTCTGTTAAGTTTTTAATGGCAATGTGATAAGCCTGTTATATGGGGATAAGGAACCTACATGTAAACAATCTAACTTCACAAAGGCAGATTAATTACTCTAATGTTCCCTGTTTTAGTACTTCAGAAGAACTGAGGAATATTCTTTTTATTCAAAGTCTAATAGGCATTCCATCTAGAAAGAAGTAGTGAGCATAAAACAATTTGCATCAACTAGCTCACTGCCTATTATTATTATTAATCTCTCAGAAGAAAAGTCTAAGAGATTCTGGAAAAACTAGATACTTTCAATGTACATTTATAAATTAAGGGAATCCTGAGTTATTGCAAAACTTGACTTAATTAACCAGTTGGAGAAAAGGTTCCAACTGTTCATGAAATCATGGAAAAATCATATCTGCATTGCTGGAAACCTGAGATATATACTGTTTCAGGATTCTTCACATTGAATAAATCTGTGTACCATTCTTAGCTAGGCTTCTTTGCCTTTCAGTCTATTCAGGCATTATTCCCCCTCCCTTTCATTAGGGGTTTTCTGTTGTGTAATTCCTCCACCACAGTTTAAAAGCCTGGCCTTCTGTCCAAAATAGAATTGGAATGTAGCCAGAAAGACCTTACGTGCTGTGGTCTAGCTGGATTACAGGGCATTCAGATTTGGCAGTACTTTGACCAAAAGAATAGTGTTTTATGCTACTATATGGTATTTCTCTTTCATAGAAGGGTAACCGGAGCCACAAATGTGAATACATGTGTAGTACACGCTTAAAACTATCAAGGTTTTATTGCCTGCTATGTATTTTCATGTTTTGTTTTATATTTTTCTTAATGCCCCAGAGCCTTTAAATGGGATTGGGATAGCATCTTTTTAAGTACTAAAAGAGCACCAACTTACAAGACATAGTTAAACATTTCACACATCTAGGTTGGCTTGAATAGAACTTGGCTTGCCATGAACTGAATTACTTCCTAGTTTTCTGAAGCATCTGTCTCATCAGTGTCCAGGGATGGATTGCTGAGCTAATTGGATTTTGGCCTTTTTGGCCTAATTTTATATCAGTTTTTCTCTTCTTGTGGAGTATCTTTTAAGTTCAAATACACCAAATGTTGCTTTGGGTTTACAGCCCAAGCTAACTGCTCTTAACATTAATGAAATTATTTTGATCTAATAGACATCTGGTCAACAGGGTATCACATGACCACTTATTATCTAGCAAACATTTATAGCATCTAGTGGTGTATCAGCATGAGCGTCTGACTAAATTCTTTGAATCTTGACCATGGTTTTAAGCTACAGCAGATTAGTTATGAAATGGTGACACAACTTTGGATAACTTATATCACTCAGTTTTATTTCTCAGAACAAATAAAATGGCAATAAAACATGTAACTCTCAGGGCTATTACGATGTTAAACAAGATCAACATAGCAGTGTTCCAATATTTGAGGGGCTGCCACAAAGAAGAGGGAGTCAACCTATTTTCCAAAGCAGCAAAAGGGAAGACAAGAAACAATGGATGGAAACTAATCAAGGAGAGAAGCAACCTAGAACTAAGGAGAAATTTCCTAACAGTGAGAGCAATCAATCAGTAGAACTTGCCTCCAGAAATTGTGGTGCTCCATCACTGTAGGCTTTTAAGAAGAGATCGGAGAGCCATTTGTCTGGAATGGTATAGGGTCTCCTGCTTGAGCAGGGGGTTGGACTAGAAGACCTCCAATGTCCCTTCCAACTCTGTTATTCTTATTAATGGATGATGTTCAATGTTATATGTGAAATCTGGAATGAATTTTAACTGGCTTGCTTGATAATAGGACTAGCTTTCCTATTCTTAAAACAATGAATAGCTTGTGTTTTCCTATGACACTTTTACAAAAAATTGAAATGTTTATCAACTGTGATGCAGAGAGAGAGAGAGGGAGGGAGGGAGAGAGAGGGGGGGAGATGATAATGATTTACAAATCAAAACCTTCATTTAGCAGATATTGATGCAATAGACTTCAGTTGCTACAGATGAAATTCCTATTGTATAAATGGCATTTTAAATTACACCATAGTGATGTCATGTGGATGGTATAAAATGACACATGTAATTTGCATAAGGATGTCATTTGTCTGAAATAGTATAGTGTTTTCTGCTTGAGAAGGGGGTTGGACTAGAAGACCTCCAAGGTCCCTTCTAACTCTATTATTCTGTTACCAGTCTATCTCTCCCACAAATACAATGGTAGGGAAAGGAGCGTTAGTCTTACCTGATACACTCCTTCTCTGTGTGTTGCAGGAGAGTCCAAGAATGGGTTGACACGTCCTCTCTGCCTAGAGACTGAGTCGTCAAACTTGCGGCCACGCCCCATCGTCTCTCCTCTGGCCCCCAGTTTCGACGAAGGTGTGGCTGTAAATCAGAGTCTGTGCAGGGTGAAATAATAGCTCCTGGACTCGACCTTACGGTCACCAGGGCGGGTTTGGACTCTCCCACAACACACAGAGAAGGAGCGTATCAGGTAAGACCAATGCCCCTTCTCCAGTGTTGGTTGTGGGAAAGTCCAAGAATGGGACATACCAAAGCCGGCTGTCCTAAGGGTGGGTAGCCATTGGGTCTGGAGTCCCTAGGCTGAATGCACCTTTTGTAAGACCTTCCTTCCGAAGGATGCTTCCGCTGACGCGAAAGCGTCCAACTTGTAGTGTCTAATAAAGGGTGAAGGAGAGGCCCATGTCACCGCCCTACAAATGTCCTTGATGGAGGCTTGCATCGCCCATGCCGCCATTGTGGCCGCACTCCTAGTTGAATGGGCCATTACTCATCTGGGTAACGGTAGGGCCTGCACCTCGTAGGCCTTGGCGATGCACGCCCTTATCCAGCGGCCTACTGTCGATGGTGTTACTCTGGTGCAGCGGTTCTCAACCTGTGGGTCGCAACCCCTTTGGGGGTCGAACGACCATTTCACAGGGGTCGCCGCACGCGTTTAGCCCGCCATCTTGGTGCCACCGTCACTCGCAGGGGTGAAATGCTCCCGGTTCGGCCGTGCCTGCGGGTCACCGGACAGCCGGTAGCGACAGAAACGGGAGACTTCACCCACCCGCCTGGACGCCACCATTTGGGTTCTTTTACTCCCTGCGCATGCGCAGAACGCTTTGCGCATAGGGTAAAAGAACCCAAATGGTGGCGTCCGGATGAAGTCTCCCGCTTCCCGCTCTCGCTATCAGCTGTCTGGCGACCCGCAGGCAAGCCCGAACCGGGAGCACTTCACCCCTGGTATTACGCCCCCTTTGTCACCTCATCCCGCGCGGGGAGGGGTGTCACGGCGGCGGGGGGG
>QLTV01002835.1:2425932-2437768 GCA_003457575.1 Thermophis baileyi
CGCGGCATTAGAAAGGTTGAGAACCACTGCTCTGGTGCCTATCGAAGATGGTTGGAAGGACACGAAAAGTGCCTCAGTTTTTCTGGTAGCAGACGTCCTCTTGATGTAAATCCGGAGAGCCCTCCTAACATCCAAGGTGTGCCATTTCTTCTCCAGTGCATGAGATGGCCCTGGGCAAAAGTCTGACAAAATGATTTCCTGGGCCCAATGGAACCAGGAATTCACCTTGGGGATGAAGGAGGGATCCAACCTGAGGACCACCCTGTCCGAATGAAAAATGCAAAGGTCCTCTCTGACAGAGAGGGCCGCCAGCTCCAAAATACGTCTGGCCGATGTAATCGCCACCAGGAATGTGACCTTAAAGGTCAGGAGACGTAAGCTGGTTGTTCTCAGGGGCTCGAAGGGTGCAGAGGTGAGAGCCTGAAGTACCTTAGGCAGGTTCCAAGTGGGATACCTGTGTACCACTGGCGGGTGAAGGTTAACTGCACCTCTGATAAACCTTCGTATGACCAGGTGCAAGATATTCCCTCTCCCTGCATGCCAACACCGTGGAGAGTGCTGCCACTTGCCTGTGGATGGTGTTATGGGAGAGTCCTCTATCCAGCCCCTCCTGGAGGAACTCCAGGACCTGCGGGACTGATGCCGAAGTTGGGTCAATGAGCCCTTTGGAACACCAGTTGGCAAAGGTAGTCCAGGTGGCATTATAAATTCTAGTAGTAGACGGCCTTCTGGAAGCCTGAATAGTCTGTATAACCCAGGAGGAATAATTGTCCTTCCTCAGGAGGTTCCTCTCAATTGCCAGACGGTCAGTTGGAGCCATTGCGGCTCCAGATGGACCAAGACCCCCTGGCTGAGAGAGATCCTCTCCTGAGGGATCCTCCAGGGTCGGGACACTGAAAGACTGACCAGGTCCACATACCACGGTCGCCTGGGCCAGTGAGGAGCTACAAGCAGGATCTCCGCCCTTTCTGTTAGCACCTTCCTGATTACCCCCGGAATGAGGGAGAGTGGGGGAAAGGCATACAGTAGGCCGCAGGGGCAAAGGCTGCGGGGAGCATTGACCCTTTCTGCTCCTGGTGTTGCAAATCGGGTAAAATATCTCGGTAACTGAGCGTTCATCGGGGAGGCGAGCAGGTCCACAACTGGGTGACCGAACCTCTCGGACATTTCTTTGAAGATGTCCGGGTTCAGTCTCCATTCGGAATGGTCTATTGTGGACCTGCTTAGACAGTCCACCTGCACGTTTGTTGACCCCCACTATGTGCTCCGCCTTGATGGAAAGGAGGTGCTTCTCTGCCCAGATTCCCAGCTGTTCTGCTTCGTCCATGAGAGGCCTGGAGTGGGTGCCCCCCTGCCGATTGATGTGGGCCTTGGTGGCCACATTGTCCGTCAAAAGCAGGACGTGATGTCCCTGGACCACGTCCTGGAACTGTCGGAGGGCCAGGTGAGCTGCCTTGAGCTCCAGCCAATTTATGTTTTTTTGTCAGGTCCTCCTGAGTCCAACGTCCCTGAGCCATACGAGACTGCAGGTGCGCCCCCCAGCCAAAGAGGCTGGCATCCGATGTAACTGTGATGTGGCTGGGCTCCCTGAAGAGACAGCCCTTGGTGAGCACTGGAGATGCCCACCATCGGAAGGATTTCAGGACCGATGGGAGTGACCCGAACCTTGGCATTGGAGCTGCTGCTGCCTGACCGTTGGTATGGGAGCAGGAACCACTGCAGGGTTCTGGCGTGCAGCCGTGCCCAGGGAACAATTAAAATGCACCACACCATTTTCCCCAGGAGTTGTGATAAGATGGCTATGGGAACCGTGTGTCTCTGTCGTATCTGGTTCACTAGGGCCACTAGGCTGTCCCGATGTTCCTGGGACAAGTATACCTCGCCCAACTCGGTGTCGATCACCACTCCGAGGTGCAAAAGACGAGTCGTGGGGACCAGGTGACTCTTCTCATGGTTTATTGAGAAGCCACGGTCCTGCGGGGCCCGGATTGTCGTCTGTAAGTTCTCTTTCGCTCTCCTGGGAAAGGAGGCCTGAATGAGGATGTCTAGGTAACACTGGAGCCACACAGGTATGGACCTGAGGTTGCTGCCAGTGCCGCCAGTACCTTGGTAAAAGATCTGGGTGCCGAGGCCAGACCAAATGGCAGTGCCCTGTACTGGTAATGAGTCCCTGCGTAATAAAAGCGCAGATACTGCCGATGGGCCAGTAGAATCGGTACATGGAGGTATGCCTCTGTCAAATCGATGGAAGTGAGGAAGTCGCCCTCTCATATGCCCTCCAGGATGGATTGGAGTGAGCTCATTTTGAATTTTTTGTAGATCAAATGGACGTTCAGTTTTTTTAGATCTAGAATCGCTCTTGACACCTCCCCCCCCCGAGTTCTTCGGAACCACAAACAGGATGGAATTAAAACCCTGTCTCCTTTGGTCCTGAGGGACTGTCTCGATGGCTTGAATATCCAACAGGTGTTGGATGGCTGACTTCATGAGACTCCTTTTTACGTTGTTCTTGGAGACAGGGCAATGGATGAAGTGATTCGGGGGAGTTGAGAGGAATTCCAGTGTGAGGCCTAACCTCACCGTGTTGAGTACCCAATTGTCCGTGGTAGTCACCTCCCACTGGTCTGCAAAGAGAGCCAATCAACCGCCAATGGGAGGGTTGGTCTGATAGTCACTTTGCTCTGCGAAAAGGGCAACTTCCTGCCCCACGAAATGGCCGCTTGGCCTGTAATTGTTGTCTGGGTCGATCATGAAACCCGGATCTGTCCGGCTGACGGTCGGGTCTTTGAGAATAGTACATTTGTTGTTGAGGAATGTCAAAGTCATGAGATCGAAAGGCAGCCCTGCGATAATAGGGCGAGGGACAACGGTCTGCTCGCCTTAAGGTAGACGGTAAAACCTTCCTTTTGTCCTTATTCTCTACCAGGATCGGCTCCAGTGCCTCACCAAATAGCGTGCCACCAGTGTAGGGGGCAGAGGCTAGCCTCCATTTAGATCTTGCATCAGCCTGCCAATGACGGAGCTACAACATTCTCCTAGATGTTACTGAGGATGAGAGGGCTCTGGAGGCATACTTAGCAGCATTCAAAGTGGCGTCCGCTGAGAATTGAGTGGCTGCTATCAATTTATTAATATTCTGGTGTAGCTGGGCCTCTTGCGGTGGTACCCTCTCTTGCATCTGGCGAAGCCAGAGCAAGGAGGTCCGACTGAAAAAGGAGGCAGCCGTAGCTGCCTTGATCGCCCAGGCTGCTGCTTGGTGCGTTTTACGCAAAGTTAATTCAGCTTTCTTATCCTCGGCCTTCAACCCTTCCACTATGTCGCCTGACAAAAGATGTGAGGGCCGTCATCGGGCCATCCACCGATGGCAACTGAAGCGCTTCGGTTAGATTGGAACCCATATTATAAAAGTGCTTGTCGTTTCCACTTGGGGTGGGAAACGCTCCAGGCTGCGGCCATTGTTTCTGCACTACATCTAGAAATAGTTTTGGGGCAGGGATCTCTTCCTTTTCCGTCGCTAGTTCGGAAAAGAGATGGTCACTTGGGTCCTGGAGGCCCATGGACGGTGTGGATGGAGCTGTCTCTGTCCCCAAATGGGCTGTCATCCTTGCTTTATGCAAAAGAGGCTTAAATAGTGCAGGAGGGAAGAGGCCTGTAAACGCCAGAATGTCCGGAGTTAAACCTTCATCCTCCGATAGATCCAAATCCCTCTGGCCTTCATCCTCCAATAGTGATTCCTCACTGTCTAGGGAGGGATTGGGGGAGCAGCTTCCTTGCCAGGGACGCTGGTCTGTAGAGGCCTGAGGATATTGCTGTAAGGCTATGGATGAGCCAGTGTACACACACACACACACACACGGGTTCCGGCAGCTTTCCCAGTCAATTGGCTCTTTCCGGAGACAGTCCAGAGAATTCAGCCACTGCTGCTTTAAGCTCTTTGGTTGGTGGCTTTACCAGGCGGACTGGGATGGCCAGCACGTTCTGAAGGCAAGCCGGAGATCCGGCGCTCAGAATAGGGCGTGCGATGGCTAAGCTGCTGCTTTTCCACAATTTTAAACCGGCGCGCGATAGAAAAAAACCTTGGTCGTTGGAGAGTCCAAGAAATCCGATCTGTCCAAGAAGGCAAGTTTGACTCATCTCTTTATGGCCGAGACTGAGTCAAAACTGGGGGCCCGAGGAGAGACAAGGGGGCGTGGCTGCAAGTTTGACGACTCAGTCTCTACGTAGAGAGGACGTGTCAACCCATTCTTGGACTCTCCCGCAACCAACACTGGAGAACATGGTAGAGCAGGGGTCACCAACCTTTTGGACCTCAGGGACCACTAAATTCATAATTTTAAATCCGGCGGACCACTAATATGAATTTTTTAAAAAGATAAATAGTATTTAGTGCAATATAAAAAATGCAAATAATTTTTCTGCGGACCACCAAAATTTTCTTGCGGACCACCAGTTATCCACGGACCACCAGTTGGTGACCGCTGTGGTAGAGTATAAATATAATATTAAATATAATAAATACACAAGAGTCAATAAACAGGATTTCAGGAACCATCAGACAATGTTCAAGTCAAATCTCAAGTTTCTTATAATAATTGTTAACTGACTCAGGTGGTAGTTGGGTATATTTATTATATTTAGGTGTGTGTGTGTGTGTGTGTGTGTGTGTGTGTGTGTGTGTGTGTGTGTGTGTGTGTGTAGGATATATATCCTACTGCTGTTGTGCCAAGTGGGAATTATCTTACATTTAGATCATACTTTTTTGGCTAGAAAAGCTATTAATGGCCTATAAATCTATCTACAAATTTAACCATTATATGCTTCATTCTTAAACTATTCCCATGTTCCCAATTATACTTGTTTGAACTTTATAAGACCTTCATAACAAAAGAGGGGGGAGGTCATGTGATATCTCAAGGGTATTTGGTTCCAAGATGCAGAATAATGTGGTTGTAGTTAAAGCTTCAACATTCCACTATGGAATTATGGCTGGTTTAAAGTGATACTTTAGAAGACTGCTCATATAAGCAACAGCTATCTAAAAGAGATCATTTTTCAAGGACACTGTTTAGGGAGAGACAACACTTTGAGTTTCTTCTACTGAGATCTCTTCATAAAATAAGTTCAATGTTTTTTGCAATGCTATGGCTTAAGAATCACATTTGAATACATAAAATAGCTATGAATAAGGATTACATAGCCTGTATGCGATGTAATTTTTCAAATTAATCCATTGAAACATTGTTCATGTTTTATCTCAATTAGTCCTTAGTGCAGCAGCCTTTCATATCTTTCTCACTCTCCATATGTACTGGAGGGTTGTTTTTTTTTTTAAGTCTGACACATTTGAAGAGTTTTAGATTGAAGCATTCTGACGAAGACCTCTTGTCTGTCCACTGTTCTTTTTCTATATAACAATTCACAAAGATATCACAAACATGGTCCTTCAAGTCTCTTTCTCCTCGTCCTTCCATTCCTTTTGCCAAAATTATTTAAAGAATTTAAGGAGATCCCAAAGGATAGAGGCAATCTATTTCATTGACATAGTAGGGGAAGTTCTGCAAAAAAACAAGATAGGCAAGTGAACTACAGAGGAGATGAATTATTGCAGAGTGGAACTTATTTCCCTTTGCTCTCATTCTTCCTCTGAACTGGCTCTTTCTTCCCTTTCTTCCCATCATCATTCTGGCTTTTGTGCTTCCTGACAGGCCTGTTCCTTAAGCTACCACTTCAAAGAGGCTACTTAAGACAATGCTGCTTTTCTGGCCTCAGTGATTCCAGTTTACACTTCCTTCTTCTATTTGCATTAGTTATTTTTCTCCTCCTCCTTTGTCCTCCCTATCTTACAAGGCTCAGCTTCTAAAAGGCTTACCAGTTTATTACACTTCAGAGATGTGTACTAACATAATTTCACTGTGTCTGCAGTACATATTCGCTGTGTCTGCAGTACATACTACTGCATTAACAGTAGCCAACAGTGTATTTGTGCCTCATGCACTGCAAACAACCTGGGGGCTTTCGTACATTGCCCATTCCTCTCTTAACCTGGACCTGATCCTCCCTTCTCAAAGTTTAATGAAGTCATCCATAACTACATAACAGACCAATCCAACTGAGAGCGAAGGAAAGTTAAAACCTGCCTTACTACAAGGCAACAATAAACATGGAGGGATTCAGGTTAGGTTAGGTTCAGAACACTGAAAGAAAGCTAGACCCAACTCATTGGATTGATGGAGTACATTATAAAGTCAGCATCAGAATGTTATTATTGCATATTTTTTATAAAGATCAAAGAGCTAATGACCATTGTATAAAATAAAGTTCAGTAAAAAAAAAATAAGAAGAGGGGGTGTCATGCATGCTGCCTTGAATTCCTGAATGAAAGGTAACATATGGATCAATCAAATAAACATTTTAAGCTTCAAAAGTATCTGAAATATAAACATAATATGAGAATGAATTCATTTTTTCCTTTGGAAGTAAGTAAATGGAGATAATGTTTATACCCTTGTTAACTCAAAAAATTAGAACTACTGTATTCATAAATATTCTTCATTTCTGAAAAGTTAGAAGGCTACATAATAATACACAATAGTTTATACATGTTACGTTTAACAAATGCAACAGCTTCTTTTTAAACAAGGGTGTGCAAAACAATTAAGTTTCAAATTATTTGGAGCATAAAACCCCCCCAAATTTTTCAAAAGTCTCATTCTGAGTACTAAACAGCTGTTTCTTAAGCAAAGCCTGAAACTTCCACAATGCTGAACATATTCCAATTTCTGATTTCACATTCAAAAGTGCACTTTCAGACTAAAAGAGGGACATTTTGTGAGGTTTTGCATTTGAAACGGTTTAAACAAAACATTAGGTCAGTTTCAGGATTCAGTTTTGGGGCCCATGTGCACTTTCCTCATATATATTTTTTTTTAAAGTGTTGTGGGTACGGTATATAATCTCCACTACAAAGAGGAAAAGAGAGTGAAATAAACTTAAGAAATGGGGAAAACAGACAAGAGGACAGATGCATTACCTATTGGGTCGGGGCATGTAAGTGAAGAACAGTGGAAAGAGAAATGTGAGACACACACTCCTTTTTAACAAACATTTAGTGAAGCAAATCACCAGTATTTTTTTTTATAAACAATCAGTAATTCATTTGGCAAAATGTAAATGATACTTATTGCTTGTATATTTCCCACTTTTTATTTTCAAGAGCTCAAGGCAACCTATATAATTCTTCCACCCCACTTCTATTTCAGACTTGGGAGAAAGGTTACATTGAGTGCTAGTGGCTGGGTTTACATATCATGCTAAGCCACAATTTTGTTAGACATGGCTTGGTGAAGAGGCACAGTTTACAGGTCACATGGCTCAGCATACACAACAGCTTAAGCCAAAACAAGCAAACCATACTGTAGCTTAGCATGAGCACTGCCAGTAACTAACCGAAGGTCATCTGCTGATTTTCCTGGATCAGTGAAATTCATGACTCCCACATCCTAATCCAAAACTGGCAGACACGTTTTGCACTGTAGAACCCGATAAATCTTATAAAAAGGAAAATACAGAAAAAACGAATAAATAAGGGGGGCTGCTGGCAAAATTGGAGAATCAGGTTCTCCATCAACAATACCTACAACTTTAATGAAAATTGGACAATCTTTCTGTTCAATTGTTTCTAATTCCCTCCCTAGAAACAGAAAACCGTCTACTGGGAAAGTAATTTTGCTTCCTGTTTTTGCAGTCTGATCATAGAAGATTTTTTTCTGATTATATATTGAAAAAGAGTTCAAACATGTAACAAGGACAGCATTCTGTTCTGCACAAGCTTTTCTTATTCTTCATGATGCTGCAAAGAGTCTTTTGGATCTAATTAACTGTGTTCCTATGCTAACCAAACTTGGGTTAAAATGTTATAAATTATATCCTAAATGGAAGCAACCAAAAATGTTTTGAGTATGGTATCAGGCAAAATTATAAAGAGAGCCAGGGCTACTTGTGAAGTGGCATGTGAACCGAGTTACAGTGAAAGAACTCAAGATTATCTTCATATGAAAAAGTTCATGACCTAATCAACCATAGTAACCGCACTGCAGGTTTCTTTTTCTCTCATTTTTTTTAACAATTTATATTCTGCTTAGTGAGATCTGTACTTTCATTATTTCAGAAATGGAGCTGATGTTGCTTTGAATGGTATTTATATTACTACACAAGCAAGTCAAAAATAAAGAGAGGCTAATATATTAAAGGATAACTTCCTGAAAGCTGGATCTGAGGAATATATATACAAAAAACAACTTGATCAACTCTTTTTTCAGGCCTCTTTTCTTTCCACTAACAGCTGCTTTTTGAAATTTTTATGCAGCTGTAATTGTTTCAGAATCTCAAAGGGATTTTAAAAGATAAAATATATTTCCATAAACGGTATTACAATTTTTAAAAAAAAAATCTAAATGCACCCGGTGTAAAATCCAATACTTAACACATATCATGAATGTATTCTGCTTTCCCTTCCCTTCCATTTCTACCTAACCTCTTGACTGGAGAATTCACAATATATCTTTTACCCTACCACAATACATATCTAGGAGTGTGAGGTCCAACAATGAACAGCTAAAAATAGCCTCTTGAAAATAACAGTGTTAAGGTTACAGAAACATTAGATCATTTACTATAGAGCAAAAGACAAAAACATTTCAAAACCTGGTACATAATAGAAGCAGTCTGCCTTGTGCCAAGAAGATACATATAGCACAGAGGGGAAATGGAGAAATAATTATATCAACAGCTATTAAAGCCCCTTGGGAAAAAGTACTTTAGCTGTAATATATGCCTAGCTGTTTCTTTCCATTTCTAAAATGACTTACATTTTTTTAAAAATACACACAGCAATATATTTATTTAAACTGTACATAATATTCTTCAGTAAATGGCAGCATTATAGAATGCACACACATACATACACCCACATATACACGCACACCTCAAGTGAATTCAAAGGGGGTGGGGGAAGTAGGCCTTCTTGAGACAAATAACTTTTTCCAGGGGTGAAATATTGGAAACCAAACACATTGATACATAAAAATGATGAACATTAGGCATAGCAAGTACAAAATAAACTAAGATCTGCCAATACAGAAGCACCTCAACACCATTGGAAACCAAAAGCATTCAATCATTAAGGCTGATCCAAGGGAACACACAGATACACATTTCTGCATGTCTTAGCTGTACATATTCTCCTTCTCAGCAAGCCAGATAAAAAAATCAGCTGTATAGGGGCTATCCCTCAAACATCAATACACACTGCACACATTACAAGGATTGGAGTTTTCAACAAGATGAAAGCAATTTCTCTTGCACATTGTGTCAATAAATAACAAGGAAAATATAATCCACTTTGTGGCTTACAACTAAAGCAAAATAAAGTGAGTCACTGAGAGTGCAGTTCTACTATGCACCAAAATGAGTATTTTTTTTTTGCTTGTTTTTGTCCCTGAAATATACTGTGAAGTCAGATATCTGTAGACTTTGTCTATAGTTAACACATCCAACGGAATTTGCAGACATCTTAATTATTGGTTTTGATTTGCTTGTTTTCTTTTACATGGATTGATAGGGTTTGTATAAATTCAGGGGAAAGATGAAGTATAACAAAACATTCCACCTTCAGTTATGTTCTACATATTTAGCTATTTTTTCCCAAGAAAGGTAACATTTCTTTTCCACTATGGAGCAGAAAAATTCTCACTCCCATTTCCCCTTCTATTAACATGTATTCATGTGCTTACCATAGGATATATATAGCATCTTATTGCCTACTTGTCAGTATGCAAGATAGCAAAATTTTGCAATCTAAAGTGTTATTTCATGTTTTGCAACAAAAACAGTGTAAAGAAGCAGATCTACCTGGCTAACATACAAGAATTAGTGTAACAAGTGATAAGCTTGCATTTCTCTAATATTGGCAATATATTAGGACTTACCAACTGATTCCACAACTCCAGAGCCACATAGACAAAAGCGTTCAGAGAAAGGAACAATCATGAACTGGTTTTTTAAAACTGCTGAAGGCATCACATTAAAACATACTAGCATGAATACCTTCCTCAGTTTGTCTTGAGTAAGTCCATATCAATAATTTGCCAATTTGTAGCATTTTCTAAATTCCCTTAATCCTTAATGACATTTTTATACAATAAATCATTTAACAGTCTGATTAGCAATGTTTCATAGAAACTTTTTAATAATTTTGCTAGCCTCAGAAAGTCTAATGGTAGTTCACTTCTGGGGAAGAAATGGTGTACTGAATGACCATGGCAGAATTAACAGCTGGCGAGTAGTCCCATTTTTCATAATTCCTCTCAGGAGAGGATTTGAGATTGCCTACAAGTGATTCAGGCATTTACTCCTTTGAAGGAGACTACAACTATAAGAATCCTTCCCATGGGAAAATACTTGCTTTTTTAAAAAAACAACATGATGAGATGGAATTTTGAAGATTGGACACTAGAGGGAACAAGAAGGAACTAAGGGAGAAGAACACTGAAAATTGACTTAACACAGAATAGAACAAAGTATTTTATTATTGGACATATTGAATATTATTTTTGAACAATGGACCCAGAAGTTAATTTTAAGAGTATTTGCTGTATAAACAGTCTATGTTTAAAATATGTCTTGGAAAAGCAACAAGTTTTATCCAACAAAACTGCATCTGACTTAAATGTTTTAAGAGATGATGATAAATTCCTAAAACTCTTTACACTTCTGATGAAGGAAGAAGCTATTTCTTTATATATTTCTTTTCTTTACTTTACTATATTCTTATTTTTTTCTATTTTTCTTTTCTATATCTTCGCTTTTTTAAAAAAAAATAGTGTTAGTTTTTTATCATTGTAATAATTTTTAATAAAAATTGCTATTAAAAAGAAAGTCTGATGCGAGTTAAGGTTATACTATATAAGCCAACATTTTGGACTAGGGATATTTCCTTTACTCTGCAGCACAATAACAAATACAACTTCAGATTCCTAAAACGCAGCTAGAAACAATTTCATACCATGCTATATATAATTTCACTGAATTAATTCATGTAATGCTTAACATAGTTCCAAGTACCAGCCATCTTAACCCAACTGTGATACACTACCCTCTACAGAACACAATAAATACGTTGTAGAGTTTTATGAGATAAGGAGCGTTGGTCCTACCTGAACGCCTTTTCTCAGTGTAGGTTGCAGGATAGGCCAGGAATGGGTGATGACTTCATCCTTCTGCCTAGAGACTGAGTCATAATTTTCATAGCCACGCCCCGTTGCCTCTCTCTCTGCTCCAGTTATCGACGAAGGCGCAGCTGTAACAACAAAACTTTATCCAGAGGTTAGATGCCCTGACCCCACCCTCCAGGATCCAGACCCTACGGTCATTCCAGGGTGGGACTGGCCTATCCTGCAACCTACACTGAGAAAAGGCGTTCAGGTAGGACCAACGCTCCTTCTCCAGTGAGGTTGCAGGATAGGCCAGGAATGGGACATACCAAAGCTGGAAGTCCTAAGGGCGGGTCTCCTTTGGGGCTGGATCTTTCGTTGCGCGGAGAACCTGTTGGAGTACTCTCCTGCCGAAGGATGCCTCAGCGGAGGCAAACACGTCCAGCCGGTAGTGTCGAATAAACGGCGGAGGAGATGCCCAGGTGGCCGCCCTGCAGATCTCTTCCAGTGAGGCCTGGGTTGACCAGGCGGCCGTAGCAGCGGCGCTCCTGGTAGAGTGAGCGGTCACCCCTCGTGGCACGGGAATAGACTGGACCTGGTACACAGCCGCGATGCAGGCCCGGAGC
>QLTV01002835.1:2461830-2495705 GCA_003457575.1 Thermophis baileyi
ATATCTATATCTATCTATCTATCTATCTATCTATCTATCTATCTATCTATCTATCTATCTATCTATCTATCTATCTATCTATATATCTAAATATATATATATATATATATATTTCATAAACAGTACATGGGCACATATTTTGACATGGTATATCAATATGAATGAATTATCTATCAGATAAATGGATTATACCCTAATGTTCAAAAAGGAAAGATTAAATTCTTCAAGTAATAAATAAAAACCTGGGTCATACTACCTGGAGAAAACACAAGCTGTCTAACATACCTGGAGAGTGCCAAGTTAGAAATATAAGCTTTATAAATTAATTTGACCTCAAGCGACAAAGTACCATACAGGATTAAATTCAAATTTAGACTCTTATTTTAAAATTTTAAATACATCTATCATGTATTCATATTATTCCTATTACATTTATTCATTTATGATTATTGGGGGGGGGAATAGAGCAGACAAATGAAAATCTGTTTTTCACTTTAGAGCCTGTCTAGAGCAGGGGTGGGTTCTAAATTTTTTTACTACCAGTTCTGTGGGCGTGGCTTATTTTGTGGATGTGGCTTAATGGTCATGTGATGGTGGGCGTGGCTTCATCATGTGACTCGGTGGGAGAGGCTTGGTGGTCATGTGACTGGTGGGCGTGGCTTCCGCCACTGCGCCAAGCCCAACCCTCCACAACGCAGGAGAGGGCAGCGGCGGAAGAACAGGGTGGCGGTAGGAGAGGGCAGTGGCGGCAGGGAGGGAGCTTTGGGGGCCGCTGGCCGGGGGCGCGAGGGGGCCGCCGCCCCAGAAAGCTTCCACCATGCGAAGGTTGCCAGGCTGCCCTCTCCCACCCCGTCCCTGCAGCCTTCGGGAGATGCTGGCCGGGGGCGGGAGCCTTCTAACCACTGCACGAAGGTTGCCAGGCTGCCCTCTCCCATCCACCCCGTCCCTGCAGCCTTCGGGAGACGCTGGCTGGGGGCAGGAGCCTTCTAACCACCGCGCGAAGGTTGCCAGGCTGCCCTCTCCCACCCCACCATTCCCGCAGCCTTCGGGAGATGCTGGCCGGGGGCGGGAGCCTTCTAACCACCGCGCGAAGGTTGCCAGGCTGCCCTCTCCCACCCCCCCTCCCCACAACCTTCAGGAGATGCTGGCCGGGGCGGGAGCCTTCTAACCACCGCGCGAAGTTTGCCAGGCTGCCCTCTCCCACGCCAGTCCCCGCAGCCTTCAGGAGACACTGGCCGGGGGCGGGAGCCTTCTAACCACCGCACGAAGATTGCTGGGCTGCCCTCTCCCCCCCCCGTCCCCGCAGGCTTCGGGAGACGCTGGCCGGGCGGGGAAGGGGGATAGGCTAGCGGGAATGCTTACCTGTGTGTAGGCAGGAGGCAGCAGTTCTGTGGATGCACGTGGCGAAGGCGAGGCAGGGCGAGCATGCGCAGAAGCAAAACCCAGAAAAAAATAGGGGAAAAAAGCCGAAAACAAGATGGCGATGCATGTGCAGTGCCGGAAACTCGGCTTCTGCACATGCGCAGAAGAAAAAACCCGGAGAAAAATTTAAAAAAAAGATGGTGCTGCCCACGGACCGGCACCGACCGAACCGGATCCGTGACGTCACCAGCGGGTCGCTACCGGTTCAGGCGAACCGGTCCGAACCGGGAGGAACCCACCTCTGATCTAGAGCCTATTAGTTTTTCCAACTAAATACTTTGCTTTGCTTTTTTTAATCCACAGTAAATTTCAAAGAATAGTATTTGCACTGTTTATTTTTTTTAAAGTTAGCTAAAACTCTTAACAGTTTAATGACTATTCATGCAAAAGACTTTCCCCCACCTCCCTCTGATTAAAGCCATCTGCTCATCAAATTATAATCCTTAATTCGGGGAAAACATTATGCTATTTTCAAACTACAGTATTTTTAATACATAACGCATTTGTTTTTATTTACCATAAGGGTGAGCAACCCTTTTGCAGCTAAAGTCGCTTTTTAATAACTTTTTTTGGTGACTGATTAACTTAAAGGACAGTGGGGGGAACTACAGATTACTTTTCCCTTGTAAAAAAAAAATGAAGATTGGTTTTTTTATCTGAAGTTTTGTGTAATGTGTATGATCAATGCAATTGTTAATTTTCATGGTGTACTGACCCAAAGCTGCATCTTTTACTAATTTTCAGTAGCACAATATCAAAGGGTCATTGATTACCCACTTAATTTGTGCAATGCCTGTGTTGGGCCGGTAAGTGTCCAGCAAGTACAACAAACAGGCAGACTGGCTTTTCTTTGTTAAATACTTCTGTCTCATTTTGTGCCTTCGTTCTCTTGAAAGTTATCTGGATATGTACCAGAAATGATTTTTTTCTTTTTTTACAACTGCATGGATTAATATTTTTTTAAAAAAAATAGATGAATAGAAATAGATGAATCTGGGCACATCGAATACCCATTACACTCAAGGGAACAGAGATATGCAGTACCAAAGTTGGCAAGAACTAAATTACTGTGCTGGCTTGGGACCATGTATTATGTCACAGTTTTAGGATTAACAGTGGACTCCTCCTCTTCTCACATTTTGTGTCAACGAATGAAGAGCAGCCACACTATGGCTTTCTCTGCATTACAAAGCCATTCTGTCCACAAAGCCAATTCAGGAAGGACCAGGGTTTCATAGGCAACAGCAGTGTTGAGGGAGGAAGTAGTCTTTCCATGACATCATCCAGTAATCTGAATGAATTCCAGGAACCATTCTGGACTGTTTAGCTGTAAACTATTTCCTACCCATACAACAGAAAAGCTTATCCTTCAAAAGAGATAGATAGATGATAGATAGATAGATAGATAGAGATAGATAGATAGATAGAGATAGAGATAGAGATAGAGATAGAGATAGAGATAGAGATAGAGATAGAGATAGAGATAGAGATAGAGATAGAGATAGAGATGATAGAGATAGAGATAGAGATAGAGATAGAGATAGAGATAGAGAAAGAGATAGAGATAGAGATAGAGATAGAGACAGAGACAGAGATAGAGATAGAAATATATATAAGGTTCCTAGTCTCAAGACAACAAAGCACTCAAAACAGATACACCAACGTATGTTCCACCTTGGCACTAGCCTTTAGGCGTAAAGAAACTTTTTACTCTCTTATGAAATGGAAAAAGTATCACCACAGATATAAAATATAAAGGAGAACTCTGTGCCTCCACTGTTACCATCTGCCATGCTGGATCATATGCCTGAAAATGAAAAGTGGACATTTTTCTAAACATTCAGAGACGTTCTTCGTATCGTTTATGAAAACAGTCACTGCTGTACGCATGTGAGACTGCAGCATTGCTAAAAACTGCCTCGGGGGTTACACTGAGTTCTGACTTATTAATTAACTGCTGTGTTAAATAAAACAATTTGCAGTTATGTTATTGCATTAGTAAACACAAGGAATTTACATTGTTCCTGCCAAGATCAATGTACGTTAATCTAAACCTCTGATGTTAAACAGATTCTATTTCTGTCTGAGATAGTGAAAACCAAGCATAATACTTTCATCCTTGCCCCACCTAACAGGAGTGGAATATGAATAACATGCAAGAAACCGTTTGATATTCTCCTGAAATATCACTTATTTTATGAATCTGAGGAAAACAGTTACATTACCTAGCCTAGGTACATGCATACATGCCATCACAACCAAATGCTATTTAATCAACTTAATCAAGAAAGCTTCCAGGATTCTTACAACTAGAACAATTAGGCAGAAGAAATCCCATATGGCCAAGGTTTGTCTGGTTACTTAGAATCATCATTTTAACAATCCACTGTAGGATGAAGGCCTCTTTTTCATGTTTCCAACCTATACGGTCCTGAGATTTCTTTTGCCAGTTGGGCCTGCCAATTGCTGATGTCGTCGATTCATCTTGTTTTAGGTCTCTTTCGTGGAAACTTTTTATCAAGTGGGATCCATTCTATGACTGCCTTAGTCCACCTGCCATCAGTTCTTCTTGCTATGTGATCAGCCCATTTCCATTTCAATTCTCTTACTCTCTTGATGATATTGTATACTTTTGTTTTGTTCTCTAATCCATGTGCAGGTCTTTCTATCTTGTCTTTTAATGTCGAGCATGTATCTTTCCATGGCTTACTTAGAATATTTGACATTAATACCTGTACATTTGAAACAAATATTCACCTCTTAGCTGGCTGCATTGAAGACTATGAACTTGATTTTAAAGACTGTGGTGCTGCAACATCCCCCTGAGTCTAAAGAGCAGAACATAAATGTAATCACTTCTGTTTGGAGAGTTAAAATTTCTGTATTCTAAGTGTACTTATTGCTTCCAAGTAACCAGACAAACCTTGGCCATATGGGATTTCTCCTGCCTAATTGTTCTAGTTGTAAGAATCCTGTAAAGTGATAAATTTTAAACAACCACAGAGTTTGCATCAATTATATTTCTAAAAGATTAAGAAATTTTAATTTAGAGATTGAAGAGAGAGAGAGAGAGAGAGAGAGAGAGAGAGAGAGAGAGAGAGAGAGAGAGAGAAAAAGAAAAAGAAAAAAAAAAAAAAAAAAGAGAAAAAAAGAGAGAGAGAGAGAGAGAGAGAGAGAGAGAGAGAGAGAGAGAGAGAGAGAGAGAGAGAGAGATAGTCTGGCTAAGGAATTGTTACTGACAACAAATTCTTCCACAGTAATATATAAGCTTATCTAACAACTATAATTATATTATTGCTGGAAGATATTTTAATTCTGGGTTTTTAATAGCTAAAAGTATCTTCGGGTAGTGTCAGTAGTTTGTTAACAGCTACCACCACCTATCAACATTGTAGATGAAGAGCAAAGTGAATACTGTAGAGACTTTTAAGCCAAAATAGGTTTATACACCACTGCAGTTTTAGCTTAAGAAATTTGGTACAGCCACTTGATGTTATGTAATGTTATAATGTAATGTTGATATAATGTGAATTAAAATTGACAGCACCAAATTTAACTACTGCACAAACTGTTTTCCTTCCCATTTCTCAAATAGGAACAGGAAGAGATGACAAGAACTGGTTGAAGAGAATATACATTTTGAAAAGGTTATTGGCGGAAGTAAATTTAAAAAGTACTATTTTTATTCAGAGCCAAATGCACAAATGTCATGATGAGACTAAAGAACGAATGTTCCACACAATATGTAATGCACAATATGATGTGAGCAGAACAAGATTCACTTTAGTCTGGACTGTGGCAAAAGATTTTAAGCATTTCTATTCCTAGTGTACTGCTTTCCAGACAGGAATTTCTATAGTTTTAAAAATCCATTATCTTCAGGTACAGTTCCTCTTCAGATGTTTTTACTTTTTTACTTCAAAGTAAAAATCATCTGCAGATCTTGAAACGTTTGCAGTCCAGTAGGAAAGAAGCAGAAGAGAAAAATGGGAAATGGTAACGAGGACAGAGGGTTAAAAATACTTGGTGAGTGGTACTAATCCTATTTTCTTTAACACTGACAGTCAGTAGGGCAGTTAAAGAAGACCACTAATAAACACAGCAGTTTCTGCACACTTGGCTACAGTGAAAAGTAGTTTTAAAAAGGCAAAACCATTTTTAACATCCGCTCCACATTAGATGTGTTTGCATAAACTCTGCCTGAATGAACAGTAAATTAGAACATATTTAAAAGCAGTGACAATGATGAATGCAAGGGGCAAAGAGCACACCATAGCCATTGGTGAGTCTTCCTGAATCCCAATCAACAAAAGCAGGAGGAGGAAATTGGCAATGGAAAGGCCAAATTTCCTGCTGGCCATGCAACATGAAAAGTAACTAATCTTTCAAAGACAGTGTAAGGAAAAGTGAATAACTTCACATTATTGTACTATTATAGGAGACAGGGTTGTTGTTTTTTGCACCCAGCTCTGATGCATTTAAGTAAAGCACTGCCAGGGAGGGCTAAACTGCTTAAGTTCTTCTTTTGTTGCATCTTGTTGGAGTCTGTTTTAACCACACAAGCCATTCACACATCCTTTATATTTCTCTCTTGCTGCTAAGGCAATTATGTTTCAATTGCATCATAAAAGATGCTGTTTCGTGACTTAACAATAGACTTAACAATAAAAGCAAAGCACAGAATTAAGTCGCCACCCCTCCAACAGCTTTCCCCAACCTGGTGCTCTAGTTTATGCTGTCTTGAGAACTGCGTCCCAGCACATCTAAATGTCTTCTAACACATTTATTGGAAGCTATTCCAGAAAAGCTTGGTTTTGAAGCATTTTTTTTAATTAACTAAGGGGCATTTTTTAAAAATCCCATTATGAAACTGGCAGCAGTGAATCTGAAGCTGAAGGAAAGCCATCACTATGGCAGGAATAGCTATTAGAATTGTTTCTCCTTTTTATATTTATGTGAAGAAGGGGGAAGGACTGAAGGAAACTAAAAACTGGAATTTCCCCCAAGTCTCTCTCCTTCCCCATTTTGACGAGTTTCTGTGTTAAACATGGCTTAACAGGGAAACATGGATGCAAAACGTAATTGGTATCGCTGAATGAATCATGCCAACTTCCTTCAACTTTCTGTTCTGTACTCATGACTCTTGTACTGCTTTTTAAAGTTATTCTGACCCATGAATCAACTCGTTCCACCCAGAATTAATCTGCCTTCCATCCTAATGAATATCAATGGTTTTTATCAAAGGCTGGATTCATTTCTTTTTCTGGGCGAAATATCAAGGATGTTCTCGAAAAATTGAGCCATCTCTTCCCAATCCTAGTCAAGTTAGAAACATCACTTTGTTGTTTAGAGAATAGTACTTGCAGATACACATATATTCTGTAAGTCTCAGTTTCTTAAGAATTATTGGCTTTGGCTATTGTGTATCTTTCAATTTGGGAAGACAGAGGATGCCTGAGGCAGAGCTGGCATTTGTGAATAAGCTAGCCAAGAGCACCCATAAGAACTGTTCTTGTTGAATTTGATAATTGGAGTTGGCAATGGAGAAGGCAGGGAGAGGCTGTATCTGAGAATAGGTATACAGACAATAAACAAAACACACACACACACACACACACACACACACACACACACAACCCAGTGAACTCTAGGAAAACAGAGAAATTTGCTAAGTAAGATTTCCAGTGAGTAAATACTGGAATGGTACCATCACAAATAGGGGGTTAGAATTTTGGTCACAGGAAATAATACAATATAATCAAATTATGCGAATCATTAATAAACACAGATTTTCATTCAACTTCAGGGCAGACTTGAACATTAAATATTTTTCTTACCTCTTTCTTTCCTGCCCCAAATTTAATACTACAGGTAGTCCTCGACTTAACAGCATTTGTTTAGTGACCGTTTGAAGTTACAATGGCACTGAAAAAAGTACTTATGACCGTTTTTCACACCTACAACCATTACAGCATGCCTGTGGTGACATGATCAAAATTCGGACGCTTGGTAACTGGCTCATATTTATGATGGTTGCAGTGTCCTGGAGTCATGTGATCACCTTTGGCAACTTTCTGACAAGCAAAATCAATGGGGAAGTTAGATTCACTTCACAAAAGTGTTACTAAATTATCAATTGTAGTGATTCACTTAACAACTGTGGCAAGAGAGGTTGTAAAATGGGTCAAAACTCACTTAACAACTATCTTGCTTAGCAATGGAATCTTGGACTCCATTGTGGTCATAAGTCAAGGACCTTATTCAACTTCACTATACAGAACACCAGTCTTAATTCTTCAAAAACATGTAATGCTAATTTCAAACAGTAATAGTTAAGTCTTGCTGTCCTAATCCAGAGATTCTAACCAAATCCTTACATAGTTAAGATAAGAGACAGTAAAGTGTCATGTCTCCTTGCCAACACATTTCACACCACTGTTCCTTATAGTGACTGCATCTTTCTGCCTAACGGAATGTCAGGATGTTTACCCTGTTTTTTGCAAGGGGAAGGGGAATCCAACTATCATCTAGCGCAGGGGTCTGCAACCTTAAACACTCAAAGAGCCATTTGGACCAGTTTCCCACAGAAAACACTGGGAGCCACAAAACCTGGGTATTGTGGCCAACTCAACGTCACTCACTCCCATCCAGTCACATGACCCCCCCAGCCACGCCTACCCAGGTTTTGTGGCTCCTGGTATTTTCTTCTCTCTGGGAAACAGGTCTCTCTCTTTTCTCTCTTTCTCCCTCTCTGTCTCTCCCTCTCTCCCTCCCTCCCCCCCCTCTCTCTCTCTGTGTGTGTGTGTGTGTCTCTGTGTGTGTTCCCTCTTGAACTATTTCCAAAAACAGGCGAGGGTTGGTGTTTGTTTGTTTGTTTGTTTTTTGCTGATGTTGTTCTTTCTTCTTCTTTGGGTGCTTTTTATCATATGATTTAAATCAAGAGTCATTTCAGGTTCCCAGATAAATGAAGCTCTTTCGTCCCCCTGCTGTGGCTTCCTGTCAGGTGATCCCACCACTGGCTGGCCCCACTCCTTGCCCTCCCCTCCCAGTCACTCCTCGCCTGAGAAGGTAAGGGCGACGGTGGCGGATGGAGACTCGCTCCATATTCCAGAGCACCCCTGTACTTGCCTGTTCTTCCAGCCCTTGTTGGTGCTGCGCGCACCTCGGTCGCTTGGGGAGACGCGCGACTTTCTCTCCGCCCTGAGACACTGGCCCGGCTGCAGCTGACGTCGCTGCTCTTGCCGCCTCCATGGCCTGCTCGCTGCTCTTGCAGCGCCTTTTGTAGCAGACTTAAATTTAGCGTGTTTCACAATAGGGGAGATGGCGTCCCCTCCTCCTCCTGGAGCCCATTACGACGTGGAGCATCGGCTGCAGCCGGGCTGGGCCAGTGTCTCGGGGCAGAGAGAAACTCGTGCGTCTCCCCGAGCGACTGAGGTGCATGCAGCACCAACAAGGGTCGGAAGAGGAGGCAAGTACAGGGGCACTTCGCTCCCACTCTGGAATATGGAGCTAGTCTCCATCAGCCACCATCGCCCTTACCTTCTCAGGCGAGGAGTGACTGGGAGGGGAGGGTGAGGGGCAGGGGCAGGGGCAGGGCCAGCCAGTGGTGGGATCACCCGACAGGGAGCCACAGCAGAAGACCCAAAGAGCCGCAATGCGGCTCCAGAGCCGAGGGTTGCCGACACCCGATCTAGCATCTTCCAAAATGGATATATTAATAGCAATAGCACTTAGACTTATATACCGCTTCATAGTGCTTTACAGCCCTCTCTAAGCGGTTCACAGAGTCAGCATATTGTCCCCAACAATCTGGGTCCTCATTTTACCCACCTCGGAAGGATGGAAGGCTGAGTCAACCTTGAGTCTTTGAAAAACAACAAGCCTATTTGAAAATTAAAAAAATAATAATGCAACCTCTCCAAGCAGTAACATCACTGCACATCTCTCTCCATGGCAGTCTCTGGAAAATATAATTTTTTAAAATTGCAACCCAGATTGTTTTTTGTTTTTTTTTAATATTGCCAACCTGCTTATTTTGGAGCAAAAATAATAAGGCTTGTACTGCAGCGTTTTGTAATTTTTTGTCAATATTATTCAACTCTAATGATGACGCCCACTGTGATGCTTCTAAGCTTTTATAAAAATTAAAAAGATAAAAGCAGTATTCTTTATTATCTCACAAATAACGCAAACAGGAAAATATATTTTATGATACCTGCCTGCTACATGATGAATCCTAATCTGAAAGAAAAAATACATTGCTTGACTACAAATAGTTTGTACGCATATGATTGCTTAAAATTAATATAGTAATCAAGTGAAATGGTTTGAAACCTTTTAAAAACCCCTAATGCAGTTACAAGGCTAGCTTCAATAAACATTGAGAACATTCCACGTTTAGATGAAAAGGTACACATAAAACAACAATAAGATCAAAATTCAGAATAAATGCATCTACTCTAATAGTATAGGCTGAATTATGACCATCCGCCAGATGACCGCACAAGTGGATCAATGAACCTTTCTAGTCCTCTTGGCCATTTTATACAAAATGGCATTAAATTTTTTTTTAAAAGCCTTTCAAAATGTACTTCTTGTAACACCAAATTACCTTTTGACCACACAAGTGGAAAATAATTGGGGGGGGGGAGAGAAATACCACTCCAATCTAAATTGGGTTCAAAAGCAGATGGTGAACTTTAAATAACCACTTTTTAAAAGACAGGCAGAAAGATTCTCTCCTTAGTGAGTCACAACTGGAAACAAAACGTATCTTGTAGGTTTTGATGAGGAAGAGGTTAAGAGATAAAGTGAAAAGGAAAAGGAGAGGGGAAAAAGGTTATGCACATGAAATACAATCAGTTTAAGAGACTGGGGGGGGGAGGGATAGTCTTGCTCAGTTTTTCCTTTAGTATATATACTATAGGCACTGGAATAAGAGGGATTAAATTTCATTGCATCCCATTTCACCAGGATCCAGTAAGAGAAGGGCTTTATTGACCATTTAAGTTAAGTTCCCCAGTATCTTAATTGGAAACAAAAAGAGCACAAATCCTGCTTCTCTTCTACACTGCTGCTTTCAAACCTGAATATGTAATGAAGTCAGAGGTGGGCTTCACATAATTTAACAACCGGTTCACCCAGAATCGAAAATGTGTGCGCGCACGCCTTGTGCACATGCACGCTGCGTCAAAAAACACGGCAATTTCCTCGTGCGCGCCATCCGCACATGCATGCGGCATCAAAAAACACGGCAATTCGCTCACACGCTACGTCCGTGCATGCGTGCAGCATCAAACAACACAGCGATATAGGATGGGATTGCGCCCGGGTGGGTAGACGGGCCCACCCACCTGCAGGTCGCCACTACCGGTTCGCCCGAACCAGTCTGAACCGGCTGAATCCCACCTCTGAATGAAGTGCATAAAAAGCCTTAACTTTCTTTTCTATCAGGCAAAATGATACATTCAGTTAACAAAAGTGAGTATATGGATAGATTGTCACTTCGTAGAGTCTTTACTGAGTCTCAACCGGCCTTTGCCAAGTTTCTGGCACAATGAGGCTTACACAATCCAGCACAAAGAACAATTTCTCACAAAGCTTTCACCTCACATCTATGTTCTTTTTTTTAGAAGTGCTAGTTGTACATGAAGTTACCAAGGCAAGATTCAAGTGACTGGGAAATCACTGTACTTTATGACAGTATCTTCACATAATGCAGAGCTTCTTCGTCAAACTTTAAGCTGGCTGAGCTGAGCAATTACAGATTCCTGTCTGTTACATCATCGATAGCAGCATTCAAATTGTTTATACTAAATTTCTTTTGAGGAAGAGTTTATACTAAGCTTCTTTTGTGGTGGTGTGTACATGTATTTAACGAAGGAGTATTAAAATAACTTTTAATGACCTACATAGAAAATATGCAAAATTGTCCTTGAAGAGTGTCTGGAAGCTTCAACTGGTGCAGCTTGCAGCAGTTACGTATGCTTCTAGAATGGTTCATGCCACACCTTTGCTCTGTGAGCTGCATTGGCTACCAGTTTGCTTACTGGTCCAACTCAAAGGTGCTATTTTTAAGCTTTAAAGTCCTTCATAGCATAGGACTGGGTTTTCTGAGGGACTGCCTCTCCCTGATTACATTTGCCTGTACTATTGGATCTGGCAAAGAGGGCATGCTGCAGACCCCTTATCTGCTAGGGACTTACACTTAGCAAGTCCCAGGAGATGGGCCTTCCCTGCTTTGGTACCCATTTTATGAAATATTCTCTCCCCAGAAGTGAGGCTAGCGGTTGTGGTCCGCCAGCGGCCTGTGGAGCTGGCAGCAGAGTTGGACAGCGAGGAGGCTGGTATTGTGATTCGCCAGCGGCCTGTGCAGCTGGTACCAGGGTCAGACAGCGAGGAGGGTGGAGAAGTCAGTTCATCTCTCGTTCTCGTCATTGCAACTCGGATTCAGTTTTTGTTCCTGTTTGAACTTGCCAAGTTTTCCTGCAAATTGGTCTTTGGCAGTTGGCCAAAGAAGAGCAAGGTTCGTGTGTGTTATCTGCCTTTCCCTGAAAGACTTTAGTTGGACTTGTTTTCCTTTGTTAGGACTTTTATCTGCCTTTCCTTGAAAGACTTTAGTCGGACTTGCTTTACTTTGTTTGGACTTATGACGACTGCTAATGAAAAATAATTAGCAGCAGTTACAAATAAAAGACTTGCTTTACTTTGTTTGGACTTATGACGACTGCTAATGAAGATAATTGGCATTCATTACAAATAAAAGAGGTTTGTGAGACGCCGTTTGTGCCTTGTTATTTAATCAGGAAGCCTAGGTCAGAACACTAGCTACATTCCTGTTAACATTCTGGAAGTCCCTCAAGCTCAGACTATGTCATCAGGCCTGGGTGTCTATAGAGATTCTCAGTCATCCAAGGTCATGGTTGTTCCAAAGGTGATTTTTCAAGAGGCAACTGTTACTGGACTCTTTGTTCTTCCTTGAAGACGTTTTGCTTCTTATCCAAGAATCTTCTTCAGTTCATGAAGAACGTCTTCAAGGAAAAACAAAGAAAGTCCAGTTGCCTCTTGAAAAAGCACCTTTGGGACATCGGGCTTGGGAGTCTATGAGAACTGGTGACATTCTAAAACAGGTTTATCACTGTAGTTAATATTCACTTTCTCCTATGTCTTTTTTGATATATATATTTTAATAAAGATTGTTTTATATTTTTAACAATTATTATTTTTACATATTTATTGTTTTATTTCATTGTTGTATGCTATCCAGTGTCACTTTTTGTGAGATGGGCATCCGTATAAATTTGATAAGTAAAACAAAATTAATATTAATATTACTAAATATTGTATTTTTCATGAATATACAATTTGTAGTTGTATGCTATTAATCCAAGTTTCAAGCATTATGCTATTGTTTACAACTACAAACTACAGAGCCTACCCGAATTCCACTGACTAAAGAACTTACAGCTACATATACATACTTTTTCAGAACACATTGTTCTTTTTTTTTAATTCCTGAAATTTACAACAAAGACATTTGCAATTAGGATTTCTACCCACAGAAAAATGGAAATGATAGCACTTACATAGCAAACTACCAAAAGGATATATGTTACCAATAACTATCATTAACATGTTCTTTTAAAGACTTACCATACTTAATCCAAAAGCTCATAACTGAACTCTGATCAAAGTCACAAGAGGAAAAAAATTAGAAGCTTTAAGCTACCATTTTAAAAATTCATTATACATTTTTAATTAATGATTAAGTAACATTTTATCTCATTTTACTTAATCCTCTTCATATATCCTATTTAAGTTAACATCAAATGTCCTCCTGTAGAAAATGTTTAATGAACAAGAGCCCAAAATGCATTTACCATATGCTTTTTATTATTTATAACTGTAAAATAAAACTGAATCATAATTATAAATGGGTTAATTTAGCTGCCATTGCAAAATTAGTCCATTATGTTCTGAGAATTTAAATAGGGTTCTCTTGTATCCATCTAAGAAGCTAGATTATTCTGAGATGATCTAATGCACATTGGAGACCTAGAAGGCAGGACCAGGCTCACTCTCCACATAACTAGAGAATGCATAAATTAGGTGTAAGTTTGGAGATACAAATATAAATTATGATTAAAAGATGGGAGGGGAGGGAGGCAGGATGTGTGTGGGGGGGGGGGGTGGGATCTACTATTGGCCCATCAATCACCTCCACTGTGATAGTCCCCGATTGTGCTCCCAAACCAATTGCCAGAACCAGGATTTCGAGCCCTTATGGAAGGTCAGAAAGGTGGGGGCAGATATTAGTCCAGAGGGAAAGATATTCCAAAGGGCTAGCACCATGGCAAAGGCGGCTCTTCTCCTGGACCCCCGTCAGTCAAAATTCCTTGACTGACAGGATCTGGCACAGGTGAGGCAGACCTGTTCCACTGGAGTGAGACGATTCCTCAGGTAACTTGGACCCATGCCAGGCAGGACTTTTGCCAAGAGCATCTACTTCCACCAAAGTCATCCAAGATCAAAAGGTCATCATAGCTGTCCAGCTAAGGCAAACAGACAACTGTATCAGATACCAGTAATATTTGAAAACTCTGAAGTCAAATGATTACGGTAGTTTAATGACAACAACAAAGATATCCTTTTATAATATACAGTACAGGAGAAGGCAATGGTAAACCACTTTTACCAAGAAACCATAAGGATAGATAACATAAAGTAATCAAAAATACAGTGTTGTAAAATGGGCTCCTCAGGTCAGATGGCAGTCAGCATAGTACTGAGGAGTACTGAGGATTTTTCAAAGTATGAATAGTGTTTCTGACACAGATAGATTTAAGCTTCAAGACATCTAATTGCTAATGTTGCCATGCAGGAAAAGAAAATCTGAATCTGCAGAGGCAGAATTACAGGGGGAACATGAAATATAAAACATGAACATGAACTTGAATCAATCTTAGGCTTCACTGAATTGAAATGGATTGGAACTGGATACTTTCAGTTAGACGGCCGTACTGTTTATTACTCAGGACACAAAAAACAAAGAAGGAAGGATGCTGATTTCATAGACAGGAAGAACACAGCAAAGACAGAATTTGGCACGACTAATAAAGAAGAAGAGGTAGTTGATGAGTTTTATGATCAATCTGAAATGTGTACAACAGGGCTGCTTGTGATTGAGACTGGAATGACAAAGTTGAAAATATGAAGAAAGAAAATGTAGTTGTACTGCATGATCAAGGCTACTGAAATGAAACAGGAGGATAATTTTTCTGTTCACCATTTTCAGGGACAACATTAGGAATTGCTTTGAAAGTCGCTTTGACCTTTTAGAATAGGGGTCCCCAACCTGTGGGCCGCGGCCCACTAGTGGGGCGTGAGGGGTTTGCAACTGGGACGTGGAAATAGCCAGTGAGCGCGCACACATCCTTACTTGTGCAAGCAGTCGGCAAGTATGTGTGCTCCATTTGCATGAGCGGCAGGCTCATGTGCACGCCGCTCGCACAAATGGAGCTGTGCGTTTGCATGTGCTTTCTGGCCACTTGTGCGAACTATCCCCCCCCCCCCGTCAGTCCGCAAAAGCCGGAAATGTTGGGGAACTCTGTTTTAGAATCAACATCAAAGACTAGCTCTTGGTAGGGTAGCAATGAAGACCTTGGAAGAGATATTCATATGCTGTGATGTGTCTATAAAGGTATTCCCCAACTTACAACCACAATCGAGCCCAAAATTTCTATTGTTAAGTGAGACATTTGTTAAGTGAGTTTTGCCCCATTTTACGACCTTTTTTTGCTTCAGTTGTTAAAGGAATCACTGCAGTTGATAAGTTAGTAACTTGGTTGTTAATGGCTTCCCCATTGACTTTGCTTGTCAGGTGGTCATAAAAGGAGATCACATGACCCTGGGACACAGCCAAGGTCATAAGTATGAACCGGTTGCCAAGCATCTGGATTTTGATCACATGATCATGGGGATGCTGCAAAGGTCGTAACTCTGAAAAACGGTCATAGGTCCCTTTTTTCAGTGCCATTAATTTTGAACAGTCACTAAATGAACTGTTGTAAATTCAGGAATACCTGTATTTTCAAAGATTAGAATTACATAGGCAATTGCTTTTCCTGTGACACTATGAAAGTGAAAGTTGAGCTTTAGAAAAAGCATTGGTGTTGGAGAAATTTCCTGAGAATACTACGCATAGTCAAAGAAAACAAATAAATGCATCATAAAATAAATCAATCCAGAATTCTCACTGAAGGCACAAATGATCATTATTTTGGACACATTATATAAAGATCTAGATCCCTTGAAAAGCCTATAATGCTGGAAAAAGTAGAAAGAAAGAGATGAAGAGGTAGACCAGAGGCACAGTGGATTGACTCAATTACATGATGGTGGGTGCATTCTTCTGCCCAGAATGCAGTCTAATCATCCTAGAGGAGGTCTGCCTATGTATATAACTAGCAAATGCTGTGTTGAAGGCACATAATCAAGCATAAGCTTTATAAGATACACTAATCAGAATGTATTCTCTTACCTGAAATTTGAAACCTGTATCGAATTGTAGATTAACTATATAGCCCAATTAATATTAGTTCAAATACATTATCAAACCATGGCTAAAAGAAATGAATGAATAGCAAAGGAATTATGTCTTTGAGCTGCAAATCCCTTAGAACTTCCTGAACTACAGTAAAGGAAGCAAATTTGTATCAGAAATTAGCATCTAGGCAGAAACTGGTTGTGGCCTATTTTGTATGAGTGAGTAAGACTAGCAGACAGGGCAGTACAAGCTGTTGCAGAGATTTTGCAAAACTGGAAAGTGTTCCAGAGTCTGTGAGAGCATGTTTAACACACCAATCACGTTTATTTTTAACTTTCAGCTGAATAAAAACATTTCCTGCATAAGAACATTACTAGTATCATACATGAGTATTTAAAGTAATATATAAAGTCATATTATTAGCCACAACTGCTTTCTGATTAAAGAAAACCCTTATCAAAACAGGAGTGGCAACATTCATATCCTTGCAAGGAGAATACTAACTTCTATGTGTTTTTTCTCCGGTGGGACCGGTTTATCAGGGCAACCTGGTCTACCCAATTATGGGACGGAGCTTAGTGCTTCCGTTTTCACCTTTCAGCCCCAATCCAGGGGCCTTCGCAGGCAGTCACTTTCGCGACAAACTATTTTTGTGTTAAATTTATGTTTTACCGACAAAGGAATAAAGGGAATAAAGGGAGACTAGTATAGCTCTATTTCAAGCTATTTAGCTCTCATCAGCTAGCCATACCCTTCGCCTGGGTTCGAATCCCAGAAGCTAGCTGATGAGAGCTAAATAGCTTGAAATAGATCTATACTAGTCTCCCTTGATTTCTTTGTCGGTAAAACATAAACTTAACTAACTGCTATGCAAAATAAAAACCTGTTTTTTTATTTTGATACTTCTGCTTATTTATGCAAATACTTCCACTGTCATTAAGAGTAAAAGTTGCTTGTCAAATATTGTCGTATAACAAGAAAGATTTTTGTATGACAGCCCCTTGTGCACATTTTCCATTTCGTCAATATTTTTTAAAAAGCCTGTCTAGGAGGCTTCCTTATACCCTCTTAATGAAGCCAGCTGCAAACCAGAATATGACAACAGGAGGCTTGCTGGCAAAAGGAAACAAGGGGACTAGGCAATGGAGGAGGAGACTTGTCTTTTAACATCCTCTGGTCAAAGTGCTGCATATCTCACTCCATAAACTGTAGCACAAGATCAAACAAATGCAGTTGTGTTTACAACATCCTGAGCAATTTAGGAATCCCAGCAGACACAGCTTCCTCCGTTTCCTTTTAAAAGGTATTGCCCTAGTGAAGCTACTACAGGTTTATGGGTTTATAATCACCATGAGTCAGATTTGCTGCTAAAGGGGATTTAAAAGCAAGCAAAAGATTAAGGGTTTCCGCCTTCTTCGCCTTCTTCGCTATAAGCTTTTCTCCAAAAAGCATGCAGTTGAAAAGAAGCTTTGTTTTAAAATTGCAACTACAAATTCACGAAGCTGTGGTTTCTAGTACCAATCCCCATTTCCCAGCAGTGCAGCAGAATAAGTCTCAGATCAGATATTCTCATTTTCAGTCACTTAAAGAAAAGATTCAGAACATAAGTGGCTGATACAGCACAGAAGATGTTTCAAGCATCTGTTTTATATACAACTATGATCAACATTTTAGTTATTTCCATTTGTAACACATTTGTAACTAAATGTTATTGCATTTAGTAGAAGAAAGTGTGATCACAACAAATTTCATCCTCAACAATCTAACATTCTGGTTTTGTTGCATTTTCAAAAGAGGACTGCAGTAAAGCAACTTTAATCTGGTTTTAAATGCTGTGGACCAGAATCCATCTCATCAGTTGCATTAATCTTTAGCTATACATATAACACCAAGAAAGAAATGAAAAAGAGAGACGGAGGAAAGAGATTAGAAGCTATGGAGGGAAGCTGGGGGGGAATGAAAAGCACAAATATCCACTGTGCCATTTGTATAAATCTTAACATCATTCTAGGAACATTTACAAAGCAATATTCATGATAATATAAAACATTTTGACATTGTTAAAACAATCAAGTATGTATACTCAAAGCCAGGAAGTTTATGAGAAACTTCTGTAGCATATAACTCTGCTTTTGCTTTTAAATGACTTTGTCAGTATCCTAAGCAGAAACATACAGAAATAAATACAAAGTCTTACCTGCTCTATTAATCTTACAGAACAAAGATTTTAAAACTTAAGCAATCTTACTATTGACCTAAATGTACATTAAAATGTTCGATGCGTAGATTTGCAACGTACACAGATCTTTCTGATGTTACGATTTCCATCACTCATGCATATGCATATGTATACATTTACATGAATACCAATGATTTCATTTCCTCTTCTGACATTTAACACTTTGAGACGTTATCCAAGCAGCAGGACTGCATACAGGAAAAGCCAATTCAAATACAATATACTAAAAGCTTGATCTTCACACCTGCTGTGCCAGTAAGTAAGTGAATAGGACAGGGCATACCAACTGCTGTGCAAGCACAGCATCACAAAACACGACATTATACCACTATTTTGAGATGTTAATAGCAGCACTGCACATACAATAACTTGGTCTAAAAACAGGCAATCTCTATGTTCTGAGAATAATTTAACAATTAATTGAACAATAAACCACAGATACATCCAAGCTATTCCAAACATATGCTTTATATGGAAGTTCCAGGAAAGAAAGGGTGAACGGAAGGGTAGAGCCAATGATTGCAGCTGAATGGAGTGCCTGGCAAATGGATCTGCTCTTTGGGATTCCTCTCTGGATAAGAAGACTCTGGATGAGCCATAAGTGGTCCAGACAGTTTGCTCCTTACAGGGAGACAGTAAGATAGTGATATCCAGTAGGCTTAGAGCTCTAGGGGACAAGGGAACACCAGCTTGTTCTAACTGTAGTCAGCACCTTTATGGGCAATAGGGTTTGCCTACAGTACTTTGTTTTCTAAACATTTTTGAAATTGCTTGTTTTCTTGCTATTTAGGAACCTTTGGATCAGCAAGGATTTTTTTTTTTTTACAGCATGAATGGGCTTCCTTTGATCCTTTGTGAAAGCAATTTTAAATACAGGCTTAAGAACCTTTTAAGAAATTCTCTCTCTCTCTTTTTGAAATAAACAGCAAAGTACAGATTAGTACTTTGATTTTGGAAAGTTACAAAAAGTCTAAGGGTCCAGATGGATTTGAAATTAATTATAAAAATTCCTTCCCATGGGAAAATGCTGTTATTTTTAGTTATTTTAAAAAGACACAATAAAATTGGACTTTGAAAGTTGGACACTAGAAGCAACCAGAAAGAACTGAAGATTACAATTATAGATAGGCTGTCCTTAAAAATTAAATTAATAATTAAAAGAGATATACAAATAGCAAAACTAGAGAATGACCTGAATAATTTTCCTATATTGAATTTAGAAAAGAGATTTGTTAAGATTTTGAAGGGACAAAGAAAAAATGAAAATAAATCAAGTTCTGGGACACTATTTAAAGTATTAAAGATCAGGATTGTTGTAAGTAAAAGAAAAGAATTTAACATTGCTTTATTTGATCAAAGTTAAAATAAATATCCTGTTATCTCAGATAACCCTTAATATTTTTGTTGTTCAGGATTGAATGAAGATTATTTAAGGATTTGTTCAAAGATAAAAGATGATTGTAGGAGAAAGATATCATTTGCTGTATTTTAAGAGGTGTTAAATGACTGAAATGCTTTAGACTTGCTATGATAAAGGGAAAGTTATTTCTTTATATATTTATTTACTCTATCCTTTTTTTCTTTTCTACTTTTCTTTTTTATTTTTTTTGCATGTTCTATTTTTTATTTTTCTTAGCTTGTATTAGTTTCTATCTTTTGATTGCAATACTTAATAAAATTACTTTAAAACAAACATATGGTTTATATTAGCCACAATGTGCTGTCAATAAAAAGGGAATTCAGAGCAAAACACAAACAAAATGCAATCCAGACAAACTTACTGGAATTTCAGTTCTAATTAATTTGTGCTTATGTTACAAACCAAGACTTTGTATTTTATTTTCTCTGAAATGTTTTAATATCACAACAGAAAATGTTAATACATATATATACCGCTTGAATCATTACAATCTGTTGTAAACTCCATTTTCTGCCCATGTTAAATCCATTTACAGTGTGAATGCTAAATGACTTTTCTCTATTATCACATAACAGATTTTAAAAGCTCCATTTAGTTAACACTGGAAATGTGCAGCATTTTGTCATTTACTGAAAAGTACACCAGAAAGAGCATCTGTTATTTTGCCTATAAAGTATTACATGTATACATGCAAATTTCTTCTAATTTTGTGAAAGGAGGGAATCCATTGCAATTAAAATAAACATATTCTTCTTTTCCCCCAAAAGTGTGCATTGGGAAAAATGTGTTCTATTAAAGGTTCAAGTATAAAACGGCATATTTTACTCTTTAAAGCAGCCTTGTTTTTCTTAAGATCATACACACCAATTGTATGGCTTCTGCTCCAGTCAGACAACTTTGGAAACAGACCAAGCTGCTTTAATAAGTGACAGACAGTGTTCCATTCATGATTCTACACATTCAGAAGCGTATCCTCCAAATCAAACTCAAAATATTGCACAGCTCTACTACTTTAGGATATTAACTATACGTATTATTTTAGTGGATTCTTCTTCACAACAAAATTTTTATTTTACTTAGTCAATGTAAATTGTACTTCTGACCAATGGAAGAGCCAAATTGCTATAATAGTCTATTTCCTATGCTCATATTTTTCATCAGTTTCTCTGCACAATGATTGTTAGTTTAATAGCTACTAGTATATGGAAAAACAGAAGGAAGAAACATTATGTACATCACCTTGAACTCCTATACAAAAGATGGGGTATAATTTTAATCAATAAAATATTTATATTCTGTATTAAAAAGACACAATATTCAAAAATGCTTTCCTTGTAGAATACTCACACCAGACAGAACTAAATTTATGATCATCAGAAACTGTGGGTTGGTTAATAACTATTGTGATATAAATAACAAAATCTAGACATACTGGTATTTAGGAAATATCACTACAGTTCTTTTCTGCCTTCCCCAATCAAAATCTTAATTGTATTTTTTTCACAAAAGCTGCATTTCTGGCCATTTCAAATGAGCAACAGAAGGATCAGTTAACATCAAAACAAATTACATCATGAGTTTAACTTAGATACAAATTAAATATTCATAAATCTCAGATAGTATCAATTAGACAGAAAAGTACACTTAATTTGTTCTCAATGATATTTTGTTTTCGCTGGCCACTGTATACTTTCTTTTGTACTGATTTTAAGTACTTACAAATCCAACTAATGTCTATTTTTTTAAAAATAGCCAAAAAAAGTCTATCGGTTCAATTGACACAACTAAAAATCAGATACAGCATATGAATAGACCGGTGTTAGTCTCCATTTAAGCATGTAAAGTTGGAACTTTGGAGGACACCTACTGTATGTTCTACCTCATCTTTTCCTATCTCAACAGGGGACGTATTATTGCACATGGTTTTAAATCTTGTCAAGGACTGTGATCATATTCAAAAATACTTATTCATAGGTCCCTTTTGAAGTATCCTTGTGAATTTGAATTCACAAATTATTTTTGTCTTCTATTACTTATTACACCTATTACCTTCTTCATCAGTCTGTAAAGATTGTTTTACATGTTGATAAATGGTTTCCCAATTATAATTAGGAAGTTTTTAATGAATGTGCTGTTATTGTCTGTTTACTACATTGCTTGGGAAAATAGATTTAGAGACACTAAGGTATCCATAGCATTTGATGATATTTTCAGCTAAAATCCTTCTTTTAAAATTAAACATGTCAGAAAGAAGGCAATATCCTGCAGTATCACCAAATCCTATGAGATGCTGATGATTTCCTATGTAACTTCAGGAATTTCAGAATTTGGGAGGATAAAATGACGATTGCCTCAAGTGACATGACCATCTCACAAAATTTCAATCATTTATTTCTCTTGGATCCCTTTACTTGAAAGAGATGTTAACATATGGCCTATCACAAAACTTATGAATGACAGGTGGAGAAACCTTATGCTCTGCATTGTTAAAAAAAAACAGTACATTATGCTTGCATAATATACAGTCTGCCAAGAAACCTTGTGTGGCCTACCAGTTTTTCTGAAAACTAACCAATTCACTGCCACTAAATGTCATTGCTGCCATCCACCATAGCTACTTAGGTCTTCACAGCCACCTCCACCCTGAATGACCCAATGTATCTAGGCCTTATGGACTCTGCCAGCTCCATTGCAGAACCTCCAAATGCCAAACAGCCAATCTGTGCACCAGCTGTTCTTTTGTTGTTGTCGTTGTTGTTGCTGCTGATGTTGTGCCTTCAAGTCAGGGCTGACCCCTGGTGACAGCCTGGACAAATCCTTACGGTTTTCTTGGCAGGATTTCAGAAGTGACTTGCCATTGTTTCCTTCGTAAGGCTGACAGAGAGTGGCTGGCCCAAGGTCACCCAACTGGATTCATGTTGAAGACAGGACTAAAACTCATAGCCTCCTAAAGGTTCTAATTTGGCTCCTTTTCCCTCCATGAGTTGTAAAGGACTGGAGTATACAGTATGTTCAAATAGTATACTATCTTCTGGATGTGTAATAAAAATATTTTAAATAAATGATAGCATTATGGTTTTTATTAAGAAACATCTTTCTTTCCTCTCCATATAAAAAGAAAATTCTACTGAAATGCCTAATATTTCACATTGAAACTGTACATAATGTGTATGTATTCTTATGTATTGGACGATAGGCAAAAAATACTGCAACCCCCAATTAAACAAAAATTGATTTGTTGTGCCAATAAAAGATCTGACACCTGATTTATGCTACCCTTGATCAGAAAAAAGAGCTGTTTTTTGTCTTGTCATTATTAGGATTTGTCAAATAGAAGTGACAAGTCACAACCAGAAAGACAGAAAAATGAAGCTATTTGGGTGCATTGCAAACTGTATAATAAACAGTGTGTCAAGTTTGCTTCCAATCCTCTTTCAACAGAGCATTTTTAAATGCTCTGCATACTGTATGCAGCTTAAGTTAAACAAAAGCTACTCTAACTTCCCAGACCACACACTGAGGCCAGCTGATATTGGTCATTGATGCTAAAGGGTGTTTCAGTAAAGCTGTAGTTTAAAAATGACATTCTTCCTTTAATTTTGACAGTTCTTTTCTTTTTAAGAGAAGGATGTTATTCTTTACTGAGTATGCATTCACTTACACCAAAAGCAATAGGAAAACAATGTCCTAAGAATAAGGGTTTTTTTGTGTATTTGAGCAGAAAAAGATGTAATTGATGTCTAATGCAACTGATACCTATTTGAAGAAAATCCATTTAGAAAATAAAGATTTACAAGGTTTTAGAAATTAAAAATTTAGAACTTAAAAAAGAGCAGATAAAATATCAAGAATTTTATATCAATAAACAAAATATTACTACTAAATCACAACTTTTGCTGAAAGCAAGTTTAGTTGGCTATTATCCCTATTTGGATGCCATAAGACTGTATGTATGTATGTATATATGTATGTATGTATGTATGTATGTATGTATGTATGTATGTATTGTGAAGGCACTCCTTGTAGAAAAAAAGCCATCCTATGAAGATCTTCACCATGCTGCCAATTCTCTAAATTTACGCCATGATCTCCTACCAATATGTTCAATGCTTCATAGGATGATGGGACTTCAGTATCACCTTACTAGAGGACAAGCGATTGGGGAACTTTGGTAGACTTGGATAGGAAGCTTACAGAAATGCCACCACATGATCAACAGAAAACAAGGTAAAAGGAGTACAGGTAGTCCTCGATTTACGACCACAACTGAGCCCAAAATTTCTGTTGCTAAACGAGACAGTTGTTAAGTGAGCTTTGCCTCATTTTACGACCTTTCTTGCCACAGTTGTTAAGTGAATCGCTGCAGCTAACTTAGTAACACAACTGTTGAGTGAAACTGTCCCCCCCGTTGACTTTACTTGTCAGAAGGTCACAAAAGGTGATCACGTGACTCCAGGACACTGCAACCGTCATAAATATGAACCAGTTGCCAAGCATCTAAATTTTGATCACATGACTGTGGGGAATGTGGAAAAACGATAATACTTCATTTTTTTCAGTGCTATTTTAACTTTGAACAGTCACTAAACGAATGGTTGTAAGACCTGGACTACCTGTACTTAAATAGGGAGATATGAAACCTGAGAAAGACATTTCCGAAGAGGCATAAAACAGTTACACCATTCCCTCATCCCCTCAGGGAATACTTCTGTTTGTTATATTTGACCTTTTGACATTTGACTCATGCTGAAGCTTTAAAACACAAAAAGAATAACGATTTTACTTTTCACTGACCTTATCAAATGGCTATGAATGTTTGCAAAACAAGAGCACACTAACTTTATTTATTTAGCCTGGGACACTGAATAAGCTTGAAATCCCTCTTAGAAGGAAAAGAGTTTCCTATTTTTAGGCTTTTATTATTGTTACTACTTTTGTTATTAGAGAGAAGGAACTAGTTGATACAAAATGAGACGGCGGGTTGGTCTTACCTGATACGTTCCTTCTCATGGGGTGGAGATAGCATCCAGGAATGGGTTGACCTCGTCTGTTCAGTTGATTGGACTGAGTCTGTCAAAGTTGTAATGCCACGCCTCTTTTGCTAGGGCTCCCCAGCTTTTGACGAAGACGAAGTGACAGACTCGACGTGTCGGTATCGAAGATCTTCCTTGCTGACCAAGGACCAGACAGTCTTCAGGGTGGGACTGGATGCTATCTTCACCCCACGAGAAGGAGCGTATCAGGTAAGACCAACGCCCCTTCTCCATAGTGGTGGAGATAGCATCCAGGAATGGGACATACCAAAGCTGGCTGTTCTATGGGTGGGCTACAGTCTGGTCCGATGTGTTCCCCTCCGTATGGACACGTTGAAGGACCCGGCGACCGAATGCCGCCTCCACTGAGGCGAAGATGTCCAATTTATAATGCTTAATAAATGGAGGAGAAGACCAAGTGGCCGCTCTGCAGACCTCCTCTAGAGAGGCCTGCGTTGCCCACGCCGCTGTCGTCACTGCGCTCCGGGTTGAGTGTGCTGTCACTCGCGTAGGTCTAGGGAGGGACTATAGCTCATATGCCTTGGCAATGGTTAATCTCAACCATTGTCCCACGGTAGAAGGTGTGACCCTGTTACCTAAGGTAGACGGTTGAAAGGAAATAAACAGGGCCTGTTTTCCTCAGGTTGGCAGTCCTCTTAACATAGATGCGGAGGGCCCTCCTCACGTCCAAGGTGTGCCACCTCTTTTCCAAGGGGTGGACTGGGTTAGGGCAGAAGTTGGGTAAAATGAGTTCCTGCACCCTGTGAAACCAAGTGTTCACCTTGGGGATAAAGGAGGGATCCAACCGCAAAATTACTCAATCTGTGTGAAACACATACAGGTCCCTCCTCACTGAGAGGGCAGATAGCTCAGAGATCCGCCTGGCCGATGTAATGGCCACCAGAAATGCCACCTTACACGTAAGGAGGCACAGGCTGGCCGATCTCAAGGGTTCATATGGGGCCCCAGTGAGGGATCTCAATACCTTGGACAGGTCCCAGGTGGGGTACCTGTGCACTACCGGGGGAAACAGATTAGTCGCGCCCCTGAGAAATCTACGGACTGTGGGATGCTGGGCGAGTGATTCCAGCAATCCGCAGGCCAACACTGAGGATAGGGCCGCCACCTGCCTCTGGATGGTGTTGGTTGATAGCCCTTTATCTAGTCCATCCTGGAGAAATTCCAGGATCTGGGCTATTGATACCTCTACTGGAGAAATACCTGACTTGATACACCAGTTACAAAAGGCCTTCCAGATGGCGGAGTATATGCGCTCGGTGGAAGGTCTCCTTGAGGCCTGAATAGTCTTGATGACCCTGGAGGAAAAATTGTCCCATCTCAGAGTACTCCACTCAAGAGCCAGGCGGTCAGTTGGAGCCACTGAGGGTCCGGGTGGACCAACGCCCCCTGGCTAAGGGAGGCCTCGCTCTGAGGGATCCTCCAGGGTCGAGCCACCGAGAGATTATTGAGGTTGGCGAACCAAGGTCTCCTGGGCCAATGCAGAGCCAGGAGCAGGACCTCCGCCTTCTCCTCCAGGACCTTCCTGATTACCCTTGGAAGAAGCGGAAGAGGAGAGAAGGCATACAGAAGTCCTGGAGGCCACGGGCTGCGGAGACCATCGACTCCCTCCGCCCCCTGACTTGGGAACCTTGAGTAGAACCTCGGGAGCTGTGAATTTTCTGGGGTGGCAAACAGATCCACCTCCAGGAGGCCGAAACGGTCCGTCAGTTCCTGGAAGAGGGACGGGTGCAGGCGCCACTCCGCGTGGTCGATGGCTGTTCTGCTGAGCCAGTCCGCCTGCACGTTGGACACCCCAGAGATGTGTTCCGCAGATATGGACAGCAGATGCCTCTCTGCCCAGAGGCCCAGCCGCCTGGCCTCCAGCATGAGGGACCTGGATCTGGTGGCCCCCCTGATGGTTTATGTGCACCTTTGCGGCCACATTGTTGGTGAGCACCAAAATGTGCTTGCCTAAAACCGACTGCTGGAAATGAGGGCCAGGTGAACAGCCCACAGCTCTAACCAATTGATGTTCTGTCTCCGGTCCACTTGGTTCCACTGGCCCTGAGCCATCCGCAATTGGAAGTGTGACCCCCCCAACTGAAGAGGCTGGCGTCCGTTGTTACAACTAGTCATTGAGGCTCTCGGAATAGGCATCCTCTGGAGATGGCCAGAGACCTCCACCAGTTGAGGGAGCGGAGGACCTCCCTGGAAACCTGGACCCTGGCTGGCAAACTGCTCCTGCCTGTCCTCTGGAAAGGTAAAAGAAACCACTGAAGGACTCTGGTGTGCAGGCGTGCCCATGGTGTGATGGCAATGCTGGACACCAACTTGCCCAGGAGCTTTGAGAGCAGAACTAAGGGCACCTTGCACTCTCTTTGGACCCTACCTGCCAGGTCCCTGAGGCTGTCCTGTCGCTCCTGGGAGAGATACACTCTGCCCTCAATGGAATCTATAACTGCTCCCAGATGAAGCAGGCGGGTCGAGGGAGTCAAATGGCTCTTCTCTATATTAATAGAGAACCCGTGGTGTCTAAGAGTCTGAACAGTTACCTGGAGGTCCTCTCTTGCTTGATGGATAGAGGAGGACTGGATTAAAATGTCATCCAGGTAACATTGGACACGCATGGGTATGGCCCTGAGATGAGCCGCCAGAGCGGCTAGTACTTTGGTAAACGCCCTAGGAGCTGATGAAAGGCCGAATGGTAATGCCCTATATTGATAGTGGGTGCCTGCATAGTGAAATCTAAGGTATTGCCGATGTAAGGGCAGAATAGGTATATGCAGGTAGGCCTCCATTAAATCAATTGAGGTGAGGAAGTCGCCGTCTCTCACGCCCCCAAGAATCGATTGAAGTGACTGCATTTTGAACCGCCTATATACAAGATGGCGGTTCAGTCTTTTGAGGTCGAGAATAGCTCTCCACCCACCCGAGGTCTTGGGAACCACAAAGAGAATTTAGTAGAATCCCTGCCCTAGTTGGTCCTCTGGGACCCGCTGGATAGCTCGAATGTCCAGTAGGTGCTTTATGGCAGAAGCCATGAGGGCCCTTTTAGAAGTGTCTTTTGACACTGGGCAGCAGATAAAAAGCCTTGGGGGTGTGTGTGGAGAGGAATTCTAGGGAGAGGCCTGATCTCACCGTCTCCCTGACCCAAGTGTCCAATGTAATCTCCTCCCATCGGTCGGCAAAAAGGGCCAGACGACCCCCGATGGGAGGTATGGACCAGTAGTGGGTTCTAAAACCCTTAATACCGGTTTGCATGCGCAGAAGCGTCCCGGGTGGGTGGGCGGAACCGCCCGCTGCCGCTACCAGTTCTAAGAACCGGTCCGAACCGGGAGCAACCCACCGTTGGTATGGACGTGCAGTTACTTGGGGCAGCGAAAGCAACGACTTCCTCCTCCCCGAAAGGGCCGCTTCGTCTGAAAATGTCTACCTCTAGCCGGTCTGTCTTGATAGGCTCTTTGTCTCAGGCTGAAAGACCCCTGCGAGCGGGAAGGACCCGCACCCAAGTCGGGGCCCCGAAAGGAAGGGCGGCGGAAGGGCGGATAGGGGCAAAATTCACCCCTCCTCTGTGACAATGGTAAAATCTTGTGCTTGTCTCTGGTTTCCACCAACATGGGGTCCAGAGCCTCCCCAAACAATTTGTCCCCTGTGAAAGGGGCAGAGGCCAGGCGCCACTTGTGGTGGGAGTCCGCCTGCCAGTGTTGCAACCAGAGTAAGCGACGCGCAACCCCAGAGGAGCCAATGGCCTTGGAGTCAAAACGGGCCGTGTTCAGTGTTGCGTCAGGAAAACTGTACCGCTGCTATGATCTTGAGATCTTGATGCATCCTTACGTCCATTGTCGGAATTTTTTCTTGCATCTGGCGAAGCCAAAGCAATGTGGCCCTGTTAAAGAAGGATGCCGTAGTTGCAGAACGGATTGCCCAGGCGGCTGCCTGATGGGCTCTCTGTAGTGACTGATCCGACCGCCTATCCTCTGGTCTGAGGCCCTCCTCAGGCTCTCCAAGTATGCTGGAGGAGGACATCAATGCGGCCACGGGTGCATCCATGGATGGAGTCTGGAGTACCCTAGCTAATTCGGGGCCAACATTAAAGAACCGTTTGTCAATTGAAGAAGGAATTGGGGCCATCCCCGGAGTCGCCCACTGTCGTTGGACCACGTCTACGAATAGTCGAGGCGAAGGGATGACTTCTCCTTCCTTATTCGGTTCCGAAAAGAGTGGATCAGCAGAATCCTGGGGATCTGGTGTTTCTGGCCCTTCACTGCGTGACCCTAAGCGGGCCGCATTTGTAGCCTTGAAAAGAAGAAATTTGAAAAGGCTAGGAGGAAATAGCCCAGTAAAGGCGGGCTGGTCCGGCATTAAGCCTTCGTCATCTGACACGTCTAATTCCCTTTGCTCTACTTCCTCTGAAAGCGATGGATGGCTATCATGAGAAGGAGCAGGGGTGCCTGGATCTTCTAATGGAGGAAATTCCTCGTGACGTGGGTCTAAGCGATTGGCTGAGAAGGCAAAGACCTCAGAATATGCCCGTCTGGGCTGCTGCAATCCAGCAGAAATGCCTTGTTTGATTGCTTCTGCAATAATATCTTGAATATTATCAGGTAGTAAAGGTTCCTTGCCTATCTCTGGGTGCAGGCCTGTGGCTGTTGGGCTGAAAGTGGCCGAAGGGGCTGTTTTGGAACTTTTACTGGTTCTGGCACTATCCCTCATTGGGTTAGGAAAGTCTGAGGTAAAGCCCCATAGCCCTGTGTTTGAGATAGGCAAGGTAAAACTTTGAAGTGAGAGTTGATCTCCATCTCCCTCTGGTGGCAGTTCTTGCAGTCTCGGCCTGTCAGATAAACAGGACTCACTTTGCCTATCTGAGTAATGGGCTCTGTCTTTGCTAGCCCTCTCACAGATTTTTTGAAGGGCCTGGTCTCTGCGCCATTGATCCTTCAGCTCTGCCTTGGAAGTTTTCTTAGGCTTAGCAGCCCTGCTATGTGTCTTATATTTACGCTCTGTGTCCCTATGGGCCGTTGTTTTTGTCATAGCTGCCTCAGCACAGCTGTCAACTGCCACTTTGTCCGCCATTTTGGATTATTTTATTTTCACGCCCTTTCTAGTCTCGGATGAGACTCTGAGCTGCAGATGTTGGGCTCGCAGAGAAAGCCCTGGAACCGGCCGAAGGGTTTTAGCGTCGAGCCTCTGGGGCGCAAGCCCTTAGCTCCGGCCAAGACGTTTGGCTGTTAGAAACGGAGTGCAAGCTCCTACAATGGCTCAGCGGCTATCCGTGAAGCATTAGACTCCTAATCATGTGGCGGTGCTGGTGGCTGATTTAAAACTAGAAGTGCGAAGCTCCTCTTAATGCTGCGGCGCCTGTTGCGGAGGGCGATAGGGTGATAGCCAGGGATTAAGCTTCTGGCTTTTTCTGGGAGCGCAGAGCTCCACCCGTGCCTCAGCGCTTCAAGAAGTTGTCGGGCAGCGAAGCAAGTCTCTTCACGGAGCGCGGAGCTCCTGTAATGGCCGCCCGACTTGCCCAAGATGGGAGTGCGAAGCTCCACAAAAACGGCGCTTCCCCCGTTTATTGAGAGCATGGAGCTCCTTGATGGCTGCCTCTGCTGTTATTAGGGGAGCGCAAAGCTCTAGTCTATCCAGAGCGATCCCTGCTCAATGGAATGTCAGATTAGTTGGTCGAGGCTATTTTTAGGCTGACCGGAGTTAATTGCTAATCTGACAGCAGAGGGGCCCTACAGCCGAAGCCCTTGCCGCTGGGAATCTCCCAGCGACTCAACCACCCTAGAGGGGAGTCAGCTGGTCCAAACTCAGTTGTGTATCAGTTGTCAAACTCGTTGTATGAAGAAGCATCCAGGAATATAGTAACCCTGAAGGAGAAACTCTCGACACGTTTGTCCAGACTGAAGGACTGAGTCAAAAGCTGGGGAGCCCTAGCAACAGAGGCGTGGCATTACAACTTTGACAGACTCAGTCCAATCAACTGAACAGACGGGGTCAACCCATTACTGGATGCTATCTCCACCACTATGGAGAAATATTCTTCCCCCCCCTACAAATCATAAAGAGTTGTTTATCTTTCAGGTAGTGAGATAGGGTAGATCATCATAACTTCATCAAAAAACATTTCTAGGTACAAAAAATCTGACTTTCTACCATATTTCAGTTGTTACATATCCTGGAAACTTCCTTTTTATTTTACTGAAATCATTTCTGCTCTGTTTTGGTGAGGAGGAGGCGAGAGAGCCTTATTTGAAGAATAAGTTTTATTTAGACTTACATCACACACAAAGAAAAAAGGGTTGGGAGAAAAGAGAAAAACACAATTTCAAAACCCAGTTCTTAAATTTACAATTATTGCAACAAGCTGGGATGGGAACTATTACCTGTCTCTTTAAGTCAAACTCCTATTTTCCTGAGATGGCCCGATTATTATGCAAGTCCTGGAAAAGGCACAACTCCTTTGCAGAGCTGTGAAAACATACTGCCTAAGCTAGGTACAAAACACCTTTGCCAGTTAGAGGTTCAAATAAAACACAATTCTTATTCCCAGTATGGTCCTAACAAACACTTTTAAACTTAAGCTAGTTTGGAATTCAAAATAGTTTACACACTTCTAGCTGTCACTGATATATAGAGGCAAAATCAAAGAGACAAAAATTGGTTGCTAAACAAATGTCATAAACAAGCACAAAAGGAAGAGGACATTAAGAAATTGATTCTCACAAATATGAGGATGTGCTAATGTTAGCATTAAATACTAGTTATTTGACAAAATGGGCCTTTTTTTTAAAAAAAACTATTAATTCGAATATAGACACAATCTACACCAGGGCTGTCAAACTTGCGGCCCACGGGCCAGATGCGTCACACGCTGTCCACGCCCAATTTAGCAAAGGGGGAAAGTGTCACGATATGTCACGTGACGACTCCGTGATGATGCGAGTTTGACACTCCTGATCTACACTAACCAAAGTATATTTTAAAAGAAGTCACTGTTGCTTTTATTCTTAGCTAGAACTGGCCATTTTTTTAAATTTTATTTATTTATTTATTTATTTTTGCAGTCAAGGAGACTGAAACCGGCAATCAATCTTCACAGGGGCCGCAAGGAGCCGTTCGGTCTCCACAGGCAGTCAGCGTGGCAGTTGTTCCAACCTAAAATGGCCGCTGGCCGTTAAACGGCTGCTGCGTGGGCGTGGCAACAATTGCGGGCCACCAGAGTGAAGGCAGAGGGTCAAGGAACCATGAGAGAGCCAGGCACCTCTTTCGCAAGCTGATCTGTCCAGGTTTTGTCCCTGAGATCCAAAAATTGAAAGAATAAAGAGAGATCGGTCGCGACACTGTCAAAATGGCCGCCGTGACCTCCGACGAACAGCTGGGATCAAAGGAGCCGATTTGAAGCTGTCAGATCGATAACGGAACGCTCTCTGACCAAATAAGTTGGAAATTCAGCTTAATTAGAGCACTCCGATCCCAGCGCTGGAGTGAAAACCTGCCCAGCTGCAACCAGCAGCCCTGAGCAAGAAACGTGCCCTGCTGCCTAAAGCAGCCCGAGCTGCGGCTCGGCTAGCCGCCCGGCAACGAATTGTCTCAAACTCACCACACCGGCTCCAAAGACAGGAAAAATTCAATCAGTCAAGTCCAGAAACTCAGAAATGAATAAAGCTGGAATAAGAGCAGAGGAATGGTGGCACAACCGTCCAGAGCGACTGAGTGAACAAAAACTGCCAAGCATAGCAACAAGGGAGGTACTTAAACAACTTGACAGGCTCACTCAGTCCAATCACGGAGCAGACGTATTAACCCATTCCTGGATGCTATATCCATTATGAGGGAGAATTATAGGAAATTATATTTGAAAATTATATTTGAAAATACCTGGAAGGCAACAAATTGGGGTTTTTTTTATGATAAGCACTCCAAGAGCAATAATGGTATTTTAATGAACAAAACAAAAACACTTGAAAATAGTCTGGTCTTCACCCACAAAGGAAACAAGCATTTTATTTAGATCACTGTTTTTCAAATTAGGCAACTTTAAGATGTGAGGACTTCAATTCCCAGAATTTCACATCCAGGAACTGAAGTCCGCATCTCAAAGTTGCCAAGTTTGAAAAATACTAATTTAGATGCTAATCCTTAGCAAAGAACACAAGAAAGATAAGTGACAGGGAATAAAGGCTATGTGAAGAAGAAAAGACCCCAAACTGTTTAGAATGTTTGCCAAAACTGTGCATTTCAACCCCCAAGTGATCTATTAATTTCATGGTTAACACATCATGTATTTTTCAATAGCTAGGTTAAAAGGGTACAACTGTTTGCTAAGCAAATTTACTGGCTTTTAAAAAAATTACAGGAAAATAATAATTGTGTAAAAAAATGCAGGAGAACTTATTTTACAAATAACAGGCAAACAAGTGCACAGCAGAAATGCAATAATTGTCTGTATTTATATAAATACTTCATTTTTAGCCTTTTGCAAAATATATACTGGAAGAAACACAAAAACATAAATGTATAATCTGAAATGTAGTGGTATATACTTGTTCTGAATCAAGCGTAGATTGGTTGTGCTATCATCAGGCAGCTTAACAAAACGCAATGGTACATTCAATCAGATTATATTTTATTCTTCAGGCATCACTCACGGTTATGTAGAAGTTCTTCTGAATCTACAGTCATAATCTGGAACCATCACGAATATTGTAAAAAAGGATTAACGCTCCCATCTCCTTGTTCAGGCATCCTTTCCCGGTAGCTAGCTTGAAAGTGACTACCTTTACTCCCACCCCCCAGGCATACTTCAATGACCAATAAGAGTACACAGTTATAATCACATGGCATAGACTACATGGCATAGACTACATTCCCCAGAATACTGAATCTACAGTCATAATCTGGAACCATCACGAATATTGTAAAAAAGGATTAACGCTCCCATCTCCTTGTTCAGGCATCCTTTCCCGGTAGCTAGCTTGAAAGTGACTACCTTTACTCCCACCCCCCAGGCATACTTCAATGACCAATAAGAGTACACAGTTATGATCACATGCCATGGACTACATGGCATGGACTACATTCCCCAGAATGCTATGTCTTAAAGAGACAGTTCTTAATTCTAGGCTAAACCCTTGATAAGCCAGCACACTCCCCGCCTGGGATTGTAAATTCCACTATTAACTAACGAATTAACTAAAGTAAATAACAGTATAGCATAAA
>QLTV01002835.1:2508698-2519461 GCA_003457575.1 Thermophis baileyi
CTCGTTTATTCATGCTATGTGGGCGTTTTTCTATCTCTATGGCTTCTCTGATTATTCTGTTGTAGAAGTGTTCTGTTTTGGCAATAGTTCTGGTTTCTTTAAAGTTAATGTTGTGTCCTGTGGCTTTGAGATGTTGGACTAGGGAAGACGTTGGTTCCTCTTTTTTGATTGAATTCTTATGTTCTTCTATGCGTGCACTTATTCTTCTGTTGGTTTGTCCGATGTAAGTGGTGGGGCAGGCGGTGCACGGGATTTCATATACTGCTTTCATATATTTTTCATATATATGAAAAATGAATGAAAGAAAGAAAGAAAGACCAAAGAGAGATAAATATGCAATATTTTACAGGGGTATTGGGAGGGAGATACTTTACAACCACTCAAAATCTTCCCTTTTGGGCAAAGAAAGTTGAGTAAAACACAAGGATTAACCGCAAATAAGAGTCATACTAGGGTCTGAGAATAATGTTATAAATTATTTCATAATTGAGAGTGGTGACACTCAAAGGACATTATGCACAGCTTCACTTAAATAAACTTGAAAACAGATTTCAGGGAAGAATCCTGACTCTCAACGTAAGTTCCTGAAACATCTTATATATATTTTATATCTGGGAGAAAAAATCACATTCCCAGTTGTGTATTCTATATTACAGGAAAACCCTCTGTGCTTCAATACTGAGTTTTTTGCACACATTTTGTTCTTTTTTCATCTGCATTTTAATATAAAACTTAGTTCATCTAACAATGACAAAATGAAGTCTGGAAAGCTCTTCTAAAACCTTATTTCAAAATTGCATAGATTAGCATTACTAAGAAGTCCAAACATAATAAAGCAGAAATACAATTTACTACTCTGAAGTAGTAAATTACAAACACAGGACAGAATCCTAAATTCAAAGCATAGCTATAGGGAGTCTTGGAAGAGATTTCATAGAGTTTGTCTTCAAAGAGTTAACAAACCTAATTTCACCAGAGAGAGTGGATTTGAGTTTATGGGTTTTCAGCTGGAGGCACTATTTGCTGACCTTGTGGGAGCATGAAGATTAATAAGGTTGGGCCTACTATTTGAATGGGAAGCCACCATGCATTTCCAGAGCTGCTGACCAGAAAGAGAATTTAAAAAGAGATTTTAAAAGGAGACAAGAGCAAGCACTGCAGTACTATTGCCAAGAAAACTGTATGGATGTATCCACAACATTAACATGACTTGAGGAAGATGTCTTCATTATATTTCATTACATCAGTTTACAATTGACCGTAGCTAACCATTTCAATAAAATTGATTATGGAATTCTAATGGTAATCTTTCAAACAAATTATGCAAATACAACATCAAAAATAAATTCTAGGGAAGAGTAAAGTATTTATGATACTTTGAAGATTAAGAAATTTATTAGGAATGTTTTTAAGAATTGCAGTACTAAAGAATGAAATATATCCCTGAATAGTGATCCAGTATATACTGTATAGTCATTTGACTATACTAGCAAAATACTAACAAATAATCTTGTTTGGGGCAGCAAGCTGGAAGGCAGGTTGAAAAAGCTCACTGACAACAGGTAGTTTTCGTTTAGTGACCACAAGTGAGACTGACAACTCAGTCCCAAAAGCAGAGCAGTTGCTAAGTGAAACTACCATTGTGCTTATGATCATCTCTTCTTTGCTTTACAGCTCTGCAAATGCAAGGCTTGTCATAAAGTTATTTTTTCATCACCGTAACTGTGAATGGACACTGAATTAAGACTACTGCTATATAAAACAAGAAAGCATATTTAACGATAAACTCTTCGTTTTCAACTAGCTAAAATTCCCTATTCTCCCTGAAGTGGAACAATTTAACAACTTTATTTTAGGAGAAATAACTGAAAATAGCGTATTTAAAGATCAACCACAATTTACTTTGATTCAGTAGGTGATTATTAACATCAGCATTGATGCAAGAGCATTGAGAATTTTAGACAAAAAAACCAGGAGCAAAAGTATTCGGTGTCTTAATAGCCAAGCTCTAAGGAAAGTTGACATCACAAATCCTAGAGTAACAATACTGTATAGCACGGGTGCCAAACTCGCTGCATCATGTTGCCATCATGTGACGTTTTGCAACATTTTCCCCATTCGCGGAGCTGGGGTGGGTGTGGCCTGCACGTGACGCATCCAGCCCGTGGGCCACCAGTTTGACACCCCTGCTGTATAGGAATTCATTGGCTGAAGCAGAACACTGCCAATTCCAATTCTGAGGAAAATCATCTTGTTCCTCTCTGCTGAAAAGATCTATGTATTTCAGGAAATTTTGCTTTAAAGCTACTATTGCGCCAGGGGTAAAGATCTACTTAACCTAGGCAACCTTAGAAAGTTTTCCAGGGAATCCATTAGGTCTTTTTCTCACATACCCTACAGAGGTCAAGAGTATAAAATGCAGATGAGTCATGCATGTAGTTCTTCTGAATACACTGTTCATTTTTTTAAAGCCTCCACAAATAAAATCCCAGAATTACAATGTGTGTTAGACTACCAAACCAATTGAGCAAATTTCATATTGTGTTAACTGCTGTTCAAATCTACTAAAATTTAACAGAAAAACAACTGTTTCCTTAAATACAATATTAATCCTTTAGCTGTAATACATTAAACTAAACATCGTAAGCCAATTTGTGTTCCATATTCTAGTAAGGTGACCAAGCTTTACACTCATTAGTCCTGTTCCAAAATTGAATTATTCTTGCTTTTCATATTGCTCCCACAGAGACCAGAGGCATTTGCCTCCACAGAGACAAGGAGCCCTTATGAGGGCATTACTGAAAGTATATTACTTAATTAAAGAGGATTAGGGATCTATGAATAGCCTTGTTTGTTAGACAGAACAGCTTAGAGTTTATTTGCTCAGACTATTAATGACTTTTTATTTTTATTTATTTTTAAAAAAACTTGTTTTCCTAAAGAAGCAGCTTTTAGCAATATTACTTTATGGTTTCAGCTATATCCTTGTATTATAGGGCAAAAGAATGTTTATCAAGCAACTGATGTGAAAAGAAAAAAGTCCAAATTTGTAATCTGAGGACTATTGAGGTTACAAAATACAGTAAAGAGTAAAATGGTCAACTGTATCTACTACCAGTTTTAAAATGCTGACATTTTCCCACCTCATTTAGCAGCCTACATTAATGTTCTAATCCTGTGGTTTCAAAATATGCTGTCTCTAGGGAACCCTTTCCACGCTGACTCGTCTGCTGAGGAATCTCTCCACAATTTAAAAAAAAAAATGCTGAGGCATGGTGTTATTTTATATAGATATTCACCAACCGTGCATCAACTTGTACTGTGTTATATTAGGGATACAGGAGAAGGGATCTTAGTCTAATCTAGAGGACACCCAAAGGGGGGATTGTTGTGCAATCCTGAGAGAATTCGAAGATCTACAAAATTCCACTAGATGCATAACACAGAGTAATATCAAACAGCTGTCAATCCACGTTTTGGAGATTACTTCTGCCATTACTGATCCTTGTAAGTATCTGTCTTTATATAGCAGGCTAAGACACTGTTATTTGTTGATGCACCATATGAGAAATCTAGGTATGCAAGACAAATAGTGAAATGTTCCTTCCACCTCTTAGTTATGTTCTCTCTTAATTTTTAGTTGAAATTAACTTCTTTCTGGATTGGCTGGAAACTTTAAAAAGGCATAAAATCAAGCCAGAAATAGCAATAGCAATAGCACTTAGACATATACCGCTTCACAGTGCTTTACAGCCCTCTCTAAGCAGTTCACAGAGTTAGCATATTGCCCCCAACAATCTGGGTCCTCATTTTACCCACCTCGGAAGGATGGAAGGCTGAGTCAACCTTGAGCCGGTGAGATTTGAACCGCCGAACTGCAGCTAGCAGTCAACTGAAGTAGCCTGCAGTACTGCACTCTAACCACTGCGCCACCTCGGCTCATAAACCAAGGGCTATGAACAAACCACATGGGCACATCATTATCACACATCATATTCACCTTTGTTGCAAAGAGTAAGCAAATTGTTTGTTGCTCTAAAAGAAGCCAATGTTTCTTCAGTGGTCCCTATTGTACTAAGCCAAAAATAAAGCAAATCAGCTTAACTATATGGTATGAGCCCTAAGGAATCCATAGGTACCTTTCCATTTTTTTTTTCATTAGTTGTAGATTTGAGGCCTAATAAAGCATTTTAAACCTTAAAAAAATGCTTATTTCTATTTTCTTTGAAAGTACTCAGAACACCCAGGGAATGATTTTGGCTGCTGTTCACATATTTTTGTTGACTGCCATCATCTATTCATGATCCTAGCAACAGTCATCCTTCCAGATGATTTTCCTTTTCTTCTTATCCCACAAAATACTAGCACATCAGAAGCAATGCCAGCCTTCAGAGGTGGCTTCAAAATATCAGAACATTAAACAATGTTTAAAGCCAAAGGTCAGTGAGGGTTCTATTCTCATTCCACCGGCTGCCTATGTCAGTGTTTTTCACACTTGTCAACTTTAAGATGAGTGGAGCTCAACTCCCAAATTCCCCAGCCAGGATGCTGGGATCTAGGTAATGCCCTAAGTAATGAAAAAGGAAGCAACGGAGGCTAGTGACAATAAAAAAAAGCATGTGCATTACTGATGATTATGTGCCATTAAATAGGCTTCAATTCTTAGTGACTACACAGATACACCTTCTTCTCCACAACAATCTCTCCCCAACCTAGCCCTTCAAGTCTTCCAAGGTGTACCCATTGCCAATATAATCAAGTCCATCCACCTTGTTGCTGGATGTCCTCTTCTTTTTCCTTCTACTTTCCTCAGAATTACAAACTTCTTAAAAGTCTCAAAATATCACCAAGGGAACATAGGTGAAAATCTCCAGTCCAGTTTTCTGCTCAACATCTTCTATAGCCAAAATAGTCTGCCAACACAAAAAACGTGCAGCCTGTGAGTCCAATGGAAAGGATTCTCCTTAATGCCACATATATTTTCCTCGCATCCTTAGGTTGGAGGAATATGTAACAGTATAAAAAGTACTACCGCTTTAGTGCACCCTCAGCAACCAGACAGAGCAGTGTTTCAATCCTTATGGAGGGGAATTATTATTTATAGATAGTCCTCAAGTTACAGCCACTGTTCAGTGAGCAAAGTGGGCAATTTGGGTGCTTGGCAAGCAGCTCAGATTTACATTAATTGCAGTGTCTCTTGGTCACGTAATTGCCATTTGTGACCATACCTGCTGGCTTCCCACAAGCTCAGTCAGTGGAGAAGCCAACAAGGAAAGTTGGAAGTCATTCCCAAGGAGACCTGCTACAGAGTAAGAGTTCCCAGGGGGGAGGGAGGCTGACATGTATTCCACAGTGTCCACTCATGCTTTGTAGTATCTGCCCACAGCACCTCTCCACCCCTCAGGCACTACTACCACCAGAGGTGGGTTTCAGCAGGTTCTGACCAGTTCTGGAGAACCGGTAGCGGAAATTTTGAGTAGCCCCGCCCCCATCTATTCTCTGCCTCCCGAGTCCCAGCTGATTGGGAGGAAATGGAGATTTTGCAGTATCCTTCCCCTGGAGTGGGGTGGGAATGGAGATTTTACAGTATCCTTCCCCTGCCACGCCCACCAAGCCACGCCCACCAAGCCACGCCCACCAAGCCACGACACGCCCAAGCCACGCCCACAGAACCGGTAGTAAAAAAAATTCAATCCCACCACTGACTACCACCCATGCTTCTTGTCTGGAATTCTCATGTAATAACCTGTGTGGTCCCGGGGTTATGACAGCAACCAGGACTTTTGTCCTGCAACCACATTGTTTAGCAACAGAGATGCTGTTCCAAATTTCCATGATAACCCACAACCTGAATTTTGTTGAGGCAAGAAAACTGACACTCAGGGAATGGATTGAGAGTGTACTTGGAGGGAGGTGACCTGCATCTCTAGACATCTCTTCTTTTGCAACGGGACTGGAAAAATGAAGACTCCCTCATCCCTGGAATGGCTGTTGCTGGAACAGATGCTTTCCGTCAACTTCAAGGAGCTAAAATCTTGTGTGTGTGTGTGTGTGTGTGTGTGTGTGTGTGTGTGTGTGTGTGTGTGTGTGTGTCTTTTCAAAGCTTGGGAATATTATCTTTTGGAACTCCTGGAAGGGATCAATATTCTCCTCACAAGTCCAAGCCATTGACTAGGTTTCTCTTTGAGAAATGCCACAATGAAATGAAACTCACGTGCACAATTGGATGAAGGGGGCTGCCATACAAGACTTCTAGAGCCTCTTAAGGGATCAATCCTTTTTAGGTTTATTTTATTTAGCCACTGGGACAATAAGCTCCTGAAAGATCTATGTTTAGTCTTCCGTAAGATCAATATGTCCATGTTGACACCCCCACACACACACACACAGGTTGCACAAGCAGAGGTCGGTCTCTCTTGCAGCCACAGCCAAAGCGACCATGAAGGCATAATATCTACCATTGATTAGGGAGAAAGGCCAGCCAACTGCAACCAAGTAAATCAGATATTCTGACCATGTTTTCCCAAAGGTTATCTTCTATGTCCCCTGGATTGTATGCTTGGAAAGTTCTTTATTGGGGTAACAGAAAAAACTCTGAATATATAAAACTAACTCCAGGCTGCTTGGCAGCAGGCTAATGATGACATTGAAACAATGCTTTAAGACAGGGGAGTCAAACTCAAGCCCCCCGGGCTGGATCCGGCCCACGGGGTGCTTAAATCCAGCCCGCGGGGCTGGCCTGGAAATATCAAAGGACCGGCCCGCCCTGCCTCTGCCGGCTAAAACGGCCCATGTGCGTCCTCCCCTATGGCCCATTTTTGGCCGGCAGAGTGCTGCTGGAGGCCGGGGAGGCTGAAAACGGGCTGCGCCGAGGCCCTTTTTGGCCGGCAGAGTGCTGGAGGCGGCCATGGAGGGCGAAAATGAGGCGCGGGGGACCTGCGTGCGGCCCCCACCGCACCCCGTTTTGGCCAGTAAAGTACTGCAGGAGGCGTCCATCCCATATCCTCCCATGCTCCCCCCCCCTTGCTGGCCTGCGAAGAACTACAATGTTGATCCGGCCCTCGAAGAAATCCAGTTTGACATCCCTGTTTTAAGACATCCTCCCCAAATGGTTAGTGGAATATCTTTGCACCTATTGCGAGCAGGACATATAGAATAGTCCAAAGCTAAAAGGAGACAACTGTGACTCGGTCTAATTAAAACTTGGTATAGCATAAACTAAACTCACATAAACATGAACTACTCTTTAAGAATAGCACCTAGGTGTTCTAAATGGGCCTCTAGCAAATCTTTACCTGTATAAATTCTTTATAAGGTATTTTTGCTCAATTGAATACCTCTGCCAGAACTATCTATCATAGGGCACAGAAGCCAGAAGTAATGAGGTAGGTGGACAGTAATAATACACCCAACTTTTTCAAGGCTTGCATTAAAGACTCAAAAGAACAAAGCCAAGGGTGCCACATGTATTTCAGACAAAAGACAAAAGTAATGATTAGTTGGCTACCTGTCATTTTCCCCCCACCACCATTCCTATTACTTAACCTAAAACAGACTTTTAAAAGGGACCTTTAATGATCATTAAACATACCTTTACCCTTTAATTAAAATGCAGGCTGCAAATGAATGCATTGCATTAGCCTAAAATAGCAATACAGCTGGGTCACCTTTGGCAAATTCCTACCCACCACCCTACACCACCTTTTTGTAGCTATTTCCTTTTGAAAGCACCACCTTCATTTAACTACCAAGTTTGAAAGAAAAACTAAACCTTTGCTTCTGGAAAAAGGGGGGCAGCGGGAGGAGGGAGAGAAAGGAGGAAGAAGAATACAGCTTCCCTGTGTAACAAGCTAAACTACTTTATGCCATAAAATATCAAAGCATTTTTTAGGATAAGCTTTTCATTAGCAATGTTTAACCACCAGGCTGAAACTCCCAAGCATAAAAATGCTCCTGCATAATTATATGAATACATTTGTTTATACCATAGCTGGGCGATACTCTCTCTCAGTCCTAGGAAGCAGGCAATGGTAAACCAATACAGAAAAACCTTGCCAAGAAAACTGGAGGAGCTAGTCAGGCAGTTGCCAGAAGTCAAAACTGCTTCGAAGTGCATGCATACACGCGCACGCACACACACACATACAAGTTAGTGAGGATCAAATCATTTGAATCTCACTGTTCCATTGGTCAAATATATAAAAAAGAAACTTTATCTATAAATAAAAAACACTCAATTTAAGAGAATAAACAGAAGGAAGCCAAAATTGTTCATCAGAAAGACATGATTTAAATTATTTCATTGTACCAGTAAAACTTTCAATTTTACAGGGAAGCCCTTCATTTATCACAATTTGAATTTCTGAGGTATGAAGGCCTTATTTTTAATAGGAAAACCATCTTTGGGAGGCTGTAAGTCTGATTCAACAAAATTATTCCAATTTGTCTGTTCACACATTTAGAATTCCAAAAAAGGGAGGGGCGGGAAAACAACCAAGACAGAAAAAGATGACTGGCAGGGAATTATAAACCAAACCAAACCCAGCAAAAATTGGCCCCTGATGCAATCAAACCAACTTCCAAAAACTGTTTTTAAAAAGATCTAAACAGACATGCATTTATAGAATTTCAGAGTCCAAGCCCAGTGTCTGATGGAGAAAGATGAATTCTTCCCAAACAACCTGTAGCATGGCTGGGGAAGAGAGGTATGTGTGCTCTTGATGAGTTTTGAAGGACATAAATTCTTCTTAATGCTTGCCTACTACTTCTAAAAAAAAAACAGGATAAGCAAGGAAGGGTGTGATTTCTCAACAAAAAATAGAAATAAGACACATCATTAGACAGGGAAAAGTACCTGTTACTTGAGTTTGTTAACTGAAGTTTGTATATTGCACAATTTGCCACTTCTTCCCTGTCCCTTGGATATATCTGCTTTGTCACATGAATGGCATATAGGAATACAGAGCCACCTAATCAGATTTCCATGTAAGATACGGAACAGTTAATCGAGATGACAGTCAAAGAAATAATATTGTGGCACAACTTTTATTTAAAAGTAGCTATGAGATAGCTACTTAAGCCACAAGGCTGCACAAACATTTTTAGGTTCTGAAGAAATTGAGCAATTCTTGATGATGGCTTGCAAACCGCAAGAGGGAAAGGCTGACTGACTTGGTATTTATAAAACCTTACAGTTCAAACGTATTTTGTGTCTGGAGAAATACTGCACAGTTTCATAATTAGCCCAATGGTGCTTTATCACTCTTAAGACAAGGGTTTGAGTAATATCATATTTATTATAAAGGAAGATCACTCTGCATTTAAGATGACTCCACTACAATATTAGGACAGGAAAAATGCATGCATCTGTTTCCAATTTTTATATTTTTAGCAAATCTAAGACTGGTCTCCTGAATTTTAAGATTTCTTTTTCTGGAAACAGAACTGTGTTTTCTTTTCTTTCCTTACCTGCTGATTTGCTTCATTCCCTGAACCCAGTTCTAAACCATACCTCCCTGCACCCCCTTTTGGGAGGGGGGATTTTTCCTAGAAGGAAAGGGGAAATATTCGTGCTTAGGTATGTTTGTGTAACTTGTGTCTACTTGAATATTCCTCTGTGCAATTGACAAAGCTGGTATATGCAAAGGGTGAATAAACAAACTTTAATCACTAGAATATGTTATTTTACAAGCAAATAATTTCAATTGGTTTTAAATCCAATTGAATTACTTTTTTGTCTTGGCCCTGCCCGTTTTGGAAATGTTGTTTCTGGTTGACATACATCAGGGGTGGGTTCCTCCCGGTTTGGACCAGATCGCCCGAACTGGTAGCGACCCGCTGGTGACGTCACTGAAGTGGATCGGCCGGTGCCGGTCCATGGGCGCCGCCATCTTTTTTGTGAATTTTTTGTGAATTTTTTTACTGTTTGGAAGGTTTTTCCTCTTCTGCTGCTTGAAAAAGGGCCCGCCCGCCCACCCCCGGGTTTATATTGACCTTTATTCCTTCGCCCGAAGCACAGCTGATCAGCTCCTCAGCTGTGTTTCGGGCTGATTGCTGCTACTGAGCATGTGTGGAAGCAAAATTGCGCGAGGGAACGTGTGCGCGCAAAACGTCGCGATGCAAACGGGTGGGGAAGGTAAGTGGAACCCACCCCTGACATATATGCACTCATACACAAATGCACACAAGAGTCTTATGCATGCACACTGGGAAGGAGAAATCTTCACGATTTATCTGGGCTTAGCAAGGTGAAAAAACTGGGCATGGCACAGGATTTTTATGCTATGTTTTTTTCTGCCTATTCTTTCTTTATCTGAGGAAGAGGAGAGAGGCATCAACTTCAAGACTGTCTTCCTTTCAGGTAAATACTATAGTGGGATAGTGGTGTCTTATTGTTTAAATCTACATGCATGTGCATTAGTACAAGTCTCATACAAGTTCTACAGAGGAATTATTGAGTCTGTCATCTGCACCTCTATAACTGTCTGGTCTGGTTCTGCAACACAACAAGACAGACACAGACTTCAGAGGATAATTAGAACTGCAGAAAAAACAATTGCTACCAACCTGCCTTCCATTGAGGACCTGTATACTGCACGAGTCAAAAAGAGGGCTGTGAAAATATTTACTGACCCCTCGCATCCTAGACACAAACTGTTTCAACTCCTACGCTCAAAACGACACTATACAGCACTGCACACCAGAACAACTAGACAGAAGAACAGTTTTTTCCAGAATGCCATCACTCTGCTAAACAAATAATT
>QLTV01002835.1:2519668-2536767 GCA_003457575.1 Thermophis baileyi
CCATCCATCACCATCTTCTCCTGCTAAATGGATGTTAGCCTCATTAACAGTCCCCAGAAACACTTCTGTTTTTTCATCTGACTAGGCACTCCCAGATTCTTTGAATTGAGAATTATTAAAATAAAGAGAAGGAAAGAGAAGCTTGGAACAAGAATCAGCAGCACTGAGAAATCATTTTTTCCCGCTTGGACCAAATTAAACTTACATGCAAACAAATTTAGAGAACATCTTCATTAGCAAAATTAATGTAATAATAATATATCGTAATTGCCAATGGGCTTGCGGGCCCCAAAATGGGATGGAGCCCATCAAATGGTCTATTTGTGGCACAGTGGTTAGAATGCAGTATTGTAGGCTAATTCCTGCCAACTGCCAGCAGTTCGATTCTCACCGGCTTAAGGTTGACTCTGTCTTCTGTCCTTCCTGAGGTGGGTAAAATAAGGACCAGGATTGTTGGGGGCAATATGCTGACTCTGTAAACCGCTTAGAGAGGGCTGTACAGCACTGCGAAGCACTATATAAGTCTAAGTGTTATTGCTACTTAATTGTTGTCGTGTGTGTGTGTGTGTGTGTTACTACTTTTTTACTGTTTTTATATTGGGGTTTTTATCTTTGTAAGCCACCGGGAGCAGGGGTGAAATCCAGCATGTTCTGACAGGTTCTGGAGAACCGGTAGCGGAAATTTTGAGTAGTTCAGAGAACCGGTAGTGGAAATTTTGAGTAGTTCAGAGAACCAGCAAATACCACCTCTGGCTGGCCCCAGAGTGGGGTGGGAATGGGGATTTTGCAGTATCCTTCCCCTGGAGTGGGGTGGGGAATGGGGATTTTGCAGTATCCTTCCCCTGGAGTGGGGTGGGAATGGGGATTTTGCAGTATCCTTCCCCTGGAGTGGGGTGGGAATGGAGATTTTGCAGTATCCTTCCCCTGCCACGCCCACCAAGCCACGCCCACCAAGCCATGCCCACAGAACCGGTAGTAAAAAAAATTGGATTTCACCACTGACCGGGAGTCACTGAGTGAGTTGTGCGACCATATATATTTTCTTAAATGAATAAATACATTCTGGCAGTTTATGCCAAAGTCATTAACTTTAACAGCACGTTATTCTATTATTCCTTAGCACAAAAAACAAAAGAGTCGCAAAGAGATTACTTCCTATTTCAGCTAGCAGGCAGAATCAGTTATAGGATAATCTAGCTAACTAGCTATCCTGTTTATGATCCAGTAGCACTTTCTCTAAAGAGTTCAAGGCAGCCTACAGTAAATGTTTCCCCCCCCTCTTGCTCCTATTTTACTCTAATTTCATAATCAGCATTATAGTTTATATTCATACATACTCAAAACCAATCACATAGATTTTCCATTTTGTTCACTCTCATGTACCAATAGAAAAATATCACATGCTAATTATCAGCTCTTTTTCGAAAATTAACAGAATCCAAAAGCTTTTTATGGTTCATCTTTCTCTTTAATTTCTAAAAACCTACATAACCATATTAACTCAATTCTGGGTATCTAAAGTTACAGTATCAGACTACTCTAGGAATATTTATAATAACTACTTTACTCAGCAACCAGTTTGCTCTTCTGCAAGTTAATGAATTCAGCAAGCAATTATGTTCATTACACACATTTGTAATATTAAAGTTTTTGTATACCAATAGCTCCTGGTTTCAGCTATTTGACTATTGCCCGCTGGCATCGTTCCTACCAATTCGACAATGCTGAACAAGCTGTCAGCCTCTCTTATGCTACGTCCATGACAAGGAAAACGTATAAGGCCAAAACCTGCTAAGTAAGGCAAGATGAATTAAAAAACGAACAGAAAACTAGTCACACTTGCAACTGACATAAATTAATCTTCTCACTTAAATTCTCCAAGACTTCTGAGCTGGTGTTACTTTTGATTGCAGAACAAAGAACTTTAACAAATTCTGAGGACTACAAAGTATGTTTTTACAAAGGGAGGTTACACACCATAAAAATTCAAAAAGCTGGCTTTCATAACATTTGCTGCCAAGATAAATCATTCTCACTTTGTTAATGCACTGTCATTTATTTCCGCAACACACACTTATAATGTATAAAAAAATCATCGTGATTATGCAGCAACAAGCCTATTTGAATATACATGAACATACACAGATGTACTGAGTTCTGTATTTCATCAATTCAAAATCAAGATTCAGCAGGCTATGAATAATTAACTACTCTCTATAAGTTCACATACAAAAAGTTTCAAATATACTTCCCTAGATGCGTAGATTAAACATAAATCAGAGGCTGCATTAACATTACATCAATAACCTAAAAATCATTCAGAAGTATGTTACAAGTTAATGTTTTCAATTAAATGGATGTGAAAACATAATTCTGCATTGGCTTATGTCACAATAACTTCTAAAAATTTACTGGATCAACTCTCATTTACTTGAGAAGCCATAATATAGGCAGTCCTCAACTTATGACCACAATTGAGCCCAAAATTTCTGTTGCTTAGCAAGGAAGTTAAGTGTATTTTGCCCCATTTTACTACCTTTCTTGTCACAGTTGTTAAGTGAATCACTGCAGTTGTTAAGTTAGTAACAGTTAAATGAATCTTGCTTCCCCATTGACTTTGTCAGGATTGCAAAAGGTGATCACATGACCCCGAGATGCTGCATTGTCATAAATGCATGCCAGTTGCTAAGCATCTGAATTTTGATCACGTGACTACAGGAATGTTGCAACGGCCGTAAGTGTGAAAAACTGTCATGTCACTTTTTTCAGTGCTGTTGTAACTTCAAATGGTCACTATTATAGCAGTGTTACCTTCAAATCATTTCATATCATACAAAAAGAAAATGTCAGATATACAGAAAAACAATGTCGATATAAATTTGTATTTAATAACTGCATAATACTCTTCTGCCTCAGCAGGTGGCAGCGCTTAGCTGAAATTTTCTGGGCTTAGAAGCTAAGCAGGATCAGTGCTGGTTAGTCCTTGACTTACGACAGGTCATTTAATGACCATTTGAAGTTATTATGGCCTCAGAAAGGGTGCTGTAAAGCACTTCTGGCCATTGTAAAAAGTTGTTGTCCCATTTCCCCCCCCCCACCTCCCCCCATACACACACAGTCATTTGACCATCATCTGGGTGCTTGGTAACTTACAGGACCAGTTGCCAAGTGCCTGCAGCCATGTGATCACCATTTGCAATGTTCTTTGCCGGCTTCCCCAGAAAGTCACTGAGGAAGCTGGCTGGAAATGTTGCAAGCTGCTGCTGATGATGCCTGTCGTGGAGCTGAGATTCCCTCGCTGGAGGGAGCTCTTTGAGAATGCAAGGGCTGCTTGCTGAGAGGGAAACTCAGCCTTTATTTACCCTAAATCAAACTACAGCCTTCTTTAGAGTATTTCCCCCTTCCCTTCAGAGCCATCAACATCCACATTTGGACACAGTGTAGTTCAATGCCATTGTCTAATACATTGACAGAAATGACCTTACTCTGTTTTTTCCCCTTAATAAGTTGATATCAGAAAGATGATGTGCTTATTGCCTTATACTATTTCATAATTGCAGAAGTGGTATAAAATTAAATAAAAAATTAAATTTAAATATGTAGCATAATAGACTCTTCCCACTCAGAAGATGAAATATAGAATTTGACTGCATTATGTCATTTGTTTCTAGAACCAGAGCACTTTAAAGAGTAAGTAATCCAATATTTCCTGCTGTGTACCAGTTAAACATCAAATGTTAATATTATAGCAGAAGGAAAGAGCAGTAAGGTCTTCATTCTAGATGAACAAATAAAAGAAATTTCCTACTTGGTTCAAGTATCACAATCTTTATCTGAAAACTTAAAGAATATTGTAGGAACCTTAAGAACTATGGTCTAACAAATTTTATTTTACTAAAAAAGCTTTTGTGATTCATTGAAATAAATTTGGTTAGTATTTAAGATGGCAACAGATTTTGTTTGTTTGCAAAAAATAAACACGGCTACTTCTCTAGAATCCTATAAACCAAAATGAACATTGTGCCAACTACCCTATCTTCCGCCTTTCACTTCTGATTCCAGTGATGGATCTTTAATGCTTTTCTATGATGGGACGCACATTCCACAGCTGTTCCACTTCAGAGGGTAACATATTGTCTCCACAAGTTGCACTTCTTAGCAGAAGAATCTAGAGTGTGGTAGCATCTTTTCTAAACAGTCCTCCTGATTTTTGCTATCATAAACTAACTCAGCATTCTTCTCCTTGTTTGCAGATGACACCCAATTAATAGCAGGAAGTTACTAAGTTCTTAGGGAACTGGACTTCAACCATTAAAATAACAATTCATGATTTGGAATGATATCTGTATTTTATTTTTATCTTTTGGCATAACCAACTGGAACTATAATTATTTGAAAATAACTGCACTTTAGAGCTATTAAACAAACATTTAGTTCCAAGAGAACCACATAAACTGATCATATGAATTAATGGTAAAAAAAACAAACAGAAAAGTGTGTTATCATATCAGGAGGAAACTACAAGTTATACCATCATTTAGAAACTGGAAGGAGAGGAAATTACCTGCTTAGGCAAAATTAGCAATGTCAATACACACACTTTGCATCTTACTGAACTAGAATAAAACTACCAACAAGCATCTTCTCTAGTTACCTTTCATCCAAAAGTATTACAAAGTTAACCTTCAGTTATGATCAAGAAGATAGACAAAACAAAGAGATACTTGCTAAAGGTGAATCATTATTTAGAACACTGATATGGCCACTCAACTCAAACACTATGACTCATTAGAGCAACTGGCATTTAATAAGATCTGATATAATCTTCTGTGACCTATACATTATTGCAACAATCCTTTCCACCTATATGTTCCCTGCCTACCATACTATTTAGGGCTGTTAACTGATTTCTCTCAATGTCATAGTGTTTTAGGCAGGAAAGTTACAGCACAGTTGATTGACTCTGGATTACTTGGTCTAATGGCACACCAGACACAGAAAGCTACCTCATGCGGAGGATTTAGTAGGCCTCAAATTACAAAACTGAGGAGAAAACTAGCGGGAGAAACTCTTTCTAAAAAGCAAATACAACCAGATATGAACAGGGGAAGCTCATTTATTACAGATCATAACAAGCAAGAAAAATGCAGCTGATATCATGTGAATAAAAATTTAAATAGTGTACAGATAATCCTCAACTTATGGCAAAATTTATGTTGTTAAGTGAGATATTTGTTGAGTTTTGCCCCATTTCACGATCTTTCTTGTCACAGTGTACCCAAGTTTTCAAAAACTGGCCTTTGCTTGCGTAACAATAAAGCTCTGCAGAGCTTGTGGGCAGCCTGTTCTCACCTGGCAGGAATTTTTGTGGCAGTTCAGTTTCCAAATCTAAGGTTTCAGTAATACAGAATTCTGCCTAAGGTCCTTAAAAAGGAAAGGTGGCTTGATGGCTTCAAAGAACTCCTTTACAAGTGATTGTTCAGATATTTTTTTTTCTGGGGGATCTGGACCAGACAAACATATCAGGGGGCAGATTCCACTTTACAACACAACCAGAACCAATCTTGACAATTTGACTGTTTACAGATCCTTACAATTCTTCCTATCTGCATAGCAACTCAGGCAAAAGTAGCTGAGATGAAGGGGACAAAACTGAACAATCAGCTGCCAGGCACCAATCTGTTGCTTCCCTCCTCCCCTCCTTACAGCCACTGCCTTTATACTGCAAGGAAAGATAAAATTGTTATTTCTCATTAGTGCAGAAGAGTGGGAAGGAAGGAAGGGATTTCTGTTGTTCCAGTACCTTCCCCCCACACATACACCCCGCAGGCAACCATTAAGTTCTTGATGTCTGTCCTTAGGAGTTGTTTCAAATCTCTATGACTATTTCAGCTATCAGAGCAATGTGCCATCATTGTTACAGCTGCTGGAAAAAGTGCCTGGCTGCAAATTTGCCAACATGCTAACCTTTCATCTATACTACTACGTAGCAAAAGCTTTAAATGCAAAAGACAATAGGTTTTGTGACTTCAAATTTACCATTTTACAGAAACTATTCAAGGGTTATTTATGTGATTGTTTGCAAACAGCCTAGATCCTGGAGCTGCTCCCTGCATTCAAAGGATCATAGTAGGAATAGAGAGAACAGTCAATCAGCTTCGAAACTACAGTATTTAGAAGGATGGAGTGGAAATAGTGCTCAAAATAGAGCATAAACAGCATGTTACACTTGTACCACTAAATTTGGTCCTTCCATTTTCTTAATATTCAGGTAGTTAAAGTAACTACAAGCAGAATTACTTGTATGGTAAGAAAGAAAAGACTACTTCACTTGCAAGTGGTAAAATATTCTGAAAATTAGCATTAGTATATATGTAATCTCATCAGGATTAAGCACAATCACCTATAAGATTATCCCAAATAAAAATAACACTTTATTTCAGTATGCAACACTTGGGGGAACCTTAGCAAAAATTGTAATCTTAAGCACATTGATCACTAATCTCATTGCAATTTTATTTAAGAAGTACAATATTAAGATAAAACTACAACAATTTTATAAAGAGAAAGAAATTCAATTTTGAACTGAAAAGAGCTTGCATTACTTCAAAGCAGAAATTCCCCACTCTACCCCACACATACGACTGAATTCCACTTTGTTTGGTATTAGTATGTTTTTCAAAGAATTTTTTGACATAAAAGAACCCAAAATTTAACTAGCTACATTCAGTTCTTGCCAGCTTTACAACCTCAGCTCATTTTCTATCATTTGCCACAAGTAAACAATGACAAACCCAAGATAGGAATCCTTTCATCACAGCATGCTATCTTGCTAGTTACCAACAGAAGAGATTAGCATACTTCATTAAGTAGGTTAGTGGAATTTTTTCAGTGAAATTAATGCAAGTGAAATACCCAAGTAAAGGACTTAATGCAGGCACATAATTGCTTATATTTTCAACTTCCGGCACCTAGCAAAACTATACATTTGGGAAAATGTTACAAGCACATGAAGAAAAGTAGCAGCCTTAATGGAACTCATTGGCTCTTAATTATATTTGACTCCACAGTTTTAAAGATGTCTCTTCCCATTTCAGTTCTGTGGTTCTATTAAAACTGTTTCAGCATTTAGAAAATACTATGAAAGGAGAAAGCATGCTTCATAGAAAAATAGGTTTTGCAACTAAAAGGGGCGTTGGTGCTTACCTTACACCTCTTCTCGTAGGGTGGAGTTATCATCCAGAATGGGTTGACCTTGTCCAATCAGCTAAGGACTGAGTCTGTCAATTTTATTGAGGGCTCCGCCTTTGCCTGGAATCCCCAGTTACAACGAAGCCGATGAATACAGACTCGACGTGGCTGTCCAAGAGTCACATGCACCCACAGGTGCGACGGTAAACACAGATACAGGTTATGCCCAATGATACTCGGGTGGGACTGGATGATAACTCCACCCTACGAGAAGAGGTGTATCAGGTAAGCACCAACGCCACTTCTCCATAGTGGGTGGAGTTATCATCCAGAATGGGACATACCCAAGCAGTCTGTCCTCGGGAGGGAAAACACTGGGCTCAATAGCGTCCTTCATTGACCACTCGCTGCAATACTCTGCGTCCAAATGCCGTGTTGGCCAACACATAGGAATCAATCCTATAATGACGGACAAACTGGGACGGAGTCGCCCAGGTCGCAGCACAGCACACCTCTTCAAGTGAGACCTGGGTCACCCATGCCGCCGAAGTCACCACACTACATGTTGAATGTGCCATGATCCGAGCTGGCCAGGGCGTCGCCGAGATGTCGTACGCAGCAACGATCGCCCCTCGAATCCACTGACCGATGGTCGAAGACGAGACCTTGTGACCCAAGGATGTCGGCAAAATCTACCTGATTGCTAAAAGACTGGCTTACTATTTGTTATTGAATTAAATTCACAAATGTCTTCCAGTTGTAGGCCTTCATAAATATGATCAAATATCATAGCTGTCAATACCTTTCATCCTAATTTGGAACTTTGTTGGAAATATTTAATGCCACACAAAATAGAAAACAAGTTCTTCATCCAATGCTTAAAAACGTAAGATTCAGTCCATAATCAGAGAGAAATTCAACTGAAATACTATTACCAGATATGTATCAGAATTAAGAATCTAAGTACATTAGTTTTACTCATTTTAGTGTATTGGAAGCAGGTATGAAAGGAAAGGGTTTGCGTTTTTTCCCCCTGTACAGAATGCAAACCATATACTACTGGAAATCTCTACACATATATAACAAAACAGATAGGTATATTAGTATCAGTACATCAGTATCCTCCCCAAGATGTAAGTGCCACAACTATCCTTGTAAGTGCCACAACTATGCCGAGGTGGCGCAGTGGTTAGAGTGCAGTACTGCAGGCTACTTCAGCTGACTGCTAGCTGTAGTTCGGCAGTTCAGATTTCACCGGCTCAAGGTTGACTCAGCCTTCCATCCTTCTGAGGTGGGTAAAATGAGGACCCAGATTGTTGGGGGCAATATGCTGACTCTGTGAACCGCTTAGAGAGGGCTGTAAAGCACTGTAAAGCGGTATATAAGTCTAAGTGCTATTGCTATTGCTATTATTCCCAATGTTCTGGTCTTTTAATTCCTATGTTACAAAGCTTTAGTACTTGAGTTATGACTAAAAGCAGCTTTGCCTGCTTACCTTTCACTTCATCTATCCAGAAAACACACACCTAGTATCTGCTGACACACCTTCATATATGTATGTATAAAACAGGGTGTGTTAAAACCCAGGTGTTAAGTGGTTTTTCTTTCACCTCCTTTTGTGACTAAACTCATTTTATGCACACAAAAAAGGGGGCAGGAGGCAGTTCTTCAAGCAGTCAACTCAGGACACTCTTAAAGGCATCACTGACAATAAACAAACAAACCAATCATCAGGAGCCTCTCCCAACAAGACTTATTCATTTCACCTGGCTGCACAAAAAAGTGGATTGCGCTAGGTGTGAATTAGCTGGAAAGAGGGATTGCCAATGGAATTTTCTTACCTGGGACCAAAGAAAAGTTTGGGCTAACCCGGACATCACTATTTAACTATGGCCACATGCCTAGATTTTTTTTTACAATTCTCTAAAACTAAAGACCAATTGAAAGATATGCCCTGCTCATCTACAGAAATTATGCAAAAGGAAAGGGAAATAAGAGGCCAAAGCCTAAAATAGTACAGGTAGACCTCTCTTACTATGTCATTTAGTAACTATTCAAAGTTATGATGGTCCTGAAAAAAACAACCAATGTCCTCATTTACAATTTTAAAAGCATTCCTCAGTGACACGATTGCCACTGCAGTCAGTATGTGTCCCATGCCTGATCTGTTGTTTTTCTTTTTTCCTCCTCTGCAAAAAGGAGAGATTAGGAAGAAAGGGACTACATGAGAATAAGTAGATACTCAATGGGGAATACATATCAAAAGGAATGTGGTGGCATCAGCAGTTACTCAATGGGGAATACAAATCAAAAGGAATATGGTGGCATCAGCAGCCTTAACTACACTAGAATTCAGTGCATTTCTCATTATGTGCTTGCTTACTCGCTTGTATTCCCTTCATCTCTAAACTATCCACTCTGCCTGCGGGGAAGGGGTATCATTCTGGCACAGGAAAGATTGCCTACAGAAATTGCTTGAGTTTTTTTCTCTTTTCCCCCCTCACAAAGAGATTGCTTAAGCAAGTGGAGGGCGGGAGAAAAACAAACAAATCTCTAGGCATTATTTCCTGGGCATGATCCAATTTTTTCATCCTTACCCTCAAAACAGCGGAGAGATTGGAGTGGAGGGGAATACAAAAGAATAAGCAGGCACACAATGGGGAATATACAGGCTGGGGTACACATTCCAAAGGGCGGGGGAGTGTAGAAAAGGAAAGCATAGTCAGTCATAGTAATGTGATTCCCACTTAACAACTGCTTCACTTAACAACAGAGCTGCTGTTCCCAATTGTGGTAGCCAGATGAGGATTATCTGTAATCCTTTCACAAGATAAAAGATGGGGCTGGCCAATTTGAATTTGCTGTTGAATAAGTACTAGTTGGATTCATACCACACACTAAGTCCAGACAAGATTTGTATTGTGATTTCCTGCAATGTGTGAATCAGGCCAATCTTCAGCTCATGTTGATCGTGAGACAGAACACAGTTCTTGCCCTTAATCCATTCCATGTGTGTTTTCAACAGCACCTTAATATTCCTGCTATTAAGGATTTCAGAAAACAGATGCTAAAGTTGCCCCCCCTTCCCTAAACCGGTCAGCATTTTTAATTACAACTACCAGCTGCTCTAGAACAAATATTCTTCTAGTCTACTAATTTTAATACACAAATGTTACCAGATGTCCTGCCTGGCTGTGCAGACAAATAAAATCTATGCCTTAATTATACTACTCGTCTGAGGAGCTGCCCCAAAGGCCACTGATTTAAATGAAACTTTGAAATAGTTCCCATCTGCCTGTTATACTTCAAATATGAAATCCTGCCTTTTGAGTAAGTTAGCAGTAAAACGCTAACCACTCAAAACAGAAAATACTGTTCATTTCACATATTTGCAATATTTAACTTTATTTCTGTGTGCCGCCTTTGCAGACAAGTGAAAACATATTTGGATTTTTTTAAAAAAAAAAATATTACCTTTGAAAACACTGAATATTTGGGGTTTATGTAAACAACTATTTTTAATTTTTAAATCAGGAACAAAATAATGGGGGACAGGAGAGGCACATGTGTAACCATAGAATTAACTATATCTTTAAATATATTAAACTATATTTTTAAAGCCAACATTGCTTGGACAATATAATACTATACCACTATACCACTAAATTGCCTGAGGTTGCCTTGGATCGATCTAATATAGCCAAAGCTCTGGAGGCCAATCTTCCCCTAAGCTAAGGAACAAGTATTACTCCTGAGAGGAAACCACAATCAGCTGCATTTGTCCCCACCCACTTATCCAAAAGAAGATGCCCCCAAGCTAATTCCAAAATGAATTGCTCAATTCTCACTGGTGGGGCAGAAATCTTATCTAAACTAACCTGTAGGTCAGAGCTAGGTGAAAAACATGACTTTTTGGATGAACCCCGTTTCCTGGTTAAAAATTCCCTCCAAAAATCTGGCTGAGCTGTGCACATCACAACTGCTTTCAGAATATTAATATTACAATAAATTAATTTTATATGTGAGCACAAAACACATGGAAAAACATAAAAGGACTGCAGCCACAGAAGTAAGCAAACTGCCATCTCAGGCAACAGATACTTGGGAAGTGATCATTATTATGACTTACTAGGTGTTTACTAGAGTTTCTGCCTATTAAATACCTCAATCTGCATTATAGTATAGAACAGGATTGCCCTGTGGTTCCACAAGCATTTGCCTCTCTTACTTTAAAAACCCATTTAAAGTAATTTAGAGCAGACAAAGGCTTTACGTGTTACGTGCCATTTCCCATTTTTTAAAAGTTAGAAACACAGAAACCTCCATCTTGACTTGTACTGCCCTTAAACAGGAACACAAAAGAGAGCCTTGATCTAATTCTCCCAAAGGCAACCCGAGGGGAAAAAAGCACATTTTTTTTTTATTAGTCCGAAATCAAACAATTTGTCCCATTCTGTTGTAATTCAAGATTCATACAGAAATATACTTCTCTGATATAAAAGCTGCAAATGTTTAACTAATTCCAACTCAAATGATAACTTCTACCTCAAATTAAAATTTTAATTATCTTGACACAGAAGTACTACTAAATTTAGAGATCTAAACAGATATAGAAAACTGAGAAGGCACAACAATCAACAGTAAAGTCGAGTATTTATCTTTTTATATTATTTAATTCCCTTTTGTATAGCTTTTGTAAACTTTTATCTTTTTAATATGTAAACTACCCAAGGTTACTCAGTGGTGATCAATAAATTGAATAAATAAATAAATTCCACATATTTCAAAAGATTTTAAAATGAAAACTTTAAAGGAATCCAACATCATCAAAAGATGAATAAAGCACTGATTTCAGCAACCTCACTATAGGCTTAGATGTATTTTACCAATTTGAATTGCACCCTGGAGTAATAATTTATAGTATCTGGAAGCTTATTTTCCACTTGACAATCTCATACTATGTCAAATTTTAACCCTTTTCCTTTATAAAGGTTAAGAATTTCAGACAATGATCTTTTTTTTTAAAAAAAATGGATAAATAATGGATGTGACCCTACTGAGGAATAGCCCAGGTCTGCCCTTGAGTTCCAGTCTTCTCTCTCAGAGGACATCTGGAGAAAGATCATTTGAGCCTCCTGTTTAGACCTTTCACAGAAAACCTTTCCTCTAAGTACTTGTGGTCAGTGAAAATAGACTTTTTGGGGAAACTGTTGCTTTGTCCAATCAAGGACAATACATCTATGATATCCTGGGTCTAGCTAGCAAATCTAGGAATTAAACCAACCCTCTTAACAAACCTTGATAGAATCGTAAAGACCCAGTCCGGTTTTTACCCACCATCTCTGTGTAAATCTGCTTACGAGGAAATTGCACTTTGGGGAAGCAAAATCTGATTTTCATCTAATTAGACACAGGACTGATTAACTATTCCAGAAGCACATTGTTTCCTCTTTTTCCTCTACTTTATCAACTACAGTGGACATTTAGGATCCATAGAATCCTTTGGCTATGTTGGCCTGAAATTCTAGTGTTATAATGACAAAACATGAGAATATCCCCCCAGGGAAAGCAAGGCTGAGCTATGCTAACAATTCAAATTGGTTTCAAAACCACATTCATTATCACAGTTTCTTTTTAGGTAACCTTAATGTTTCTAAAGAAATCTATTACAATTTACAGATTTATGACTCTCAGAACTACCATCTAATTTGGGGACAAAGAGGAAAAAACTCCCACAAGAGTTTAGAAACCCTGCAGCAGTGACAGATATTTTTAATGATTTTCCAAGAGGAAAAAAAAGCTGATAAAAATCAAGTAATATACAGCTAAAGACTAAAGGAAATTCTTATCTCACTGCAAGTGCCATGTAACCACTATTTTAAGTAACTTCTGAGGTAATTGTCTACCTGCTGACAGCCATAAAAAAAAAATAGTTTAGGGCAAGTGGGAATCCTAAACTCCTCACAGAATGGAAGCTACTCAAGTGGTCATATTCCAGCTCCAAGCTTATTCTCTCTCCCACTTCAAGACACTCTATTTTAAAATTCACACTGTAACAATAACACTATAAAATGATGCCTACAGCATGTACACGGCATGTTGGAATGGATTCCTCAGCTTAGCCTCATTGCATGTACGTTGGATAAAACAAACACTGACAGCTTTTTTCCATTTGTAAAGGCCCTATAGCAGCTGCAGTGATCCCACCATAGAGCAATGAATTAAGCCTGAAACCCAGCTGGAACAGAAGCCGCCTTTTTTTTCTTCACAATATAGCAAGACTATCATTGTTAACCTAGGCATTGTTGCAAAATATTGAAAGTGGGGGAGGGAGGGAGGGAGGGAGGGAGAGGGAGAGGGAGAGGGAGAGGGAGAGAAACCTCCTAGAAAATTAACTCCTATAAGCATGCAAATCCACACACACACACACACACACACACACACACACATGAACCGATGGCAAATTTCACATGTGGATATTTGGAAATGGAAGGAAAGGCAAATCAAGTTATCTCAGTAAATTAATCAACTGCAAAACACTATATTATACACCCCCACTACAGTTAGGTTTTAATATCCAATTTGTTTGGAACTCACATTTTGTAAGAAGAAACTTGAAAATAATATACTTTAAATATTACTGAGGGGAGGGAAATCTAATCCAAAGAACAACTCCTTCTAACAGGTCATTTGTGCACTAGACTGTTTTCTGCTTCTGACAAATATAAAAACCAAGCTGAAAGGAACACAGGAAGAGGATTTTTTTTTCTTTCAGCATGCATGGAACCGAAAGAGCTGACAGTTGGTTTAAAAGCAATCCTGACAAAATGGATTAGTTTTTATTTTTTTAAGGGTTTCAGTAATCAAAGTTTCTAGCCAAGCCATCAATATTAGAAGCATTATCTTCTCTGTGCTCTAGTATAGCAAATCTCAAGAAATCCACCTATTATTGTGCAGAAGTGGAGGAAAATATATCGGTTCCATGGATTTCTAAGGACATCAATAGGCTTTATGGAGAGTAGCTATAATTAACTGTTTAAAAGATAGAACCCCATAGTACATACCAACACCTGTAAGAAAACCCCAACATATCTGGAAGGAAAGGGATAAACACTTCATCCTTCCTCCCACAGGCCACATCTCAACGGCCAAACATCCCCTCTCATAACTGCTTTTCCTCAGAGGAAGCAGCTGTCCTTTTTTTGTTTGTTTGTTTTTTTGTTACACACATGTATATTTAATACACAGTGGGCTTTTAGGTTTTCCAAGACTGAACTGAGGCTTCAGTGTTCACATTAATAAATCTTGCTTGGACTGCCCAAAAGTACTGCTACAAGATTAAGCATTGCTAAAATCAGTTTTAGTACAGAATGACCAATTAAGAAAACATTGGTATGCTAGCAAAATGTACTGTGTTTCCCCGAAAATAAAACCCTGTCTTATATTTTTTTGAACCCTGAAATAAGCGCTTGGTCTTATTGCCATGCACTCAAAAGCCCGATTGGGCTTATTATCAGGGGATGTCTTATTTTGGGGGAAACAGGGTATATATACCATGATTAATACGTAATCAGTTTGAAAGCATCTAAAGAATCAGCCCAAACAAATTACTCCATGATGAAACTAAGTATTCCAAGTCAGACTCATAAAATCTAAATAGGCTGGTTCCTAAAAAAATCTCAGGCCAAAGTTCAACTGAGGCCTATACAAGTAGCAAAGCAGACTTTCTGTTTTAGGTTGATACTTTTCTTGTTAGTCTGACACTGAGTCTATCGGAAGTGCCCTTCTGATCCCATACTTTCTTCCAAACTAATAATCTATATGACAACTTAGAGGCCAACGACCAGAAGGAACATTACTAAACACCTTCACACACCTCTGATATATTGCATTTGTTGGGATATTAAACTAGAAGCAATTCTCGAAGCCAGTCGTCAGCTGTAAAGGTTATTTATTTGATCATATTAGCTCTTTATAAGAGAGAGATTTCTTTCTTATTTTCTCTCTATGCGACTCATATTAAAGGTATCTGCTGAAAATGGGGATTCAGCACATAATAGTTTCTAAGTGCTTCATATGCTCAGATAGTCTTAGTATTTTTCAGTTACTATGCACATTAAATTCACACTTGATACAAATGAATATTTGAATAACTCAATGTGAATTTTTCTCAAGCAAGGAAAATGCCCTGAGAGAGCAATCCAATCCATATATGTCCAAAAGCAACTCTCATTTTGTTCATTGGGCTCTATTTTCTAATAAACATTACTGAATAATGTACTAAATTACTCCCTAAGATGGGAGATAGCTCTGTAGCCCTCCCAATGTAACAAACCCCCTTTATGACTCTGTCTTTCATGCATATGTGTGTGGAGAGATGTGTTATATGTGTAAAACTAGCCATGGGATCTGTAAATATATTTATGTTCGGGCTGATGGGCCTATTTGCAATCCTGAAAGCATAATATTGGCATTCTCACAAATGGATACCACCGCTGAGAACAGACAATCACAAAATAACATTAGAAAGGAATCTGGTTGATCCCCACCTCCTCCTCTAACCTTTCAGGATCCTATTTATTGCCTCAGCTTCTGTTGTCTTTTATTCTGGGCAGGTGATCACAATTCAAAACAAAATATTGGATAGCAGCCACCAACTATTTTTATTTCCCCAAGATGCCTTGGGGATCTCTGGCACCAAGAAGCACTCCTGGAAATGCAGGTTATGCTTTAGGGCAGTATCTGCTGTGCAGCATGTAACTTCCTGCTTATTTTTTTTAATTTAAAACATTGAATAATAGAAATAAAAGCATGTAAGGGAGGGAGCTGAGCATGCACAAGGGAAATACTATAGACTACTGGTCACTAAGGTCCCCTGCTGGGCCTCCCCTAGCCTGAAGGAAAAGCTTGGGTCAGCATGTACACACAAATAAAAGGTTATTTTATTAATAATGCTACCAGATAGGTCCCCAAAGGTATGTCATTGCTCAACAAGGTTTTTCTTTTTTGAGATTGGAGTGGCGTAGGTGCAGAGAGGACAAGAAAGAACTGTACTAGGGGAAGCCTGTGGCAGATGGAAGTTTAACCCCACATCTAAGAAAACTTTGTAATTTGGATCTACTTTTAAATAATCAATAAACTATGGAATGTGGTCAGGATACACAACAGAACTCATAAAAGAAAAACTTAAAATGTCTGTCCTATTAATTTTTGCTGTAGGAATATTTAACTGTCTTAGGTGTTCCATTAGTGTTTTTATTGCAGAAATAATTTGGTTTTCCTAAACTAGTCTCAATGTCCTCCAGATATGCTAGACAGCAAAATAGCTAATATTGGCTGGAGGAGAAGGAAAATATATTTCAACACATCTGAAAAGCAGCAAGCTGGACAAGGCTCTCTCAAAGGATAATGGGATAGTATCAACCATGTTGAGTGTTCCAATCAATGTATATTTCCATTAGTCCTTTACAGTAAACTCTCTTTAGTTTTCCCTGGATTTTTGTACAGAATTAAAAGAAGCCTATATTTGGATGAGAGAATTTATTCATCCCTGTCATCCTTAATCCACATGAATTACAACAGAATAGAAATTAATGCAAGAAACATAGACCTTTGCAGAAGAAGGGGTCTGATGCTGGATGAAGCAGAATGTTCTATCCAGACAGCTGGCCATCTTCCCACTCAAGGTTATAAAGATAATTTAGACGAACACACCAACATTTTCATTTAGTCCTTCCTATATCCATCTAGACCAGTGGTTCTTAACCTTTTTGAACGAATCGCCCCCTTGAGCCAATGAGGAAGTTGTCATCGCCCCCCTCCCCCAACATAACCTCTCAATCACAACATAGGAACTAAGAATTTCAAGACGAAAACTATGAAACTAAATAAAGATTCAAAGAAAGTAT
>QLTV01002835.1:2536924-2564507 GCA_003457575.1 Thermophis baileyi
CCTGTTTGTCAGCTTTATCCGAATGAATTCTTACCAGATGGTCTTTCAGTCGGGAAGGCTTCATCGCTTCATTTGAAAATGTTTTCTCACAAAGAAGACAAAATGGAAGCTGTACGTTGGAAGGAGATGGAATAAATCCCGTCGAATATTGGCAACACTTCCTCTTCTCGGCCATGTTGAGAGACCTTCGAAATGAAAGGCACTACCTGCAAATTAAATTTTCGACTGCACTGGAACACTAGGAAAACACACGTGGATGTCGATAAACCTAGTTTCATAAACTCGCTCCATCGCCCCCATATCGACTTTTCGTTCCTTCGCCCCCGTGTCGCCCCTTTTCGTTCCATCGCCCCCCTGAAAAATTAAATCGCCCCCTGGGGGGCGATATCGCCCAGGTTAAGAACCACTGATCTAGACATTTTGACCTATAAATCCAAATACCTCCAGATAGCATGGCTAATGGTCTATAAATGAAAACATCTGGAGGAATTCATATTGACGTAGTCAGGAGTGATGTAGACCAGTGCAAACAATATCCTGTTTAATATTTTTTGGGAAGCTCTCAGGCATATGATAGTCAGCTCCTTCCTTCTCATCCAATTGGACACCCACAAGTATGTACTTCTCTGATCTCACTGTCTGCTTGATACGAGATTATGAATCATACAATACCCTATCTGTTTAGGGCTTAATATGAAAAATGAATGAAACTATTATGGTTTAGAGGTCCATGGTTTAATGTTATATCTTTATACAACCAACAGTTTATTCAATCTCATGGTTAAACTACAACTTATTGAAGGGACTCTCAACCTGTTTGAGATGTGAGTACACATCATGGGTGCTCTCATAAAGTGACTCATGGTAATAAACATTTTGTGAAACTGATTATCTATGAACTTCTGTAGCTCTCCCTTTCTCTCTCTCTTTTTCATCAAATGGACAGATTTTGAAACAAAGGAGCTGCAATCTACCACTGCCCTTCATTTTTATTTTATTTTTTAATAACATTTAGGACCATTGGGAATATAAAGATATTGGAAATATCTTGGAAATAAAAATTATGTTGGAGACTGATGTTCTGTTTTGTATTATACTACCTTCTCAATTTTTTAAATGAAGTTTTTTTTAAAGAATATAGAAAAGTCCAGTATTATATAGCAGACTTCCAGGAGGGAATCTGCAAGCAAATTAGCACATCTGGACACCATACTGGAGATTTTAGGTTTATTGCAATATACAAATGCAGCCAGAGGATATGTTCACAAATTACATCAAAACTAAAAATAAACTCCATTATGGCTTAACATAGTAATTGTAGTAATCCTCTATTGAATGAGTAAATAAAAGAGGGAAGATCTGAATATCTCCATTGCACCTCCTATAAAAGTAACAATGTAGAGGGGAAGTATAAAATATTAAAATGCAAGGAGAAATACTGCTAATTACATAATAGGTAAGGAAACACCCAAGCTGGCTTGTATATGAATGAGTCACTTGCTATATTATGCACACAGAAAAGGTGTAAGCTGAAATAGTACCAAATAAGCCAAAGATATTGACTTCTTTTTAAAAACTTCTGAAGCAGCTGAAAAGAAAATATTTCTGCCTCTATTCAGTTCATTGATAAAAAATAAACAACCTACTGTGCCTTGCCACAACACTTTTATCTTTCTTAGAGGAATGCAGGCATGCCAACTATACCAACTTACATATTACAGTATAATAAAGATTACAGAAAAAGTTTTCGGTTGAAGAGTTTAATTAAATATCAGAAAAATACATTTGTGTTCCTTTTTAGTAAAGAAATACAGTTGGAGAAGTTTAGTCAGTTTGATTTATATTGAATAAAAAGTAAAATATTAAAGTTATTTCAATGTATTTAGTTATTTCAATGTATACTTTCAAAGAATATCAGTTATGAATCCAAATGCTTCCTTATCTCCAATACAGGCTCCACCTTTTCTTTTTATCAAAAGCCATGCTGGAGGAATCCTTGAATTTTCGAAACAGCCCTCAATGTCATCAAGAGCTTTAAAAGTCCCAGAACAAGTATATATCGCTCTTCCAAGAGAAATGCTACAATGATAAAAGTGAGGTTTACACAATCACTTTCTCTTTCAAAAAATCTATTTGTTTTATTGTGTTTTCTATAGTCTCTGAACTCTTTTATCAGGACTGAAAACTACATTTGCAAACAAAGACTTCAATTCATCTACGTATGATCCTAAGTTACTGACTCTCCTGCTGGTATCACACTGTGCACTAAACTCATTTGCATTTAACCTGTTTCTGCCATTCATTAATCTCTGTGTAAGATGATGAACTAAAGACCATGGTTCATTATTATTGCTTTAAACAGGTTCCACAAGACAAACATAAATCTTGGTTTAAGCCTGTTTTTCTATCCCATAAAGTCCAGCTAACATTACCCATGTAAATGTCCTATTAAGATATCCCTGCCTGGTGAGATTCCTGATCATACAAAAGGAAAAGCAAGCTCTCCTTTGTACTAGAATTTAATCAGGCAACATTTGGTCTTTCATTTGCAATGAGAATATACCAAAACCTGAAGCAAAATTTGACTCTCGTTTCTTTTTTGCCCACCACTATAGTGATAAAACATCCTAGCCAAAAAGATTTTGTCCAACATCAGATAAATTCATACACGCTGAAAGTCACTAGCAGGCAAAAAAGGAAAAAGCCCAACATTTAGTATAATCAGTTGAAACAATAGTCCAGTGGTGAAATCCAATTTTTTTTACTACCGGTTCTGTGGGCGTGGCTTGGTGGGCGTGGCGTGGCTTGGTGGGCGTGGCTTGGCGGGCATGGCAGGGGAAGGGTACTGCAAAATCTCCATTCCCACCCCACCCCAGGGGAAGGATACTGCAAAATCCCCATTCCCTCCCCACTCCTGGGGAAACGATATTGCAAAATCTCCATTCCCACCCCACTCTGGGGCCAGCCAGAGGTGGTATTTGCCGGTTCTCCGAACTACTCAAAATTTCCGCTACCGGTTCTCCAGAACCTGTCAGAACCTGCTGGATTTCCCTTCCCTGCAATAGTCCCTTCTTACATCATTTGTAAGTAAATTCTACTAATTTCAACAAGACTTACTTCAGAACTAGGGCTACTAGGTCTGGACTGTAAAATTACAGATGACCACTAAGAGGCAGGAAGGAGCTGGAGTCTTCTGGACTTCTTTGATACCAGCTAAGGTCCATCTGGATTTTTGCAGCACCAGTCCGGAAGCCTTATTCACAACACACACTATGATTTACTGATGTAACCTTAGGGCTACACTGTAAATCATTAAATAAGAACTTGGCCAGTATTTCAGTTGTGTTTGCATGATTTCCAGTACTAACATTGCTAAAATATTTGTAAAAACAAGCTCAGGTGGGCCCTTTCTGCTGCAAAGAGTGGGGCAGGCGGAAATGGCTTCTCGGTGATAATGGAGTTAAATCATCATTTAGGTTTTGCACAAATCACGAACTGTAAGCTATAATAAATCTTGAGGACAATTCTTAATTCTGTTTTTCTGATATTCCATATATCCACTGTGGAATTGGATGGCACAGTAAGCCACAAATATTAAGGAGCCATACATAACAAAAGGTAAAATGTTGCTGCTACACATGCTAATTGAGTTTTAAGTGTTGTGTTAAGTTAAACAGTTAACTTTAACCTTAAGTGTTGTGAGAACACAGCCTCTGGATCACAAAAGCTACTTTAACGGACTTAGATTTTGGTTTAGCGGCATACCGTTATGATTGATAAAACATGGATTATGACTTAATCCAATGTGTGAACCCCAACTGTGGTTTATGCAATAAACCATGTGTATAACAAATCATTAGACTTCCAAAGAGAAAAATAATATTCAGACGACTCTGAACATAAATTCTGAAAAATAATCTTCAGACAACAAATACAATGTACATTCCCTCCTAATTAAGAATTCATATCATTTGTTGTAATTATTAGCCAAACAAAAACATACTTAACAAGTCATGGATCTGTTAAACCATCTTCAAAACAATCAGAATGGATCACTTATCTGAGTCAGATTTTCTAGCAAAACATGGCTCAAATTTCCTGATACAAATATCAGCATCCTATTTTTTTTTTCATCAACCATAGTTCAACAAAGTTAATTGTCTTGGCACATGCCCCGGGGTTGTTTGCTATTCTTCTTAGCACAAAGCCTATACTTCCAGAGCCAAACTCAATAAATGATGTAACTCAGAACCAAATGTATAAAAATCTTTATTATAACTGTCAATCTCTTAATAGATTTAAGTTCCAAATTGTTCAACTCTTCCACAAACATATAACCCTACAAAATAGTTCTTAGGCAAAACACGTGCACTTAAGTGCATTTAAACCACTCATGCAATGTACAACTAAATAGAATGCAGCAAATTTTTATTCAATTTTTATTCAATTTTTATTTTTTATAACAAACAGGTATTGCTAGCAAATGCCTACCATTCTCAAGGCTCCAGACAAAAAATTAAGTTCATGTCTGAACTTCTGATTACTTAAAAAAACAGAATGGGGAAACACTCTATCTTTGTAAATTAGAAGATGTAAGCTAAGTTTATTTTTAATCAGATGTTTAGATGTTTACATTTCAGTAAAAACAGTAGGATTTACTTCCAAATAAGCATGCTTAAGTATGAGCTGCACATCTTTAAATACATTTCAAAAGCCTACATTATGTTAGAATGCCTGCAAGGTTTATTGAAATTCTATCTATTTTATTTATAGTCAACCTTCAGTGTCAGATCACAGCCTATCCAGTCCTACAATCTGTTTTTCATATACATATGTTAACATACAGGATGCACATAATAAGAACTAAAGTAATAATAAGCAGAGGAAAATGATACTAGAAATGTATAGAAAAATCAAGTTTGGGGATATTTAAATCTCAGAAATCTAATCTATAGGATCTAAAATGCTTTGGAAGAAAGAAATGTTTTCATTTAATACTCAGAAGATCCTGACTTAAAATCCAGTATATTTGGGAAACATAAACAAAGGCCAATACACTGGGACATAGCATCTTCACCTGCCAACCTGGAGACATTTCTTGCTCTTTGAGAATTTCCAAGGTAGTGAGCCATTTCATAAATCCATTAGTTTGGCATGCTTGCAATTTCAACTCTCCATGCAAAATTAATGATTTTGTCATTGTTAACATCCACAAACAACAGCACCTTATCAAATTGCCACGCTACAAGAGTACATAGTCAGTGTGGACCACACCATTACTTGATAATAGCTTTTTCCCATCTAGCACCCTTAGAAACCCTCATTTGGGCATTTGCTTGAACCTGTATGGATTTGAAAGTCAATAAAGATTGAAGCTCTACCCTAATTTCCATATGTCAGACTCTCTAGGTCAGGGGTGTCAAGCTCGCATCGTCACGTTGTCGTCACATGATGTATCGCGACTTTTCCCCACTTCGCTAAATCGGGTGTGGGCGTGGCCAGCGTGTGACACATCCGGCCCACGGGCTGCGAGTTTGACAGCCCTGCTCTAGGTAGATCAGACCTTGAAATCAATTCCAACACAAGGCTAAAACTCCTTTTCTTGAGATTGGCTACAATAACAGAACCTTGCAACTGATTGTGCTGTACCTTCCCCTCCCTCTTATGGCTCAGTGAATTAGGGAGGTATCTTCATGAGCCTCTTATTTGGCTGATCTGGACTTCAGTCCCTTTTGCCCAAGCAACAACTTCTGCATATCTCCATCAAAGTCATCTTCCTTACTCTCCACATCATGTCAGGACATATAAAGAACCATTTTGCTTGCTTTTGCTTGAAGATAAGCACAGCTTTCTTTCCCCATTAAGCAACACTAATAAACCAGGATGCAATGATTATTATCTATAGCAATTAAATTTGCGATGTGACTTTAGTCAGCCTAGCCAACTTTACAGGGTTAATGTTGTGGGAAAAGCAGCAAAAATGCTTTATGCGGCACATGGATCGCCTATATGAAAAACAGGCTAGGAATATAACAAATAAATAAATGAAAGAAACTAAATCCATGAGATAAACAAAATATACATAGGCTAGCTTTTAAATTTTAGGTATATAAAATTCTGAACAGCTCTTAACAAAATTTAGTCAAGTTCTTGGTCAAACTAATGGCTCTCTTTGTCCTACTCATGACGTCAGTGTCACAATTTCTGGCTCAGGGGTGAAATTCAAAATTTTTCCCTACCGGCTCTGTGGGTGTGGCTTGGTGGGCGTGGCTTGGTGGTCATGTGACTGGGTGGGTGGGCGTGGCCGAGTTGACGTCACTTCTTTGCCCTAATTTAATTAATTTAATTTAATTCATTTATTTGTCAAGCATATATGATTACAAGCAAAGTATAGTCGGCTCCCTTTAGAAGACAATGGCTGCAATCTGATTAGGACTATTCCGCAATAAGCAAGCTGCAGGCGCCCATTCCACATAGGACTAAAACACACGGAGGGGTCGAGCTTAACCCTGGGGAGGGGGGGAGATCGGTAATTGTTCCTCGGTGCCCTTCAAGACTACTGTAAACAGGGAAGGAGATGTTTTCTGATAATGTAGGTCCGATGTAACCCTCAGTCTTTTTCAGCGACTCAATGTTTGGGGGGGGGAGACCCCTTCGTTCAACGCCCCCCAGCCCCCCAAGGACACAAATGGCCTCCTTTTGTACTGCTAGCTTCACGTTCACATACAGGGAAGTTCAGAATTTCTATTTTTCGCACTCCTGCACGCGAAAAGGGGAGATCAATTCTTTTCAGTAGCTCAGTTCTTCCATTTCAGTAACCAGATGAAATGCTTGCCCATTCACATCCGTAAACGCGTTCTTAAAAGCAGACCCGAAGAGGAGTGCAATGCCACCCATGCCGAAGGGGGTGGGTCTTCCTAAATCAAGAGGAGCTTTTCGTGCGAGCAAAAAAACAGTCGTGGAAAAAAACCAGATTCCGAGAAGCGGCAATCTTTCACACGCTTCCTGGGGTAGAAGTTTCCTTGAACTCCATGGGATGCGGAGGGAGGGAGAGACTTCTCCCTTCCGCAAACCTTCGGGAAGCCAAGCGCGAAGTTTGTCCCAAACTCCGAAGGAGGCTGAGGGAGGAAAAAAAGAAGGTGCAAATCCCGCCCTGAAAAAAAGCTCAAATTCCCTGTGAGAGAGAAGCGCAGCGTGGGAATCCCCTGCTACGGCACCTGTGGCCAAAGCGTTGTCCGTCCCCCCACTCCCCCGGCGCTTCTTCCTCCTTTCCTGCCTCGGAGGCGAGAGCTTCCCGAAACTGTTTCGGATCCTTCGGGGGGGCCACCTGTTTTCCTTTCCCGCCAACGCAAGGCAACCTGCAGAGAGAAGTTTTGCTCAGTGGCCTTACCTCATCAGCGCGTCCTCTCTCTTCAAGCGGGTTGAGCGGCTTTTGCTGCAGCGCAGTTGCTCCAGCGGCTTTGGCTCTTTCTCTGGGCGTGCCTTTCCCAGGCCCTCCCCAGCTGGCTGCATCAATATGGCTGACGGCATCGAGAGGGAAAGCGCAGCCAGTCGCTCGCTTCAGTGCCGAAGCCCCTCAAGCCAACATGCTGGTGAAATCCAGCCGGCAACGTGTGAAGGCTTGCAGCTTGCAGGGAGGGAGATTTGAATCGGTTTGGTTCAGTGAACCGATTAAAATCGTCCCTACCGCCTCGGCCGAGCCGGGCCGAGGTGGTCGAATTTCACCCCTGACCTGGCTGTGTGTGGCAATGCTTGCCCTTGCATTATAGATAATTTTCAGATAACTAAAGGCCAGGAACTATTAGCTTTCCCAGAGTTTCATAAGGAAATCATGAAATCAAGTTAAACTTTCCCATTTCTAAAGTCTCTTGGGTGGTACACTAGTTTCTCTATTGGAACCACACTATATGACAGAGCTGGTTAAGGAAAAAACACCCCCCAGCATTTTTCACTTCCTTGTAATATTCTCTACCAGAACTGCAAAGGTAGTAAGTTGTTTCTTATCCATGAGCTGAGAAAAGGGACACTTGAGAATTAAGTCATCTCTGAAAAGTATTTCTCATGCATCCGTGCAACTAAGCTTGCATCAGAGATGCATAAGAAATAGCAGCAATTTCAAAAGCTTCAATTACTCTCCTGAGCAAAGTCACAACTTCACCAGGATGTGATACAAACGGAGGGCCATGCTCCCTTGGGAAAATCAGAAATCCCAAACAGAGATGCAGCACCAGCCTAAATGCAATTAGCCCTTCAAGCTTCCGAACAGACAAGAGTGACATGCAGTTGCTGCCAGCACTAACCGGCAGACCCTGACATAAATCCCTATCCATTCCTCACCAGTTTTTTTTTCCCCACCAACAAAACACCAATGCCACAAGCATGTGATTATTTAGAGGATTAAATGAACTCGTGAACCTTTTCTGATCCTTGCAATCCATAATTCAATTGCTATCCACATAACTGTGATAGTTATCTGGGGACTAGGTTAGATTAAAAATAGTCAGGATGATAGGATATTCATACTTATGAATTTATTGTCCTCTGATAGCAATTTGCCATCTTGCACACTAATCATTTCCTTCAACAGAATCGGGAGCTGATACCTATGTTAAACTGAACGGTCAATGTTTATATAACATTGTCCTTCACACATAAAAATGTAAAACTCAGTGATTTGGGAATCCTTTTAGTTCTGGTTCATGAAACATGCTTCCAGAAACTGCCAAACTGCCCCTGGAACACCCTCATTTAAAGGAGGTTCAGCATGGTCCAGAGGCAGAAATGTGGAGTTCCTAAGAACATTGTTTTTCTTAAATCTCCAAATTCCATATAACTCTAGTGAGATATAAAAAAGAGATTGATATTTCAAATTCATCTAAACTATGTCCCATTGAGCATAGTAAGTTATACTTTAAGTACCATTAGTGTTGCAGAAATTCTTTTTGAGGATTTACAAAACTCTTTGGAGAATATTAAAACTCACCAAATTTTGGATATTTGATTGAATATACAGTATATCCACTGTGTACTGAAAACGTAACTGGAAATTATCATGGAATTATGAAAAAGTGCAATCCATGTTTTACCATTGCAGAAACATAAGTCCTGGACAATTTCATTAGAAAAAAAAATAGTGACTATTACTAATCTTCTTTATTAGAGGCTTCCCCTTAGGCGTCAATTAAATATTGATTAACTACTGTACTTTTCAAATAATTGTTTAGCATATCAAATATGGCTAATATTTGTTATTCAATCCCTCATAGAGATATGTTTTATGACATGTTCCTGAAATTATTTGTTTTTTATGCGTATATTCTTTGACTAGTGCCGAGTTTAATCCCATTTTATCCTCAATATTATGAGAGAGACTGAGTTAAGTGGGGAAAGTGTAATAGCTGCAAGACCACTTAAAAAAAATAGAATTTTTTAGCCAAATCATCTAACACGATCCTTAAGAAATGTATGCAAGCAACATTTCATTTGTATTGGGAAAGTTATAGCAATTCCCAGAAAGCTGTGGATCAGTTCCTTCAGAGGGTGAGCTGCTGAATTTTAGCCCCCAGACACAGCTTCCAAGAACCCTTAAGGGAAAAAATTAATGTAATTATATAAATGTGAATTATGATAAAGTGAACATGGTTACACAATTAGTACAGTCTCCCTACCCCACCCAATTTTATTCCACAATATATAAAATAAGCTTGACCACACTTAAGCAAATAGCTCAGATGCCAACCCAAGCAAAACCATTCTATTCAGCCAAAGATTAAATGACTAAAGAATATAGCCTAGCTCCATCAAAAATATATTCCAAAACAATTTAGGGGCCACATGACAAACTTTTTAATTGGGGGGGGGAATGCTTGTATACACGTTAGTACCCAAGTTATGTTAGTGCAGGCTTTCTGATACTTGAATTATACTTTAATCAAATTTCCTCCTCAAGGAAGTTTCAGTGGGGGAGGATATTTACTATTATATGATATTCAAAGATCACATTTGAATAAAGAGATTTTCCTCCCAAGTATTATTATTTCAGTTATCCCGCCCTATTACAAAACATAGGAGCAGCTTACAGCACTGTTTATTAAGATATATAAAACATCACACAAACTCCATGCAACTCTATAGATCGATATATAATTTCCAACTATTTAGAACAAGACTACTATTTGTGCCTGTGGTAATAACTACAATTTCATTTAAAATGCATACTAACATTAAAAACAGGAATTATGTAACAACTTGCAAAGTCTCTGGATGAGTTGTGGCACTCTCCGCATAGCTGTGCTTTCCAATTTCTGCATCAGCAGGAAACATGAGTTTTCATTCGATAAAACAATTTAAGTATATTCTATCATCATCTCCCAACATTATTAGTCCCCAATATATCATATTTCCAGATTCAAACCTATACTTGATATCAACTTCACAGTATAAAGTACAATCCAACCAGCAACAAAAACAATACATTAATTCTACAAACATTAATTTTCCCCATCACTAAATTCTTCCACTGAGAGAGTAACCAGATGACTGCATATGCTCAATTTGCAAACTGGTTACACAAGAATATTATGACATTTTATAGGCAGGGTTGCAATCTAGTTTACATATAAGTCCAATCATATGTGGACAATATGTTCTCTGAGTACTTCTGACATCAAATTCCTCAGCCATTACTTCTTGATGAAAAAAAGCTTCTTCCAACTGCTCTTAACAAAAACACTTTTTCTTTTGACTCAAAACAGCAATTTTCAGGGCAATTGTGGTCTTGTAATTTTGAACAAAATATTAAGCATTTGTGAAAAGATGGAATCAGAACAAAACAGATTACTGAGGAGGAAGGCTTCAATTGAGGCCAAAGCCATGCAAGAAGAGAACATAATTAACAGGTGTGGCCATCCTTGGGATCCAAATATACCTCATTAAACTTCAGACAATACATTTAACTACAATTAAAACGTATTACAAATTTCTCTTCTTTGTGGCTTCATTTGTGACATAAGGATCCCATGTATTTATCAGGCGGCATCAGATGTGTGTCAACTCTTAGCAATTACTACAGGAACCTTATTTCTCTAATCAGGATGATCTGTTCTCGTTTTAGTCTAGTGAACTATGCAAGCCCATCCCAAATGTTCCATTGTGCTACACATACACACACACAAAAAGCCCAGAGTTAAATTGAGTGGATCATATATAACCCTTACTGCATGGCACCAGGAAAAAAAAGAGAGCAGCTCATTTTTAAGTACCAGAACACACTTTATATGCAAGGACACGAGGAAATGTGTCGACTATGTTTTTGCAAACCAACTGGGGCATACAGAAAAGCAATCATCTTTCTTCCTTCAGGAAAAAAGTTCCTTTCATGGTGAAGGTGTCTGCAAAAGAGGAAGCAGTTTAACCTGAGCAGGTCAGCCAGCCAGAAGGGCACCACTATTCCCTCGTGGGAAGGCGAGGGCGCCAAGAGGTGGAAGGAAGCACACCAGAGCTATGCAAATACTTGCTACACCTGTCCGCCTAGCTAGCTAGAGGCCTAATCGGTACCATGCTGCACCGCCGCTTCCTTTTTTCCAAACAGGTAGCCCCTTTCACAACCCGTTTCTCACACACACGCAGTACCCAGTCTACACGACCCGCCTCGGAGTGTGACGTCACAGAAGAGTGGGCGGAGATTTGGAACTTGAGACTTAAGATTCCATCGCGGCCAGCCAGGCCCTTCCCTTTGTGACGTCAGAAGATCAACAAAAACTTGGCCCCGACTAAATGGCCTGGAACCAAGGAACTCGCGTTGACATTCCGCTTTAACCTGTTGCTGGCGCTGTGTGGATTATGCATTAAACCACCACACGTAGTTTAGTGCAAAGCGGCAGGAGGGTCCAAAATAAGCAGCCATACTTGCGATCGCCAGCCACTGCAATGGCAGAAACAGGCCACCTAATTCTTATCCCTTCTCGCAACCTGCTCCCTTCCCCGCCTATTATTTTTTTTCAACTTGACGAACTTGTACGAACACCGAAGATGTCGTTTTACTCCTCCAGCAGAGATCCGGAGTCACGTAAGAAGAGTGACATCCCTTCTGATTTTTTTTTCCCTTCAGTAAACTGCGTGAGCAGAGTTGCATTGTTCACTCGTGCAGACCTAGAATAGCTTAAGACAGGTTTTTGGCGTGTGTGTATTTTAACGCTCCAGATTCCCCACCCCCTTTCTGCTTTGTTTCAGTACACGGGAACCATGCGCAGCCAGCATGTTTAATAGATTTTCTACATAAACACTTCTCTTGATAAAATACTTTTAAGTACGTACTTCGGAATCTCAATTCCTCTGCAATGCGGTCCTATTTTTAATTCAGACTGTGATGGAAAAAAGCTTGAAATTCCCTTTTATTAGCTGGCCTCTCTTTCTCCCAAATTCGTTTCAAAACTGCTAAAATAGTCCATTATGACTTTATGAAGTGTTTATTGAAAACAAAGAGGAAAGGTTTAGAAAATGATCCATCCCCATTCCTAACACACAAGAGGCCTCACAAGAGAATACAACTTTGTGTCAGTTGTAACAGTTTCGTTTAACACCTGCCTAATTTTATTCAATATTTCGAGTTTTTTTTTTAAGTAGGTCTACAGTATATTAGTTTAATCTACTCTGTTGCTACAAACTTCGTTAATTTGCCATCCCGATCAAAATCGTACATGAAGCAAAGGACAAACTCAACATCATAACAATTTCTGTAGGGTTGTAAGATCATACATTTTCGATTTTTAATATACCATTTTTACTCTCAAAGGTGTTTCTCTAGAAGCATAAAAATCAGTCAAATGCAGAGCCATTTTTGCTACCAACATCACCAATGCTACCAGGCCTTGCAAGTACATTTCTCGTAACATGATGCCCAACTGGTTTGGTTTCTACTGCAAACCCAGTAAAGCAAACGATCATACAGGCTAGAGTTGATAGATTAAACATTAAACTCGCCGAAACTAGACATTAAATTTCAAGTTTACCCTATCGTCGTATAGGTAAGATGCCTCCTCAAACCCCTACATACGTTACAACAATGTGATTATTTGCATACAAAGTGAAATCTGCTTGAAAAAGCAGTTTAGCTGTATTATCAATAGCACCCCCCAGCCCTGTGTCTTTCATCTTTTAAAACTCGATTATGACTGTGTAATTTGAGATCAACACATTTATTCACTTGAGGTATCGCGACCCGAATCTGATTTCTAAACCAGCTTTTTTCAAATAAAAGAGCTTTTGAATTTCACCTCCATTCCCAACGAATGGAATAGCCAACATTTCTAGGCATTCTTTAAAGCCATCGTTAACTTGACATTCACGGACATTTCCAGAAACCAAAGAGACAAATGGTATACGGTACAACCACTTACATATTTCTTTTGAATTATATTCCTCTTGGGTCTTTCTTTGCTCATTCTGATATCCGGATTCTGATTGCAAATGGGGACAATTGCTTCATGAATTAAAAGCCGCAACCAATTTTGAGGGGGGGATCCTTTTTTGTTTGTTTGTTTCTTGTTTATAGTGGTTTCTTGTAATCCGATTTTCTTCGCACACAATGCAATTCTCCGTGCAATAAATCCAAAATAGGTTGGGTTGCGAGGTCAAACAGAAGAAAAAAGCCAAATCCAAAGCAAACCACCAAAAAAAATCACTTTAGAGAAACATTCATAATGGAAATTTTACACCCTATACACAAAAAGACACCCTTGTTGTCCCTTTTCTCTTTTTCAAGCCACCAAAGCGATCTGTAGGCCTGTAGTGTCCGAGATGTAGTTTACATCTTGAAAAAGATGGGAGAAAGGATTAAAAGGGCAATTTTTTTTTTGTAATGTTGGAAGTCACGTTTCAAGTGCTGCAGCAGACAACTCGAGCAGCAGCGAAGGCTGAACACATTGATTGTATGAGTCGTCTCTTCTTCAGTTCCCACACACACACATATACCGAGACAAACACAGAGACAACTAATCAGGGCGGCTTTCCAGCAGCAACTTTAAGTGGCCCAATTCCTTAAAAATATTATGTTATGAAGAGACAGGCAGGCAAGCAGACAAACCGGAGGGGGGGGGAGGAAAGGGGGTAAAGAAGGACTTAGGGCTTAGCCTCAATTCTTAACGTGATACCAGCCGCAAAAAAAAAAGAGATATCACTCTCTATGCATCTCCGCAGCTACAACCCAAAGGATCCCGGTGCAGCTGCAGCTTAAGGAACCCAGGGCAGCCTTAATCTCCTTTCGCCCCGGCACACGCACTCCTGGTGGCTGCCCCAGCCGGAGGCACCAAGTCCAGCTCCCGGAGCCCAGCGAGGAATCCTGGCGAAAGAATTTGAGGACAATCCCTGCGTCCACGACACGCTCTGTCGCCAGCTCTTCTCCTTTCTGTGTCTGCAAAGCTCTTTAATTGTCCTCCCTTGCCCTCCTCCCCTTGCCTGGCGAGCAAACGCAGCTTCGTCCGGCTACATCTCCCGCTATCTTTGAGGGCAAAAGGCGGGCGGGCGAGCGAACGGGCTACCCTGCGACTCAACCTCGCATGCAGCAGGAAGAGAAAGGAGCAGCTTCGCGCCGTGCTTAGAATCGTCCTTGCTCTCTGGGAAAGTTGCAGCCAGCCTTAGACAAAATGGCTTACAATGAAACTACAGATCCCAAGCTGCACAAGGCGCGCAGCTGCATGAGCGGCGCTCTGATTGGACGCCGGGATTGTCCTCGAGGCACCTTTCTTCCACCTGCCCCGCCCCTTGGGGGGGGTTGCCATCCTGGGCTTCAGCGGAGGCGGCTTTTTGCGCCAGCCTTGTCAGCGCGTTCGCTCCGCGGTGATCGTTCGTGCGTTTGCGGCAGCAGCAGCGATGGCTCATAGCTTCGGTGGGGGAGAGAGGAGTCGGGCCGAGTTTTGTGCCTCTCTCTCCGTTGCCTACCGCTGTTTATGTGCGATTCAAGAAAAATGGATCCTCTTTGGCGGAAAAAAATAAGGGGGGGGGGCGAATGGTCTCGCCGGCAGAGCGGAGCCTCGCGTTTAAAGCAAGACATTTGCAGGAGATGGGGTTGACATTACCTGTGGCTGTGGAAAGGGGCGGGGGTCCTCATTGGCATGGATGGTGGGTTAGGGAGATCTTTTTATTATCGCTGAATGGAAAGGGAAAAAACCCAAGGGCAAAAATGGTGCGGGTGGCCAATGGAAGAGGTCTCCCCGTTTATCTTGATCATTATGAGGAGAGAGCAAGGAAGAAGATTCCATCAGGGTTGGATGCGCTTCCAATTGAGACGGAACCGTAGTGGGAAATTTGTAATCTGAATATACATGTTATTGACTCGGGACTAAGCTCTGCCTCCTCCCTCTTATCCAAGGGCACTTACTCTCAAGTAGGAGCTCCTGGGATCAAGCGTATAATTGGAGCAGAAGAGACGCAGTTGAAGGAAATGACTTGGAGGAAACCGTTTGTCAGAGAAGATCAGGACAGGAAAGTAGCGTCTCTTAGATTGGGCTTTCTCCTTTGAAAAGCATGGATTCGTTAATTTTGTAACAATGACGATAGCGTCTGTCGAAAAAATAATTTAGGTAAATTATAAACTGGGCAGAAAATACTTCTTGCTGGTTGCTAAGCAGTCCTGCTCTGCTTTCCAGCCAGTGTCACCTCAGGACAGTGAGCCTGGTTTGTCGAAAACTTGCTGAACATGTCTCCAAGGTATTTTAAGGTCATTTCCCTCCCCCTGTCCTTTCTAATACTGGAGGGAAAAACGGCTGCACCAGATTACTTTTAGCCTGTATATAGCACCAGCCAGACTGGTGGGAAAGGGCATATTATAATGACGTTACTTACATGTAACTTCTCTTAAGCATTTTCTCTGTTATACTGCCAGATTTAACATGTTGCATAATAGCAGACACTGATTAAAAATAAACAAATAGCAGGGTTCTTGAAAGCAAAGATATTTTAATACATGCAACAGAATTTAGTGAGGAAATAATTATAGTCCCTTTTTTTCCCAACAGTGGTAAATTCTATCTTTGTGCACCAGTTAATTTTTATATATAGGTCATGTTCAGTTAAATCCTGTGTCCCAGTTCTTTCCCTCCGGTCAATAAAGTAAACGAATTGTTTAAATCTCCCTGGCTGAATTCAATGGGACTTAATACAAGAACATTTTGGAAGAGTTACATCATACCATTAAAACAGCTACAGCCTGTTAAATATGTAATTTATTTTTTTTAAAGAAATAAATCAAGAGTGAGGGAACTGCTGGCCCTACAAATGTTGATGAACTGTAATCCAGCATCTCCAAGCATCATAGTCAATGGTGACAGATGCTAAGAAGTATAATTCAGATCTCTATCCCTGAAAAAATGTTAAAAACCAAGTATTAAATCTTTCAAGTAAATGAATGTAGCCAAGAGAAATAACAGCCCTGGTGAGAGTATCTCCCATCCTGAAAATCCAAGATATTGGGTGTGTTCAAGTCTTCAGAGAACTGAGCTTCAAAGATTATACATGGTCTTTCCATATATTTTCCATGAAAATTGACTTATGTTTGAGGGACAGAAAAGCAGTGATACTGATTTTTATAAATCATAATCTAAAAGTCATACTAAAACATATACATGTTTAAAGTATCCTTATAAATATTAATCAGAATAGAGCTGGAAGGGACCTTGGAGGTCTTCTAGTCCAACCCTTGCTCAAGCAGGAGACCCTTTACCATTTCAGACAAGTGGCTGTCCAGTCTCTTCTTAAAAACCCAGTGATGAAGCACCCACAACTTCTGAAGGCAAGCTGTTCCACTGGTTAATTATCCTCACTGTTAGGAAGTTTCTCTTTAATTCCAGGTTGCTTCTCTCCTTGATTAGTTTCCATTCATTGTTTCTTGTTCCCATCCATTGTTTCTCAATTAGCTGCAAAGGCTACAAAAATAGAAAACTAACCCAAGGTAACTGAAAACCCTTTGGGGGAAGATCTTGATTTGGAGTCTATAAAGAAAGAGCCAAGTGAACTTTTGTAGGGATAGAATTCCTCTACTTTAGTTGTACAACAAAGATGGTCTTGCCCTGTATCACTAGACTTCAGACAGAGAGAGGGCAGGCACCAACTGGGACTTCAAAGGGAGATCTTATCACATGGTTAATTCATAGAAAAACAGGCATTCCTTAAGGCATTAAAGGCCTTGACTAGTTGAGGGTTGAGCTTGGATTACTTAAGGATTTTAAGAGCTGTCCATATTGTTGAAAGAAAGGCTCCTTAGATGCTGCTGATTTAATGAACAAATCCATACAAGCCTTCTTCTCAACAGTATGATGGTTTATCTTCTTCCAGAATTTTGGTTTTTCTTCCAGGCTTAGTTTTCACTCCTGGTATTTCTTGACGTCGTACTAATGATTCAGATCCTGCTTACCTTTTTGAGATGAGCCATGGGCAGCTTGGTCCTGCCACATACAGGTAGACCTCAACTTACAACAGTTCGTTTAGTGACCGTTCAAAGTTATAATGGCACTGAAAAATGTGACTTATGACCGTTTTTCATACCTACGACCTTTGCAGCATCCCCATGATCATGTGATTAAAATTCAGATGCCTGGCAATTGGTTCATATTTATGACCGTTGCAGTATCTCAGGGGTTATGTGATTATCTTTTGCGACCTTCTGACAAGCAAAGTCAATGGGGAAACCGGATTCACTTAACAAGCAGGTTAACTTATCAATTGCAGCGATTCACTTAGCAACTGTGGCAAGAAAGGTCGTAAAATGGGGCAAAACTCACTTAAAAATGTCTCACTTAACGTAAAATTTGGGCTCCATTATCATAAGTCGAGGACTACCTGTAGTCACTTTCAATAGGTTCACAACCCAATTGATACAGACTCATAGCAACCATTCAGTCTGCTGTTATGTCATCCGTTTGAGTTTCTATAGTGTGATGATGAGGATATTGTTCTTGAAAGGGCCTGCTCATCCACTAGTCTCCCAGCAAGTTATGTATGCTGCAGGAATTAGTCCCAAATGCAGTTCAGCCAAATTGAAGCCTTGGGCCAATCTTGTCTGGTCACAGAAATGCATTGTATCCAGCCTGGTTAGCACCTGGAAGAGAGACTACCAGGAAATACCAGGAATGTGAACTAAATTGGGAAGGGAAGATCACATATATACTGTCGCTAAGGGAAATACACATGTAACCAATTACTTGCTGGGAATCAAATTATAGACAAAGGCTTCATGATATTTACTCTTAGGTTACTAACTGGGGTTGGTCACTAGGAATTTATTTGCCTCAGAGAGCTGTGGAGCTGTGAGAAAATCAAAGGAGGGAAAGCTATAGCCATTGTCCTGAAGAAAAGAATAAAATCACTCAAACAAATAAAAAAAGTGAATTCTTGGCTGTGCTTAAAGAGCTGGTTGAATTCAAATCTTTGCTCTCAGCACCTCTTCCCACTTTTAAAAATTATGAAGGACCTTAAAAAGCTTTTGCATAGTATGGATTATATTAATTGATACCTACCAAATTAAAAATTAAAATTAACATATTTGTAGAATATTTATTGAATCATGTAAAAGTAACAATATTAAATCCATTAAATATTAGCATACTGTAAATAAGATATTTTCCTGAAAGAACACTACATTTTTAACAAATAAAAAAATAATGAGAAGAGTGGAATTATTTTACATTTTTGTAAATATATTCAATATCTGGCAAATAATTTTGATTTTGTGGACCCCTGAGTGGGTCTTGGGGTCTCCAGACCACATTCTAAGAAACACTGGTCTAAACTAAAGTATCTCAGAGGCTCTCTCCCAAATGACATGAACAGAGCTTTCTCAGTTTCAGCATCTCAGTCTGTTCCATGAAAACCTATCTGTTTTGGTTCTTACAAGCACCAGGCCAGAACCATTTTATTTTTTTCCCCAGGATTTTTAATGTTATGAAATTCTTTCACTGCATTTTAATCTAATCTTTAATCTGGTTGTCTGACATAAAGGGGAGACTCTGTCAGGTTCCTCTTGGGTTTTCTTTGCTTTTAATAGGGACTTAATTACAATTTTTCTGACTTAGCTACCAGAGTGCTACAATACTATAGCAGGGTTACAGTTCTCAGTGTTGTGCAAAATATATCTTGATCCTAATTTTATAGTCTGAAAGAAACTGGTGCTCGCACTCTGCTTTCAAGAATGATCTGATCAGTATTCTAAACATCTCTTGTCCTAATAAGCAGACTTGGAAAAACACAGCTCTCTTGTGATCAGCCATCCATATGAAGATTTTAATAAAACAAACAATTTAAGTAAAAGGCCTGATACACTCATGAAGCACTTGATATAAGCCAATTAAAGAGCCTAATTGTAGTAGGCCTCAAAAGGTGAGTTAGCAAATTTATTCTAATGAGGAAAATTTAGAAGAGGGACAGGATGCATTCTTGCTGCTGGAAAGACAATCCACTCAGTCTTGAAATTTGGTAAATCATCTAATTTGATTTATTTTTATTATTATTCAACATAGCAAAAGGTATTAAGTGAGCTGACTGGTGTGTCATTCATTCCACAGAGCTGAATCCACAGAGTTCCTGGCACATTGCAATCCACCCTGACAAGATTTTCAAGTTTTAAAAGGTGTTGGAATAGAACTCCTTAATCTTGCAACATGTGGACAGATTCAACCATCCTTTCAACTAGGAAACGTAACATTTTAGATTAGGCCAATCCAAAATTGCTTAGGGAATCAGCCATTCATAAACAGATAGAGATAAACAGTATTTACATACTTTTTAAAAGACAAAGTACAAAGCCTAGGAAGAACACATCCACCCAGGAGCCAACACCCAGTTAAGCAGGAAAGAAAACCAGATAAAAGATCGGGGAAGAAATAATATCCATCAAGACGGAAGCCATATCTCCACTAAGACTGGCAGGAGAAGCTACCACAAGTAAACAGGCAGCAAACCCCACTCCCCCTCGTACTGATGATGTTAACCTAGCGTGATAATGAAACATCTGCAAGAAAACAACCAAGCTCAGATAGCACCAAGAACCCAACGCCTCAACTCTGACCTGCATACATTCTCTTCTATTGGAATCTTAGGGTTAATGTTATTGGACTGTTTAATGTTCTGTTAAATGTTTTAAAGAGAGATAAGTGAATTATGAAAATGTTTATGGTAGGTCAAAGCCATTTGGACAGGAAATATTTAACACCTTTGACATTTTAACAAATTTAAGGACCCAGATTCAGTATACTTAACTGGAACCTTTGTTTCCAGCATGAAAGCTGCCAGAAATCTCTGATTATTAATAAGTATTGCAGTTATAGTTTGATCCTGAATCATATGAGAACTTATAACCTACATTTTAAAATATCAGGGGAGATAGTTTACTAGACAATTTGTGTTGGACAAGCGATTTAAATTTCTAATGGCTGTTTTAAAGATTTTGAGAAATTGTGTGTTGAGTATTATTTACCTACAATACTAGCTTGGCAGTATATACAATTTAAACATACTAATTAAACAGAATGGCTTACTAATTAAATAGAACTTTCTGGATGCTTTAGCAGCAGCCACAATATCTACAATTTTAGGTTCCTTAAGAAATATAGCACTTGATCAGAAATCAATTATTCAGCTTATTAAGGGATTTAAATGTAAAATGATTTGCAACTCTCAGAGCTCAAAAACTGTATTTGCACTTTGAAAGTGTAGCCCTTCCTGGAGTATAGTAAAATACTTTGCTTGACAATATTTCCAGGAATAGTTTTATAGGTTTGCAACCTTAAGAACTATAATGATTTACAATGGAGAAAACTCTAGGGAAATCTATGGAACATATGTCTGGGGAAAAAAACCAAATTTAGGATCTGGTTTCATCTATGCTACTTTGGTCCTTGAGGCAGTGCAGTATCCTCATTGAAAATATTAGTGTTTTTTACAGCAAACCTTTAATTTTAAAATATCTAATATTTTAATACTACTCTAAATAACACAGTAATTTATGTATAATCAGTTTCACTCAAATTTTCATTGATTGGGGGTTTTTTGGCTTAGGAAAAAAACATCCAGAATATATCAGAAAATTATGGCAAACACAGCTTTATTTTAGTAATTGTAAGATCAAACAATTGTTTCAGCAGATAAGACCAAATTCACATATTAATCCAACCATTGGTAATTTACAAAGCATGATTTATTACTTGAGCATATGATGTAAATGCAGCCAACTTTTATTTACTAAGCAAATTGCGTCTTAGTACAATATCTCAATCTGGGCAAAGTCAAGAAAAGTATATTGGATAATGCAATAGTCTTAAGATGCATGCATAGAGAATTCAACAGTACAGGATATATCTAGATCATTTTTCCTCACCTGGCAATTTCCAAAATGTGCAGAAATTGCAACCTAATTCATTTAGAACAATTAAAGTGGGAAAATCAGTGCAAATCATTACCTTCTGAAATAAATTTAGGTCTATTTAAGTGTCTGAATTGAAATGGATGGATCGTAGCTTGTTTCTTGATCCCAAGCGCATAACATGATTTTTAAATATATTTCAATGCAGTAATCATCATCATTGGACAGATTTACATACAACTTCGCCTACCAAAATATTGTGATATAGTTAGCAACAAAAATAGCAATATAATACATCATAAAATGATATTAGCAGTAAAACAATATTCCTGAAATTATGTGCGAAGAAGCATGTTTTCAACAGGTAACTAAGGGGTAATACAGGTAGTCCTCAATGTACAACAGTTCACTTAGTGACCGTTCAAAGTTACAATGGCACTGAAAAAAGTGACATGACCACTTTTCACACTTACGATCTTTGCAGCATCCCCATGGTCATGTGATCAAACTTCAGATGCTTGACAACTGGTTCATGCTTATGACCATTGCAGTGTCCCGGGGTCATGTGATCCCCTTTTGCAAAGTTTTGACAAGCAAAATCAAAGAGTAAGCCAGATTCATTTAACAACTGTGTTACTAACTTATCAACTGGTTATCTGGTTCACTTAACAACTGTGGCAAGAAAGGTTGTAAAATGGGGCAAAAGTCACTTAACAAATGCCTCGCTTAGGAACATAAATTTTGGGTTCAATTGTGGTTGTAAGTCGAGGACTACCTGTATAGCAGGTACCTTTCAAATTTTGCTGTGGAGAGCATTTTAGAGGGTGGACACTGTACAGAGATTGTCTTGTACAGCTGCCAAATGGTGTTCAGCAGCTCTCAACGCATATGATAGGATTGGTAGGTTGGTAGGATAGGTAGGTAGCTAATGATTAATCGAAAAATCAAATTATAAAGCCACACAATATATTGATATTTATATTGACTCTGGGCAATGTACAAATTAAAAACACACCCAATACAATGAAATGATGTATTTTATTTATATATCAAATATGTAGCTTGTATAATGGTCACACTAAAGTTGGAGGCATCAATGATGATAACAATCTAGAGCAGGACTGTTGAACTCCTGGCCCGTGGGCCGGATGCGTCACATGCTGGCCACGCCCACACCCGGTTTAACGAAGGGGAAAAAAGTCCCAATGCATCACATGACGACGCCATGATGATGTGAGTTTGACACCCCTGATCTAGAGCATCCCAAACTATAAGTTGTTCTTTCTATTTAGAAGGAGTAGGTCCCCAACTCCCCAAATAGAGAACTAATCCCCAAAAGGATGGACTAGCATGGGTGTCGGCAACCCGCAGCTCCGGAGCCACATGTGGCTCTTTGACCCCTCTCCTGCAGCTCCCTGCCGACCCGGTCACATGACCTGTTCTCCGCACCGAGACACTGGCCCAACCTGGCTGTGGCTGAAGCCAACCTTGCTAACATGGCTGGCGGGGTGAGAATAGGATCCGGAAGGAGGGTACAACGGAAAGGGGGACAGGCCCGCAGCTGAGGAGCAAGCACGAGCCACGGCGGCGGTGGCTTCCCTGAAGACGACCCTACTCCTCATGCGACCCCCTGGCTGGCTGTTGCGGGGCAGGGAGGGCGCGCATGAGCGGGGATACCCTCAAGCAAGCGGCCGGGCTCGGCCAAAGCACAGTAAAGGCGCGCAGAGCGGCATCTTTGGCGAGGATGCTCCATCTTTCTCCAAGCTTGATCCCCGGGGTGGGCGTGCAAGGTTCAGCAGGGCCAGCCCCCTTTTCCTGCTGCCCTGAGCTTCTTTACTCCTCCAGCTGAGCGGTGCCGCTGACGTTGATTGAAAAGCGTCCTCCAGGCGGTGAAAGAAGATAGAGAAATGAGAGAGAGAGAGAGAAAAAGGGAGAGAAAGAGAGGGAGAGAATGAGAGAGTAAAAAGAGAAACAAATGAGAGAGGGGGGAGAGAAATGAGAGAGAGAGAGAAAAAGGGAGAAAAAGAGAAAGGGAGAGAATGAGAGAGAGGAAAGAGAGAAATAAAAGAGAATGAGAGAGAGGGAGAGGGAGAGAAATGAGAGAGAGAAAAGGGGAGAATTAGAGAAAGAGAGAGAGAGAGAGAGAGAGAGAGAGAGAGAAATGAGAAAATGATGGAGGGAGAGAATGAGAGAGGAAAAAGAAACGAGAGAGAGAAGGGAGAGAGGGGGAGAGGGAGAGAGAAAGGAGAGAGCTGGAGGGAAAGAATGAGAGAGAGGGAAAGGAGAGGGAAACATGAGAGAGAGAAGGGGGAAAGAGAAAGAAAGAAAGAGAAAGAAAGAAAGAAGGAAAGAAAGGAAAGAAAGAAAGAAAGAAAGAAAGAAAGAAAAAAAGAAAGAAAGAAAGAAAGAAGAAAGAAAGAGAAAATGAGAGAGAGGGAGAGGAAAAAGAGAAAAACAGAAAAGGGAGGGAGAGGGAAAGAGAGAGAGAGAGAGAGAGAGAGACCCATTTCCCACAGAAAACACCCAGAGCCACAAAACCTGGGTAGGCGTGGCTGGGGGGGTCATGTGACTGGGTGGGAGTGATGTTGAGTTGGCCACGCCCACCCAGGTTTTGTGGATCCTGGTGTTTTCTTTTCTGGGGGAAACAGGTCCAAATGGCTCTTTGAGTGTTTAAAATTGCAGACCCCTGGACTAGCACCAGGTTCTAGTCCACACCTCACCCACAGAAACTCTCTGGCTGACTTTAGGTCAGCCACTTTCCACTCAACTTACCTGACACACTGGTTGTAGGGCAAAACAAAAGGAGAACCAAGTATATCGTCTTAAGATCCTGTATGCAATATAGGACATCAATCTAATAAATAAATAATTAACAAGATCTAAGTTTATTGGCACTCATCCAAACCTTCACTGCATCCAACTCTAGTTCAGAACACGCACAGGCTTTATTTAAAACATTTACTGTAAATAAAATGTTTAATTTGGATTCAGATGTTAGGGAGAGGTAAAGCCGAGTTTCACTGGATATTGAAGACAACCAGTTCCAAAATACGTGATGGATACCTACAGCGGTTTAATATAGGTGTTAAATAGCACTGGAGACAAATTGGTGCCTGGTGGCAATCGACAGCACAGTTGTCAAAGCATATTGGCTCTGTCACTCAATGCTACCTTTGGAGATCATCTCTGCAAGTAGAAACAGATCCATTGTATTATAATGCCCAACCCCTTACTTAAACAGAGATGGTCCAAGTCAACATCCTGACAATATTGAAACCTGCTGAAAATGAGGCATGGTCACTTTGAGAGATAACCTGAGACCAAAAAAAAAAAAGAGAGAGAGAGAGAGAGAGAGAGAGAGAGAGTATTTTTTTTTATCTCTGGTTATCTCTCAAAGTGACTATGCCTGAGTCTGTCTAAGACTCAGGCCCAAACCTAACTTGAAAGAAGCCAAAATACACAACATCCTCCAAGAATGTGTGGCATGATTGCCTTTCCAGGTCTGCATCTCTATTGTTTGGGTTTCCCCAAATGTATGGATAGAAATATATGTGGCTGCAGCAAACACAATTGGGTATATAAAAAGGGCCTCTGGCTTTTATTTTAGTCTGCAATGTTTTCAGGTAGCAATATTAGATTATAAACATTTGGCCTGCATGCTGTTCATACACAAATATACATTTATATGATACATTTCCTCTAGAGGTCTGTTTTTCAAAAACAGATAGCACTTCAAAAAGGCTATTTAAATATTATTTTCCTTTAAAAAAAAATCAGATTCTGTATGTGCTTTGTTTTAGAAATCAGATAATAAGATAGTTTTCCCCAGCCTGATGCCCTCCAGATGTTTTGGGACAAGAACTCCCGGGGGGCCCAACCTATTTTCATAGCACCAGATTGTAAACAATTATTTAAAAGTTTTAAATTTAAGATTTAAAGTTTCTGACTTTTCCCCTTCCCCTTCTTCAAGCTCTTTGAGATGTCAGCACTAAAAAGATGAATCATTTATTAGTAGGAGGCTTGAAACATGATGAAATCATCAATTGACACTTCAGTGGCTTTTAGTGCTGTTGTTTGCAACACGTCAGGAACAGGGACAGTGTGGGCTTTCTAGTGTTCCACACGGCACTGATGGTGCAATGTTGTAATTCTGTGGGTGGATTTTTCTCTTCTTCTTTCCCTCCTGAACTGATGAAACGCTTTATCATCATAGAAAATATGGGAACTCGTCTTTAGGGAGGGCATGACTAGTCCATGAGTATTTTTAAATGAATCACAATAATGTCTCCCCGAAATCCCACACATTCCAAATTTGTTGGGAGGAAAAAAACCCTTCTATTAATCAGTTATAAACGTCAGAGGAAATAATGAGGTAGTCCGAAAAATGAGCTGTAATGCAGCTTCTGCCAAAGTCAGATTTCTTTTCGTAGATCTCACCCAGGATGATTTGACTTCGGAAGCTACAACATGACAAATCTTTTCATACTCTTGTGAAAGAAACCTGCAAAACTCATTTGAATGAGGAATAAACAATAGCATGGCTGGGACTCTAGCAATGACCATAATCATCAAGAGTAAACAAAGTCAGCAATAAAGGGTTAGTTATACTTTGCAGAAAATCCAGAAGTTGAGAGGCAAATGATACAAGCTAAGATGGACTGGAGTCAGTTCCAGAAATGGTCAGCTGATACAGGACCAGTCAGTAACAATCATACAGAGCTATTTTTCCGGATCATTCGGGTTAACTAGACTGACAAACCCATGCATTTCCTCTATTATAATGGTGACCCATGGCACAGAAGAAGCTGGGCTGTAAATTCTCTGAGCCTGAGAGTTGTCCTTACAGTAGATGCTTGTGTGATAAAGTCTTGTTGCCAGAATCCTCAGTCGGAGAATCCAGGTTTCTTACTGCTGATTCACTGCTGCAAGGGGTTTTTCATCTACAGTAGTGATAGTCTAAATGGGACAACACCAGAGATAGAACTTCACCTTACAAATGTGGGGGTTTTTTGTGTGTGTGCCAAGCAGAGGTGGTATTCAGCCGGTTCGGACTGGTTCGGGCGAACCAGTAGTAGCGACCTGCGGGTGGGCCCACGCCCACCCACCCAGGCACTATGCTGTCCTATTTAGCCATGTTTTCAAGCCGCGCGCATGCGTGCAAGCCGCGTGCGTGAGCAAAGCGCATGCATGGAAGGCTGCATGCATGCACAGAAGGCGCGCGCGCGACCGAAGCGAGCATGCGCGCGCTCACATTTTCAGTGCTGGGCGAACCGGTAGGGAAATTATGTGAATCCCACCTCTGGTGCCAAGGGCAGAGTTACATGTATTGGCAGTAATGAGTTAAATAGTGGATGATAGTGGGATTTTCATTGATAAAACAATTGGATGGCTTGTTGAACATCTATGGAGATTCTCAGTCATCCAGGTCATGGTTGTCCCAACGGTGCTTTTTCAAAAGGTAGTTGGACTTTGTTTTTCCTTGAAAATGTTTCACTTCTCATCCAAGAAGCTTCTTCAGTTCTGTGTATGTTTTCAGAACTGAAGAAGCTTCTTGGATGAAAAGCGAAACATCTTCAAGGAAAAACAAAGAAATCCAGTTGCCTTTTGAAAAAGCACCTTTGGGACTTATTGAACATCATTTCTTCCTTCTCTAGAGCTTTCTACTTTCTACCTAGTCTTCAAATTCATATGGAATTGTATGAAATTAGCTAAAAATTGTTTGCATAGAATGAGCAGGGTCAGGCAAAATCAGGATTCAGTACCCCATTGTGCTTGGGTTGTTGTTGTTGTTGTTTTGCTGGAGTTTGACCCACCTCCTTAATTTCTTGATAGCCTGACAATTTCACTATGATGTGAACTTGCTACACTGGGCCCTATCTAACAAAATGAAATTCAATGTAGAGAAAAGTAAAGTCTTACACTTAGGCAAGAAAAACCAAAAGTTTACACATATAGATTGGGTGAAACCAGGCTTAATAGCAGTAACTGTGAGAGGGATCTTGGAGTCTTAGTGGACAACCAATGAAATATGAGCCAACAGTGTGTGGCGGCAGCCAAAAAAGTCAATGCAATCCTAAATTGCATTAACAGAGGGATACAATCAAGATCAAGTGAGGTACTAATACCACTCTATAAAGCCTTAGTCAGACCACACCTAGAATCCTGCATCCAGTTTGGGTCACCACACTATAAAAAAAGATGTTGAGACTCTAGAAAGAGTGCAGAGAAGAGCAA
>QLTV01002835.1:2571020-2596133 GCA_003457575.1 Thermophis baileyi
GTGCTTAATTCTCTGATAATAGACTTCATTTATATATGGACTTTCATCCCGATAGAGATATGGGCAGGGGTGGGTTCCAACTTACCTCGCTGCCGGTTCGCTCCCTCCCGTGCCGCGTGGGGGAAGTGCGCGCATGCGCGCATGCGCAACAAAAAAAGAAAAAGGAGAAGGAATAAATAAAAAAATAAAAAAAAAAATAAAATAAATCATTTTTGTGGTGCAAAAATGGAAACATTGCTTAGCATAGAAGCAGGTACCTAGAGGTTTCAATCATTCTACTTTTTTTAGGGATTTAGACTGATCTCAACAGAGAGAAATCAAATAGATTTAAAAAAAAACATTTTTGTTAATGTACAGTTCTTTAAGAAATGAATTTGTTGTAGGTAATCCGTAATTTATTTTTATGGTTTTATTATTAAACAAAATACGTTTTCCATTTCATGGAAAATACTGAAAATTATTGTTTTATTTTACTAGAATTTAGCAGAATTAGCAGAATTTTGTAAAATAATATTTGCCTAGCCAAATTCTTGAGCCAGTGAGCATTACCATTGCATCTAAAATCACAGTATACTGCAAGGTTCTTTTTTTTTTTTTTTTTTAAAAATCTATTTCATGTAAACTTTAAAGGTAGCATCTAAGTTATGTCTGAATTAGTTTTAATTGGTTTACATGCAATGCATCAAAGAATGACAGTACCTTTAAATGCTGCTATTGATTTGCACTCAAAAGCCCACAGATTTCTTTGGGAGTTGCCTGTGATCACCAGTGAAAGTATCAGCTTAATAAATAATTCACCCAAAACAGCATTAAAAGGATATTAAGGATTTAGCTTAAGCCAATCCTGAAAGAGTCCATCTTCCCCAACTATGGATCAGAATTTGCTATGAACATAAAACTGTGTCAAAATCAACCAATCAATCCAATTATTATTTCGGCCATAGACCAACATAAAGTACATTTAGGAAAAATTAGGTCTATTTCATTATTAACACTAAAGAGATAAAAGCTAACTAAAAGTTAGGATTGCTAACACATTGCTATAATATTAAAACAAGATCTGTGCACAAAATAATAATACATAAGCAATAAAATATAGATTGCCACTTTTATATAGTGCTCAAGACACTGGCTTAGAAACCAGAAAACTTTGACTTCTAGTGCTGTTTTAGGCGTGAAAGCTGACTGAGTGACTTTGGGCTGAGTACTCTCTCTCAGCCCAACCCACCTCATAGGGTTGTTGTTTTGGAGAAAATAGGAAGAGGAAGGAGCATTATGCATGTTTGCTGCTTAATTATAAAATAATAAAGGCAGGGTAAAAAATATTTTAAAAATTCAATATTAATACTATGATTATGGGCTAAAGGGGGTGTGTCTGCTTCTGAAGGCCACAAAAAGAATGTAGAGCAGTTTTGTTTTTAAATAAAAGAGACATTTCCATGCCCAATATCCATATCTATTTGCAAATTTTAATTGCTGCCAGGCAAAATCTAGCAATGTTACGTGTTCATTATCCGAGAGGAGAAAATCAAGAAGAAAACTTTTATTATGACCTCTAACACATGTCAATATGGAAGAATGAAAGTTTCTCAGTTACATTGGCAATAGAGACAGTGTAAAAGCACATGTAAAATGACCTTGATAGCATTTGTGCTATGTGGACAAGTTCCCCTGCACCTGAGGATTTTCCTAATGGTTTCTCCCATTAAGACCTGATGAGGATAAAACATCAGGTTTGGCTCTGAGAGAAAGGCTCTTTGCTGGGCAGGGAGTCTAAAATAATTAGGTATCTGTTCAGTTCCCATCTGGAATGAGTTCTGTGAGCTCTAAAATGGGCAGGAATTTGGCTGGGTTTCAAAATAATTTGACAATTTCCGCCATCAGCTCCACACTATAAATACAGCATGGAAGCAGAGCAGGGGTGGGTTCCTCCTGGTTCGGACTGGATCGCCAGAACCGGTAGCGACTCGCTGGTGACATCACTGAAGTGGATCGGCCGGTGCTGGTCCGTGGGCGCCGCCATCTTTTTTTGTGAATTTTTTGTGACTTTTTTTACTGTTTGGAAGGTTTTTCCTGTTCTGCTGCTTGAAAAAGGGCCCTCCCGCCCGCCCCAGGGTTTATAATGTCCTTTATTCCTTCGCCCAAAGCACAGCTGATCAGCTCCTCAGCTGTGTTTCGGGCTGATTGCAGCTACTGAGCATGTACAGAAGCAAAATTGTGTGAGGGAACACGCGAGTGCACGAGAGCGGAGCGATCATGCACGCGCAAAACTTCGCGATGCAAACCAGTGGGGAAGGTAAGTGGAACCCACCTGTGAAGCAGAGTAAAAAGAGCTGTGTATGGAAATGGATGTAGGCACAGCTGGGACCCCCTTCCAAAATAACTGAATGAGTCTGGAGAAAGACATGGCTGCTTTAACTGTTCAAAGAAAGGTAGTTTTTATGTACTCCTGGCTGTTCTGAAACATTTCCTTCAAGGGTTTGTCCAACCCTCTTCCAGATACCGATAACATACCTTTCAGATAATTTGGGTTTCTCGGAGTGATTTCTCAACAGATTGTCAGCTTGGTATTGTAAGCTCGTCTATATCATTTTCAGCAGGAGAGCTTAGGCAGCACAAGTTTCTGCTACTGGATGCCTATTATTTATGTAGTTGAAGTAAGCTGCTATTCACCTGGAGGATAAAATATAACCGCATGGCTAGTGGTGTGGTGTTGATGCCTTTGTGGGCTTTTCCACATTGCTGCTTGACTCATGTATGTAATTCATGAAGATGGTTTAAGAAATCCCTTTCTTAATGTCAATCCTTTCTGCAGCTTTCTCCAGGTGATGGCCTGATGAGCTGTCTAGATCAGGGGTCTCCAACCTTGGCAACTTTAAGCCTGGAGGACTTCAACTCCCAGAATTCAAAGCAAAGCTGGCTGGGGAATTCTGGGAGTTGAAGTCCGCCAGGCTTAAGGTTGTCAAGTTTGGAGACCAGAGGTGGGATTCAGCTGGTTCGGACCGATTCGGGCAAACTGGTTGTTATGATTCTGCGTGGTTCAGCAAACTGGCAAATCCCACCACTGGCTGGCCCCACCCTGCCTGCCCCTCACCACCCTGCCCACCCCGCCTCTTACAGCCACTTCTCTTCTCACCTCATTTGCTTTGGCTGCTCACTTGCCTTGCTCGCAGCTCACTTAGGCCCTAGACCACATGGTGCCCGCGGCCCAGCTGGTCTCCAGTTCCCTCGCCCTCTTTCTGGGCTCCCCAGCCATTGCAGCTCGCCTAGGCCCTCTCCAGTTCCCTCACCGGCTCACCTGCTTTCCTGGCTCCCCAGCCGTTGCAGCTCGCCTAGGCCCTAGACCACGTGGCACCCGCAGCCCAGATGCTCTCCAGTTCCCTCGCCCACTTTCCTGGCTCCCCAGCCATTGCAGCTCACCTAGGCCCTCTCTGGTTCCCTTGCCAGCTCGCCTGCTTTCCTGGCTCCCCAGCCATTGCAGCTTGCCTAGGCCCTAGACCACGTGGTGCCCACGGCCCAGCTGCTCTCCAGTTCCCTCGCCCGCTTTCCTGGCTCCCCAGCCACTGCAGCTTACCTAGGCCCTCTCCGGTTCCCTCGCCTGCCTGCCTGCTTTCCTGGCTCCCCAGCTATTGCAGCTCGCCTAGGCCCTAGACTACATGGTGCCCACGGCCCAGCTGCTCTCTGGCTTCCTCAGTCTCAAGCCTTCCCTGCTCCCTAGTTTTAGGTAAGTAAGTTGCTGCTTTACTTTACACTTCACCCCTGGGCCTAGAACCCCTGGCCTCAAACTACACCCCCCCGGGCTAAAGCAATTTATCTGGCCTGCGGCCTGCTGTGCTTGGCCGAAGGGCTGCGAGGGGGAGGCAGCGTGGGTGCAGGGGGGGGCAGCATGGACGCAAGTGGGCCGAAGCGGTTTGGGTTCTTCTTACCTGTAAGAAGTCCCATCTGGAAAATGCTGCGGTGGAGAGAAGCAGCCGCCGATCCGGAGAGCATGTGGGACATCTCCCCGAGCACCCAAGGCACACCCAGCACCAACAAGGGCCGCAAGAAGTGGCCGCAAGATCAAGCAATATCTTGCAGCTGCAGAGCTTCTTGCAGCCCTTGTTGGTGCTGGGCAAGCCTCGGTAGCTCGGGGAGACGCTCCATGTGCTCTCCGGGTCGGAGGCTGCTTCTCTCCACCGCTGCTGTTGCTGGGAGAGCGTCTTGCGCAGCACAGTGCAATTTAGCAGCCATGAGCCGCCGCTTTGGATCCTAAGAAGTCCCATCCAGAAAGCACTGCGGCAGAGAGAAGCAGCATTCAACCCGGCTGCTTCTCTCCGCCACAGTGCTTTCCGGATGGGACTTACAGGACCCAAAGCAGTGGCTCACGGCTGCTAAATTGTGCTGTGCTGCGCAAGATGCTCTCCCAGCAACAGCAGCGGCGGAGAGAAGCAGCTGCCGACCCGGAGAGCACATGGAACGTCTCCCCGAGCGACCGAGGCTTGCTGTGCCCCGCTTGAAGTTTCCAGCCCTTTGTTTAAAAATCTTCCCAAAAGAGGGAGGGGAGGAAGTCTCGCCCCTGGCCCCTTTGTTGGACCTGGAAGCCTTGCCTGCCGGCCTTTCCGGGCAACGCGGGACTGTGTGCGATCATCCCTTCGTGTCCGATCCCTGTGAGACTGGCCAGGAGCGCCTGGCAGGCTCGGGCTAGGCAGGCTGGCTGGCTCGCGAGGTGGTAGTGGCCGCCGGACCGGTGCTGGGATCGTCACTTGGGATGAAGCCAGGCCTGGATACGGTGGGCTGCCCTCGCCTGGGCAACTCCAAAATTAAATGCTTCATGTTTTTGCAAGTACGTACAAACATCATTAAAGGGAGAAATGATGAGTGAAGGAGAAGAGAAGTTCTGTAAGCAGAAAAACTGAGAATGAAAACAATATATTCCAGTTAAATTAGAAGTGGTTCTTTGTGACGGATCTGTGAAAGTTTTGGAATATTGCAATAAGGCCCAAGAAAATAAAATAAAGCAGAAAGATTTAATTAAAAGAGAAGAGAAAGAATGGTAAGACATCCACTAACTGACTGCTTTGAAAATGCCTTTCAAATGTGTTTTCATTTACAATGAATTGGAAATATTTGCTTGACTATATGCTTTAATGTTCAAAAAGAATAATCTTTATCAGTATAAGCAGAGATGTATTCTTCAAGCTTTAGTGCATTTTTCAAAAATCATTGTAGTAAACTGAATGCCACTGTAAAACATCATTTCTCATCAAAAATGCAATTTAATGGAGAGTAAAGTAAGATTTTACACTTAGGCAAGAAAAAAACCAAATGCACAGAATAAGTGGTGCCTGGCTCAACTGGAAGTAACTGTGAGACGGATCTGTGAGATGGAAACTTATCAAACAGATCCAACCTAGAAATAAGAAGAAATTTCCTGACAGTGAGAACAATTAATCAGAGGAATGGGATGCCTTCAGAAGTCATGGGTATACCATCACTGGAGGTTTTTAAGAAGAAATTTGTCCATAATAGTATAGGGTCTCATGCTTGAGCAGGGGTTGGACTAGAAAACCTCCAAGGTCCCTTCCAACTCTGTTATTCTTTATAAATCTCTCCATTCAGTCTTACCAAGAGAATGGTGATAAACAATACTTGGAAATGAACATCAGGTCTTCTGATAGCAAAATCTCATCTCACCATAACATGCGAGGCGAGGACTGGCTGGGAGGGGAGGGGCGAGGAGAGGAGAGGCCAGGCAAGGCGCCCCTCGATGTGAGTGACATTGACTTGGCCACGCCCACCCAGTCACATGACCACCGAGCCACGCCCACCCAGCAGTCATTAGGGCAAAGAACCGGTTGTTAAATTATTTGAATCCCACCACTGTGGAGACCCCTGGTCTAGATTATGCTTGCCATGCTTCCCAATTCTTGGATTCTCTGCTTCTTTATCCTTGCATCCATGCCAAAAAAGCAAGGTGAAGTGTCAAGTGAAAACTCAAAGTTTTAAATAAATTGAGTTTTAATGTTTCAAAACCACTTTTTACAATACGAATTGTATATTTGTTACTTGCCCGTTTTTACCATTTTTGAGCATTAACAGTCTTCATGGGTAGTAAGTAGTATAAATATAAATTTCTGGTCCAGTCAGCGTTGTCTTCTGACAACAAAGTCCTGGTGACCATCTATATTGAATCTTTATCTACGGAAACCTTTTGAAAACAAAACTGTCAGTTGATGCTGGAAATAATTTGTTTCTAAATTATACTAAAAAGTTCGTTTGGAAGGAGGACATAAGGAATAATGCTGTGGATATTGGAGCTGACCTAAGTTATACCTCGTTTTTCTATTATTCATAGAATCATAAAGCTGGAAGTAGTCAGGTAGGCCACCAGGTTCAAGTTCCTGCTTAGTACAGGAATTTAAATTAAAACTACATATCTGATGAAAGAAACCTCACAACTTCTATGGGTAATTTCCAGCATATGGATTACTGAGGGCAAACCCACCATACTAAAATAGGCAAAATGAAAAGGTCGCGTTTTCTCATTGGCTTGCTATCTCTAGATTTTGCAAGACCTGTTGTTTTGCTAATCAATGACCAGGTGGTGCTTCCACTTTGCATAGCAGAGGACACGCTGATGCAAGAACCTTGATGTAATTTGAGGTACCTTCCACTGAATTTCATCCTTGCATTGCCGAATCACTGATAAGAAATCAAGGCTTTGTATTCAACGTGCTAAGAGTTTCCATGATTGCAGCTTAACATGAGGGGGACGATTTTTTGCCAGAGGCCACCCTTAATACATTTTGGTGGGTCACAGGTAACATAATTAAGCAAAAAGGTGGCTTTTGTCCTGTTTCCTTAGATTTTGTGGAAGTTATTTTTCATTATATTAAACCTGCATTTGGGCCACATAGTTTAATAATTGTGTATTTCCACATTAAAAAAAATGTGATTCTGTTCCATCCATTTTAGCAATGATGGTCAAAGAGGGGTGTGGGTCTGGATAAAACAGGGTTTGAGATTGCATGTAAACCTGGAGTATTGTTTGTCCCCCCCCCCCCTTCCTCCATTCCTCCAGCTTAATATTATGTACTCTTTTACTTACCAGAATAGTCTTCAAGGTCTTAAAAATACGGTTACAAAAGCTTTCATGTTCTAACACATGTATTCCAAAGGAGAAAACATCTCTGCTTCACTTCATTATTAACTGAGGTAATTATAGGTTCCAGAATCTGATTTGCTGCTGTTATATGGCATCAAACATGAGTTTCAGCTTGCAGCAATCATTCATGTACTTAGGATTAAGGCAATGAATGACTGCTCTACAAGTTCTGCTTCAGTGTCAAGTTTTTCTTGTATATGTTGGCAACCAATCATGATCTTCATTGTTTCACTTGACAATGAAAAATCCCACATATGATTAAGTCATATTTTTTAACTAATTTCGCTCCAATGTTCAGTTTCAATTTTGAAAAATGTTTGTGTTATAAATGTGGTATGTTTGGCCTGTGAAACAAGGACTCAATGAAAAGCACAAGGCCTCCAGCTTACAATGTTTACAATGCCAAGAGAAGGAGCTTTGTCCTGTGTTCCAAAGAGGACTAAAATCCCATTTAGATTCAATGTTCACATTTATTCTTTATTTCCCTTCCCCTATTATGTAACCCCAACTCTTGACTGACTTTCCACAATTAGCTAAGATGGTAGACATAGTAAAATGGTGCCATAAAAGTTTCCAATAAGACCTTCCAAGAAGTCTGGTAATAAAAAATAGGTTGATAAGTGATTAGCCATTCACTCAATTGATTAAAGTAGTTCTAGTCTTCCCTTGGTGATTTTGAGCTGGTCAGTCTCCCTCAGCCCAATCCTCCTCACAGGGATTTTGCTTGTGAGGGAAATAGAAAGTGGAAATATTAAGTATGTTTGCCATCTTGAAGAGAGAGGGAGGGAGGGAGAGAGAATAAAAATCTAATAATGATGATAATAATACAGGAAACGCTGGCTGTGCAATGAAGCTGAAGCTGAAGAAGAAGAAACAGTCAGACCACCTAGTTAGCTGCTGCAAGAAGATCGCACAGCCTGACCAAAAGCAAAGGCATGAAAAAGTAGCAACAATGGAGCACCACTTGAATCCTTTCAGCATTGAGAAAATCACCATCAATCAATTGCAAAAGGCAGCTTTACTTGGAACAGCTTTCATAGCAACAATACCTTTAGCACCACCAAACAACAACATATGCTTATCTCAGGTACTTGGGAAAGACTGGCTAGGTGGATAAAAATGCCAGACCCAGTCAAAACATCTAGCTGACTTGTGTGATTAGCAATCTAATAATAATAAATAAGCATAATGTAATGAACTATTTGCTTTCCCAGTGTGAGGATGTATGTATGTATGTATGTATGTATGTATGTATGTATGTATGTATGTATGTATGTATGTATGCATGTATATGTGTGTGTGTGTGTGTGTGTGTATTGATGTTCTCATCAATCCTTTTTTTAAAAAAAAATTCTGGATTTTTCTCAGTGTTAGTCTCTAAAATTCTTTGTAGCATTACATGTATCCAGATTGTTAGTATATATCAATCTTACCCATTTAATAACATTTTCTTCAAATTTTCAAAAAGAAAAGTCCAGTTAAAAATTGTCAAATACTTTCTCCCAATCAGGAAAGATCAATGCAGCTTGTTTTTCATTGTGTTGTTCTGAGTAATCTAATATAATAAGAATATTTCTAATATTACCTCTCAGCTGTCTTTTGGGCAAATAGCTACATTGGTTTTCATGTATAAAATCCTACAGAACACTTTTCATCTTTTCAACCCAATATGAAGCAGAGGTGGGTTCCTCCCGGTTCGGACCGGTTCTCCTGAACAGGTAGCAACCCGCTGGTGATGTCACAATGACATCATCGATCCGGTTTGGTCGGTGCTGGTCTGTGGGCGGCGCCATCTTTTTTTTAATTTTAATTTTAATTTTTTATTTTTGAATTATTTTTTTAAAAATTTCTTCTGCGCATGCACAGAAGCTGAGTTTCCGGCACTGCGCATGCGTCGCCATCTTGTTTTCGGTGTTTTTTTTTTTTTAATTATTTTTTTGCACTGCGCATGCGGGCACGTGAAGCGCGCACGCATGCGCCCACAAGGCGCACCCACGTGGCACGGGAGGAAGCGAACTGGCAGCGAGGTAAGTTAGAACCCACCCCTGATATGAAGATTTGAGTATTGACTTGTATGTGATAAAACTCTTTTTTAAACATATTATTTGATATTTTTTAAAAATTGTTTCCTTGAACATTAAACACTGTCCTTTGACAAATCTAATTGGGCCCAACCAACAAAACAGCAGTTTTAGAGGAGAGAGGGAGGGAAACCTGAAAACAGATCCCGAGAAACCTTTGAACTGCTTTTTAGGGAGAGAGTGATCCTGTTACTTTGTGTTAAACAGCCACATAGGAAGGACTTAGGTACAAGGCCCAAATTTCAGAATGCAAGCTAACAGATCTAATCCAAGAAAGAATAATAAAAAGGAAAAAGAAAAACATATTTTGCAAGCCATTTAGCATCACCAAAAAAGAGGACATCACATTTACATATGCTATTTAGATCCTAGTTTGAAAGCATGCAAATGAAAGTAGATAAATAGGTACCACTTTGGTGGGAAGGTAACAGCATTCCTTGCGCCTCAGCGTATAGTCATGCCGGCCACATGACCATGGAAGCATCTTCGGACAATGTTGGCTCCCTTGGCTAAGAAACGGAGATGGGCATAGCCCCTAGACTCAGACACGACTGGACAAGGGAAATCTTTACCTTTTACAGGTAGTCCTCGACCTACAATAATTCATTTAGTGACTGTTCTAAATTACAACGGCACTGAAAAAAAGTGACTTAGGACTGTTTTTCACACTAACGACCGTTGCAGCATCCCCAAGGTCACATGCTCAAAATTCAGACATTTGGCAACTGATTCATATTTATGACGGTTGCAGTGTTCCGAGGTCATGTGATCCCCTTTTGTGACCTTCTGACAAGCAAAGTCAACGGGGAAGCCAGATTCACTTAACAACCGTGTTACTAATTTAACAACTGCAGTGATTCGCTTAACAAGTATGGCAAGAAAGGTCGTAAAATGAGGCAAAGCCCACTTAACAAATGTCTCACTTAGCAATAGAAATTTTGGGTTCAGTTGTGGTCATAAGTCGAGGACTACCTGTACCTCTATTTTTAGAAATAATAGCTATAATTTAAATAGAAATATAATGCCCAATGAGAAAAATGACTAAATGGGACTATCCCTATTTGGGATATAGTCTATTTTAGTATCATTCTTAGTAGAAAAAGCATGTGTGCTCATTGAATGTGACAAAGCAAGTTGGAATCGTATGTCAACTAAAGGCACTTAATTCTGAGCAGCCTTCATTGATCATATAGAAAATCATATAGAAATCATATTGAGCTTTACAAATGTGTATGTGTGGGGGGAAGGTGGCATTCTCCATTTGTTCTTTGTTGGGGTAGGCTAAAAATGTACTTTATTTTCATATTTCTCTGCACTGCCTTTTCCCCATGCAAGGAATTGTAATAATTGATTACTACATTTAAATAATCTTGCTTTGATTAATTCTACAGAAAGGGCAGCAATGTAAGAGACAAAAATCAGAGGGAGTCTGGTAGCACCTTCTCAGGCTCATGAAATTTTATGACTTTAATTAAAATTTCTTAGTCTGACAAGTTGCAATCCCGTTTTTGCCTAACACAGGTCTCCCTCTACTATGGCTATTGCAACGGGTGGATTGTGCTCAGTAAAACTTTAAGTATTGTAGATGCGTCTCAATGGGCTGGCTCTTGTTTTTGGTTCTTATAACTTCTGCCTGGCGGCTGCCTTGGAAACTAGTAACTTCCTTATAATGTGTCAACATGTGTATTTTACATAGTCCTGGAAGCAGGGCAGCCAAAGTGACTGGAAAGTAATTCAAATCAAGGTGCACTTGATTTACTCAATAGGTGCATTGAAAAAGCTGAAACACCATTCATGGGAGCGAGAGGATTTACACATGATGCTTTCTAGCAAATTGTGAATTAGGAGTGTGGAAAGACAAAAGGAAGACAGTCCCACTGGATGTTCTCCCACTGATGCCAAAAAGTCAGAGGGCAGCTCTTCTTCTGTCAGGCTAGCAGTATGCAAATACTGCTAATACATTGGCCTAATACATTGGATTCTGTGCCTTTCTCAGTGTTGTCTTGGTAAGCAAGAAGTATAAAACAAAATGACTCAGAAAGGGTATCATGGCAAAACACAGATAAGGCAGGCCAGAAAAATAAGCTTGTCACAGGATGGCTGTAAAACACGCCAGAGTCACAAATCTAAACATGCAAATGATGACAGCTATTTTACTCAGCTTCCCTTCATTCTCCAGACATTGCAATTTTATTTTTATTGCCTAGATGTGTTAATTTGGGCACCATATGTGCAAGGCAACATTTACTTCAGCAGCCAACACAATAGAAAACACAAGCTTTGGATAAACTGAATCTCAGGAGGAAAAAAAAAATACAATGTTATGTCCTGCCAGCAAGAACTATTAAAGTGGAGAATAATTGTCCTGAGGGAAGAGGTGGAACTTCTGGATCAGAATCCGAGATAGTGAGACAGGACAAATCTTTGGAAAATTTACTGAGGCGAGTAATCTTCTCCTTGCAGACAGGAGGCCAAGCAATTTCCTCGCTGTTTCCTAGCTCTCATTACTGTCGTTTTAAGATATTTTACAAAATAACTGATGTGGTATCTAGCAACGTAATTTCTGAGAATTGTCATGGAAAAAACAAAGAGATGTACCTTTTGTTTCATTTCAAAGGCTTAGTGGTGCCCACCACTACACACAACTGACCTTTATTTCTCATAGAAATGCTTGAGGGGAAGGATTCATTTGCTGTTGAATACATATTAAAAATCTTTAATAGAATTTTTAATATTTTTTCTGGAGTACGTGATTGATTTTTCTCAACTTTTTTTTTTTTAACCAAATTGACCTTCAGTGTTGGCAACAGTCCTTTGATTGAGAGAAATCAGAAAGGAAGTTTCTTTTACAGAGAATATATACAGGTAGTCCTCGACTTACGACCACAATTGAGCCCAAAATTTATGGTGCTAAGCGAGACAGTTCTTAAGTGAGTTTTGCCCCATTTTACAACCTTTCTTGCCACAGTTGTTAAGGGAATCACTGCAGCTGTTAAATTAGTAACACGGTTGTTAAGTGAATCTGGTTTCCCTGTTGACTTTGCTTGTCAGAAGTTCTCAAAAGGGGATCACATGACCCTGGGACACTGCAACCGTCATAAATATGAACCAGTTGCCAAGCATCTGAATTTTGGTCATGTGACCACAAGAATCCTGCAATGGCCATAAGTGTGAAAAATAATCATGTCATTTTTTTCAGTGCCATTGTAACTTCGAATGTTCACTAATTGAACTGAATCAAGGACTACCTGTATCTTAAAAAGGAAGTTGCCTTTAAAAAACAATTCACGTTTGGTTACCTCTTCATGGAAAAGGAGTAAGATAAGTACAATAATTTCAGTCCTACTGAATGTTATGGGAATTATGTAACTACAAATATGCAACGTAGGAAACTAAGCAGAAGGTCATAGCAGAATTCCCAAATCTTTTATCTTTCCATTTTTAGAGTAAGGAGATTGCCGAATATCTGTCATATTCAGTTACAGATTAGAGTTCTGTTTAACGCTGACTTTTTGGCTTGAATTCACGGGTATCTCTTATTTGGCAGGTAAACACTTAAATAGATCTCATATGTTCTTGCATCAGTCTCTGTACTCATCCTCTTTTTTTTTTTTGCAAGCTACACAGAGAGACAGATCAAGAGGAAATAAAGGATTAAGGTAAAAACCCTGGTGATTGTAGGGCTTAATGTCTTTGAAAATATACCGGTACATGCTAACCCTAAAGATATGTCAACCTTAGGATAGACTGTAGACAAGCTGGGCCACAGGTGTGTGAATAGAACGGAGAGGGTGAAAATGATCATATGGAGCAATGATGGAGGTCAGATAAACATATTCATATTCTTTCCATTTTAAATCTGTTTAAAAAAAATAGAATATGGCTTTAATTACCGTAGGTTGTTTCCACACTTGGGAGCATTGCTTTTCTACAATCCTTGTTAAGAAATGGATTTCATACAACTTGGTGCTGCATTATCTGACAGTGTTCTTTCCCATGATCAAGCTCTCCTTTAATATCTACTCACAAATTTTTCAAGCACAGTTTTTCTGTGAAAATTGTTATCTGCTAGCTTTCTGCTGATAATGATAATGATAAACACTGGAAGTTTTTAAGAAGATGTTGGATAACCATTTGTCTGAAGTGGTGTAGGGTTTCCTGCCTAAGCAGGGGGTTGGACAAGAAGACCTCCAAGGCCCCTTCCAACTCTGTTATTCTATTCTATTCTCTTATTGTTCTTCTGATGAACCCTGGCTGTTTTGCCAGTTAAAGAAAGGAAAACATGAAAAGGGAAATTGGAACTTTCCTAGAAAAGAGATGGTAGAATATTGGGACAGTTAGATTGGTTATATACTGTATTACAATGTCTCAAGTGAAACAAATGGGAAGCAATAAACAGATCCTGAAAAGAGGAATGTTTTAATTAAAGGCAGTGGTTCTAAACAGTTTTAGCCCAATCTGAAGAAGCTGATGCTACCATTTCATTTCATTTTAATGATAGAAAAAAACAGCAACCAAGCAGAAGGTCTTGACCTCCTCTTCCCAAGAACATGGAAGATTTCACAAAGATGTAAAAGAGATTTTGTAACAGGAAGGAAGGAAGGAAGGAAGGAAGGAAGGAAGGAAGGAAGGAAGGAAGGAAGGAAGGAAGGAAGGAATAGAAAAAGAAAATTTCAGGAAAAAGGAATAGTGTAGAAATGAGTAAAAGATATGAGGTAAAATGAGGTAAAATATAGCATCTGATTTCCCATTTTGAAGTTCTTGAAGTTAAAATAAATTAAAGTGTGAGCATCCACTGTTTTTACTCCATTTTTTGTGCATCTGACATAGCGATATATAAAATAGCAGCAAATCTGACTTGTTTTTTTAACGATAAAATATAATACCCATTAATTAACATGTCCAGGCAAAATCAAAATCTATAGAGACAATGCACATATTATATGAGCTGATGTTTACAAAACAGTTGCAAATTTTCAGGTTTCATTCCAGAACGTTTCATTGGGCAAAATGATTGTAGACAAGGAAAGCTATAGGAAGGTGAGGGGAGAAAATGTGGCTGATCTTTGTGCTTTCTTTAAGCGGTATAGTCTTAAAAGGAGTGACAAAGAGCCTTTAGCTATGAAAATTTGTCTTATTAATTACACAGTGGTAGGTTTTCTTGAAGCTTTGTTGGAAAGATGAAATTAGAAAATTTGATAGCATCCTATTACTTTTTTCCTAGATTAATGCCAGTTCATCTCTTTAACTTTAAAAATGAAGAAAATCTATATTTCTGGAAGGTAGCTCCAACAGTTTGAGAGATTATTTGTGGAATTTCTCTCTATAAATGCAAAGCAGTCATCATAAATGCTTCCCTACAGGGTTTAAACAGTGGTTTAGGATATCTATATTTAATTCCCCAATATAGATGTGTTTTGAAACAGGAATGGTGTCACAGAGATTCAGAATTAAAACATTATATATCTATCACAAGTATCGGCCAGGCTTTGGCCACTTCTCTTTCTTTTGGCATAAAAAGTTGTTGACTGAAGAATAAAGCATTATTTCATTTGTTTCTAAAAAAAAAAAAAAAAACTCCCTACACATGTTTGATGGTTTCAGTTGACACACAGATGGTATTTATAAAAAAGCCTCCTCAATTTGTCTGAGAAATCACTGTGGGGATTAGAGAAGGAGGTAGCAATCTCTTTGATATGCTGGGCCCATGCTCTGAAAGGCTTTATAGATCAGAATCAGTACCTTGAACTAAATGTGATCCAGTGTATACATAGATGAAAGGGGTTTTAGCACGTGGAATCCATCAGGGTTCTAACTCTGAGCTTTAATTTAAGTATAGGACATTTTCTATTGTTATAAAACAGGTTTTCAGAATTAATCGAAGAAGTCAAGATACATGGAGAATATTAAGATCTTCTGTTGAAGAATGAATAGAAACCATTTGGGTATTTTGGATGAAGTTATATCTATTGTTTTAGCTGGTAACAGAATGAAAACTAACCTTTTAAAGACATGTTTAATTAACATTACTTTTGCTTCATGAAACCTAATTTAGTAACATAGAATTCTAGGTGAAATAATGAGTTCACATAATCCTAACATTTCTGATAGCGCTATATTTTTTTGATTTGCCATCAAAATATTTAATCCATGAGATAGTGAGCTACCAAGGGTTTCATATGATCTCCTAGCTATAATACAGATAGTCCTCGACTTACAACAGTTCATTCAGTGACCGTTTGAAGTTATTACAGCACTGAGAAAAGTGACTTATGACCGTTTTTCACACTTGCCATCCCCATGGCCACATGATCACAATTCAGATGCTTGACAACTGATTCATATTGATGACAGTTGCAATGTCTTGGGGTTATCTGATCACCTTTGGTGACCTTCTGACACACAAAGTCAATGGGAAAGCCAGCTTCACTTAACAACAGTGTTACTAACTTAACAGCCGCAGTGATTCACTTAACAACTGTGGCAAGAAATGTCCTAAAATGGGGCAAAACTCACTTAACAAAGGCCTCACTTAGCAACCGAATTCTGGCTCAATTGTGGTCGTACGTCGAGGGCTATCTGTATAACCAGGTCCAAACCCCTCAGAAGTTGATTATTGGATGTGTCCACATAGAGTACATCATGGATTGCCGCTACAAAATAAAAACTCTAATTCTTTGTCGCAATCTAACAGCTGTATAGATTTTGCCCAGATATAGTAGCCCCAGAGAAACCATTTATTTTATACGATGGCATAAACTGTGACCTTGGGGTTCTTAAAGTCTAATATCTGTGCATTTCCTTATATTAACATAACCTACACTACAGACATTAATGTGACAGGTTGATCTGCATCATTCTCATTCTCATGCAATCCCTACGCTTATCCAAAGATAACAGAATGGCTAAGGAAGGCCACAGCTGACTTCCTTTTTCTTTTTCTTTGCACCAATTTTAAAGAGCTGAATTTTAAAACAGCAATTTAAATTTCTGTTTTCATAGGACACAACCAGAGGTGGGTTCCTCCCGGTTCGCACCAGTTCTATATAACCGGTAGCAAACCGCTGGTGATGTCACGGATCTGGTTCTGTTGGTGCCGGTCCGTGGACGCCGCCATCTTTTTTTGGGGATTTTAATTTTTTTTTGGATTTTTTTTTTTTTGGAATTTTTTACTATTTTTTTCTTCTTCTGCGCATGCACAGACGCCGAGTCTCCGGCACTGTGCATGCGCCGCCATCTTGGTTTTGGCTTTTTTGGGGGGATTTTTTTGCGAATTTTTGCCACTGCGCATGCGCAAGCGCAAGATGTGCAAGCGCCTGCGTGGTGCGGCCACGTGGCACGCAATGCGCATGCAGCCATGCGGCGCAGGAGGAAGCGAACCAGCAGCGAGGTAAGTTAGAACCCACTCCTGGACACAACCATGTGGTTACCTGATCACTAAGAAGTCAGCTATGGAAATAGTTGAAGAGCAGGGAGTGTTGTAAACTGAACCAAAGGAGTAATTGTTTAAAGTAATTGTACCAGCAACTTATTCTTGACTGCAGTTAGACATGTAAAAATACCTAGGAAACAGTTGAAATGAGAACTCTAGGAAAACAATTCTACAAAATGGAAATACAGACTCTTGTTAACTGTGCTGCTGTATGGATGAAATTTTTCAAATGTTTGTACCATATGGAGTACTCTCTGGAGTGACTTTAATCAGATTTCGTGAGTAATGTGACTTCAAGAATTTGCAGTCTAGTACTACTGCTTTCTTATGAGTTGCAAAGCTAATATGCTGAGATTTACTGACAGAGACAATGCTATGTATCTGTAAGGTAAATATTGCACTGTGTGCCAGGCTACCACTGAAACACAGAATTCTGCATATTTTGAGTTTAGGAAAGCTGATACAGATGGATAATGTTGGCCTGTGTGTGTGTGTGTGTGTGTGTGTGTGTGTGTGTGTGTGTGTGTGTTTGCTTGCTACTATGCAAGCCCAGTGTGGGTTACTAGACATATGTTTTTCAACTTCTCAGACTTGGACAGTCACTGGCCTGAGAGCAACAGCCAGCTTCTATGTCTAAGGAAAGACTAAAAAGGTGTGTGTGTGTGTTTGTGTATCCACACACACACACACATGTACACACGTGGTCACACACACACACACACACACACACACACACACAAATCTGTAACTTTGGGTTCCCAGCTCTTTACTAAAGTTGTCTTAGAAGAAAGTTATCAATTTTCTGGCAGTAATAAGCTGGTCCTAGAACTTCCCTATTTAAATCTCAGGCAATCTATTCACATTAGCAACATTTTAATTCCGAAAAATTATTTGCTTTGTTTTTATAACCCTATAAATTACCATAAGTAGCTTATAATGTTCAAATGTGAGTGTTCTTATCAAATGCCTTCTAAAATACCCTGTACCTAGTGTGGAAAAAGTAACCTATGTAGGTTATAAACAAAGCTTTATTACTGATGTCTGTCTTAGCATTAAGCAATAGATAACTGCAGACCAAAGGTTTCTGTGTGAATATGTGTGTGGGTGTATGTGGTTATGTGTGTGTGTGTGTGTGTGTGTGTGTGTGTGTGTGTGTGTGTGTGTGTGTGTGTGATTTTGCTGCCTTTGTAGGGAAAAATAAGAGTGCTGGCTGAGAGGATTTTGTTCATCCTTTGGTGATTTGCACATGAGAAACTATTATCACTAGTCAAAATCAGAGCTTGTCACAAAAGGTCAAACATAATACACATTAGGGAAGGCAGTTTACATATTAAATATCACTGAATTCATCGATGTGAATGTACATGAGATATGTCCTTATCTTCAGATGCCATAAGCTGCTGAAATTCAGATGACCATTAGAAGCTGGTAAAAAAAAAATATTTTCTCTCTCTCTTTGTTGCCATCTAGTGGTGGTCCAGAAGCTGGCATTCCAGTTGTGTAATGCCCACCCTATGCTGCGTATAATAAATCAATCTCCTTCATTCTAAAAAGTAGTGTTAAAGACCCTCCTATGGCTAAGCAAATTAAAAGTCCTTTTTCTTGTTCTGTCCATTGTATTCTAAATCCCTGTTCAGATGGTTGGCTAAATGCACGAGAGCTTGAAGCTGGGCAAAATCTAAGGTTAAAGTGAAACATTAAAACAATGGAAAAAAGCGATTGTAGTGTATGGCGACAAATTTTGTAACACAAATGCATTGACAAATGTGTTCATAACTTTTTAGAGCATTATTTATTTATTTGTTTGTTTGTTTGTTTGTTTGTTTATTTAATTTGTCGAATATGTACTAGATAACAGGTATAAGTATAAACATGGACATGAACAAGGAATGAGTACAAGTAAATGGGGACAGTAGGGCAGGGACGGTAGGCACGATGGTGCGCTTATGCATGCCCCCTTATTATTGTTAAGCACTAATATTGTTCTACATTGTCGAACATTCTGTGAGCAGTGGAAGCATTTTCTCCAAATTTTCTATAGATGGATTTCTAACATGCAGGGTTTTCATGGTAGATTAAAAGGTAGAATGCCTCACAGCAGTAGAAGTCTTATTAATATTCTTTGTTATGTTGTACACCAGGGGTGTCAAACTCACGGCCTGCGGGCCGGATGAGTCACGCACTGGTCACGCCCACCCCGAAGGGGGAAAAAGTCGTGATATGTCACGTGACAACATGACACTGCGGTTTTGACACCCCTGTTGAACACAGTAGATCTGCTCAGGTTAAAAGTTCTCTCAAGGGCTCCACGTCACCAATTTTGGTTCAACATAATTTTGTTTCTTTTGTTTCTTTGATCCTTTTTCTTTTCATTTTGAGTAAGGGGACTGGACTGCTGAATGTCTTGAGCTCATAGTAACAGCCATCGCAGGTATGGAAATAAATGGGAGACAGGATACACAACTTGAACAAACACACAGTATATTAGTAAAGGTATGAATAAGGGCAGAATAGGGTTTGGGTGGAAAACTACTGCAGGAAGAAGTCTTGGCACAGGCTGGCACAAATTGACAATGATGGTACAAATCACATAATAGCAATTGTTTTCACATAAAGTAAATTCTCAAACAAAAATGATCGATTGCATAATAGCAAATTTGCAAAGAGTGAACTCACATAAAGTGGGGGAAACTTGCAATTAATGAAATATTTACCTGTATGCTTAGGACTTCCTGTTTATGATGGCCTATGCTGCCCCAAAATCAGGGCCATCCACAGGAAGGGTACCAAAAAAGTCCAGATGGTATTTGCAACCACATAATTGAAGGTGCCATGTCGACTCTTTTTACTCTCCCCTACCTGATAGGGGGGCTTTACTGCACAGGATGTTACAAAGCCAGTGGCCACTGCCACGTCTGTGCAGGTCATGTATAAATTTCAGGAAATAACTAATTAGTTAACTCTAGGGGTAATAATGTGGAAATATTGCTGGTTCTAGGCCCTAAGATTTGAAGACTGTCTGGGTATTTTTAGAAAGAGAATATTGGATAATTCCTTGATCTGATACATAGCGAAAACATATTACAGTTAGTTATTACTGTACATAATACAGTATTACATGACATGTTGGCCTTCTCTGTAAGTTTTTTTAGTTTACAGGACAGATGAGGGAAGATCAATGAATGTATCTATTTCTTTGCAAATAATGCCAAAGTTGGGGTTTAGCCACCTTAGCCAATATGGTAGGTGATGAGAGATGTTGTGAATCAAGTCCACCTTGAAGGTGAGCCAAATTCTCCTTCCTTGTTAAAAAAAAAGAAAAGAAAGAAAGCATTGCTATGCTTGACTTGATTCTAATAATTCTAGTAAATAATAAATTCTTGATTCCAATCCATCCCCCAATATCTAAACCACTTCACATTGGTTTATTATACAGCAAGCTTACTTTTAGGGGTGTCTATTTAAATTTGTGCTCAACTTTCAGTGCATCCTCTGGAAATATACTAATTCAATAGATAGATGTCTTAATTTTAAAAAATAATACCAGTTGTAAGAGGTTTGTTATCACTGTTTTATTTTTGTTTGGCTCACTGATGGCAATTCATTTCAGCATTAGCACGGAATATCTTTGTAGTTCTAGGATGGACTTAAGAAAAATATTTCTCCACATTATTAAAAACTGAAATTTTCAGAAGGGAACAATAACTTCTTCAGATTCTTTAGCCTTTGGTACTACAGATTGGTAGACCCCTCTGTGTCTGTCTCTCTCTCAGTGTGTGTGTGTTTGTGTGTGAGTGTGTGTGTGTGTCAATGCTCTTCTTGTGTCTTAGTTTTCATTGCTTTTCTTAGAAAAAGCTCAGTAAAGGCTTTATAGTTGACTATCCCAGAAGAAAACAAGCTGCCATATGACTTATGGGTCATTTGGGCCCTACTGAATTTTATGGATTTCAGCTGTATGTCTGGCTTTGAATGGTGCATTGAAAGGGATCTGGTATCATATAACCAATTCTACTTTATCTTCTTTTAACTTGTGGAATAAAACTAGATGTCAAAAATGTATGGCTTCTGAGAAATGAGGAGGTTTTAGCATGATAAAAAGAAATAGAAATAGAGATCCCATCACATTTTTTTGATAATTCAAGCAGTCTTCACTCTATTTTGCTATCTAAAGGAAAAGGTAGCATTATCTGTTTGAACTATAAATTCAGTGTGGCATTAATTTTTCTTCTGGAGTTTCTACACAAGAAAAGATTTCTTAGATGCTTAAGAAAAATGTTAAGCTCTAAGTTATTCTGCTACATGAATGGTTTTGTGATGAGTATCTCCCTCAGTCTATGTTTGAAGTGGGTGATCAGCCATTTCTGAGCATATTTGTTGCTTGCTGTGCTAGTACAGATAACTGATATTTTTAAACTTTTTCATATGTGAGTCAGAGGTCATGACCCCCAAAGTGAAACAAGACATGTCTATGAGTTGCTTGCTCCAAAGAAGGTTATACATTTGAATGGCAGTTTTGTATTCACCATTCTTAAACTGATCTCTCAGTAACATGACCCAGGAAACACTGATCTGCCCCCCTTCATTTTGGTAATTGTGTGTGTGTTCAACAGCAATGATCAAGGTCAGCCTCATAAAACACATGTGGGATACAGTAAGCTAACCAAAGCAATAGTAGCAGACGACATTGTGCAGAACACATGATTGTTTATCCATACGGTAGTTTTTATTTTAACATGCTGGTCTATGGTTCAGATAAGTCAACCTTCTATAAGATGTAATTACAGATCATGTTTAAGACCACTTGTTAACCACAATCTGACTTATGCTCTCGGTTTAAAAGGCACAGAAGCCAAACAAATAGGTCAAAAGGTTCTAGCTACAAGTGCAGCCAGTTTTTATTTGTTTCCTAGTACGATTTGATAGCTTATTAGTAACCTTGACTATCACTAAGTGTTGTATCTTTTTATTCTTGATGAATGTATTTTATTCTCCTTGTGTACGCTGAGAGCATATACACCTAAGACAAATTCCTTGTGTGTCCAATCACACTTGGCCAATAAAGAATTCTATTCTATTCTATTCTATTCTATTCTATTCTATTCTATTCTATTCTATTCTATTCTATTCTATTCTATTCTATTCTATTCTATTCTATTCTATACCTGAAAAGGGAGCAGGGGAAGCAGGCAGACTTAACTGTAATATGCCTGCTGGGGAATTCTGGGAGTTGAAGTCCACAAGTTTTAAAGTTGCCAAGTTTGGAGACCCCTGATATAAAATATAGAAGTTTCTATAATTTGCCTTGTTTTCTCATTGATTTCTTGGGAAAGGTTCCTAATAAAGACAAACTGACCTCACTCTCCTCAACAGATTTGTGTCCATGTTGTCTATGACTATTTATTTATTTATTAAATTTATGTGCTGCCCATCTCACTATCAAACGACTCTGGACAGCTAATGTTCTACACATATTCTCCATGGAACCATTGTTAGATCTATTTTCATTTAATTGGCTTATCCCCACCCCCACCCCCCGGGGGTTATATGATAGAATAAGTGTTTCCCCATACGTAGATTCAAATGTTTGCATACATAGGCAATAATGGTAAGTACATTCACAGAGATAAACATACTTAGTGCCTAATACCACATTGTGTTATTCAGGACACTGAGTCAGAAAGTGAGAATTCAATATGTATGTATTGATGAAATGAAAAGGCAAAATGTTTCTGTATTTCCTAGTCCTATCTCCAGTAATCTATACATATAAAAGTGAAAACCACTCACGCATTAATCACGAAATCTCCAGAACCGTAAAGCCTACAAACTTGAAATTTGCCACATATGTTCCTCTTGGCTTCTAGGTGCTCACTAAGAAAGGATTTTTCAAAATGACCATCGCAGCATGAGTATTTCTTATATTAATATTAACAAGCTCTGATGCTAAGGAGTTCTACTCCCCCCTCCCCACCTGAAAAGAAATCTGATCCAAATGCAAAACACAAGCAGAGGAGTTTCAGTTTCGCTTTTGCTTTCACAGCAGCAAGCAGCTTTACTACAGAACAGTTGAGCTAAGCCATGCTAGCCAGATGAATACCCATGGATGCTGGTAGGCAGAGACAGATTTTTTTACCTTTATTTTCCTCCTCAGTTCAGATGAATCTGTTCCTTCTACTGTAACACCAGTTAAAGGGAAAAGAGGCAAAAAACAGAGGAAAAAATTTACAGATGTGATTAGGAAAACACAAGTAAAGGGAAGCTGCTTGTTTCTCCCATGGCCAGTTCTATGTGGCATGCTCCAGAGTCAGTTCACCTGACAGCCTGGTCATCCTCCAGCCAGAGAGCAAAACCAGGAATGTTGTTTACAGGGAGGTCCTGAGCAATTCATCTGAGGGATGAATTTAAAGTCTATGCTATGCAAATAATGTCTTCATCTGTAACAGAAACTTAGCTTACCATCTCTAATGAAATAATACAGTCCCTTTTTTAACTACTCATTAATTTTCAAGCTTTAAGTGTCAATTTATCAAGCCCCATCACATAGTTTCGTAGCAAAGCACGGGTATCAGCTAATCCAATATAATCCTGTTCAAGATGTATTGCTGGTTGTAGATGAGGGAAATTAAAATCCTAACGCTGGTGGCTGTTGGGCTGGGAAATATTGCTATATCTTCCATATTGATGAGGCAGGAGTGATATATATGACCTTTATACCCACCACATGAATCTTGTGTAGAAAAGGTTTTAATAAAGGCGGGTTTACTATTTTTTTCTGTCAAATCTCTTCACTCTTTCACTCTATCTCTTTCTTAGGCCTTTGTCACATACAAGTCATGTTTGGAGAACAGGATTAGCAAAAAAACAAAAAAACCCCCATAGAAATGTGCATACTGTCATTTTTAAGAGACACCAATTCTTTGTAGTCTTTTATCCAAAGTTTCTGGCTTACCATAATGTAAAGACTTAAATGCAACTAATTTAATTTCCTTTAGTTAGCATATTAACTTAGGCTACTGCACCTGGTGAAAAGGTCCAAAATGTCAATCACTTAGTTTTAATCTACCAGGTAAGCTGGAAACGTGGCATCGGTGCAGATGGATTAATTGGTTTTCTATGAATAATAGAAAGTAGAAACTTTGATCTGTAGTAAGTGAGGTACAGATCTGTATTTCTTCCAGCAGATCATCCTGTATTGCTTACACAGTTTATGAATGAGATCAGCTCCTCCTCTAAGAAACCATATTTAGTTTTTGCTCATGAATACCAGCTAAAATAGATAAAATAGACAGAAAGGACAACATGAAGAAGTTATGTAATTGAATGTCTTCTCTGAAGTTTCTTTGAAACTACCGGTATCAGTATCTTTCTATTGTTTTTATAAGTCAAATGTGGTGCCTCTAATCTTGTTCACACGTTGTATTATAAGTTATGTGCTTGAGCAGCCAATTTTGGCTTATTGAAGATAGCATTGCTAAGCGAGATTGCTTAATGTAATGCATGAACCTTACATCTGCATCAGTAAATAAACAATAAATATCAGAAATCATATCCTAATTTATATGGATATTGATATGGAAGGATTTCTGTTGTTGTTTTTAATTCTATCTTAATTCTTGATTGTATTACTTATCTAGGTGATGTTAGAGCTTGGTATTGGTACTCATGTACAGATGTAACAAGCAATAATTAGCAATTATATCTTTTCAAGTGCTGCATAGAGCAAGGGTGTCAAACTCAATTTCACTGAGGGCCACATCAGGATGGTGTTTGACCGCGGGGTGGCGAAGTGGGTGTGGCCAGGATGGGCGTGGCCAGCTTGATTTCACTCATGTCGGGACGCCTGTTGTGGCCTGAGCTCTCTGCCAGTGAAAACTCCCGAGCTCTGTTTTCGGCCGCGATGGCTTCCTGAAGGCTCTCTGCCTCCTCTCTGCCTCTGCTAGAAAAAATGGAGCACGCATGCCCCCCCCCCGAGCTCCATTTTCATTGGCAGATGGCTGCAGGAGGCCATCGTGGCCAAAAATGGAGCCTGGGAGGGCCATGTGTGGCTCTCCTGAGCTCTGTTTTCGCTGGCAGAGGCACTGTGATCAGGTCCTTTGCTGTTTCCAGGGTGGCCCCATGGACCAGATCTAAGCACCCCATGGGCCAGATCCAGGGGTGGGTTCCAATTTTTTTTACTACCACTCTGTGGGCGTGGCTTAATTTTGTGGGAGTGGCTTGATGGCCATGTGACTGGGTGGGAGTGGCTTGATGGCCATGTGACTGGGTGGGAGTGGCTTGGTGGTCGTGTGACCGGGTGGGAATGGCCAACTTGTAAAATGTGGTGAAAAAGTGACTTATGACCATTTTTCACACTTAACGTCCGTCGGTCGTTAAGTGTGAAAAATGGTGATATGTCACTTTTTTCACTGCCATTGTAACTTTGAACATTCAGTAAATGAATAGTTGTAAGGCAAGGA
>QLTV01002835.1:2603776-2618671 GCA_003457575.1 Thermophis baileyi
TGTTCGGCAAGTCTTGAAAATTGTTCGCTTCCAAAAACATGCGAAATCTGGACATATATGTGCGCCATTCTTCTGGTTGTGGATTGAAGAATGCTGGTGCTGGAGAGTGCTGTTGTGCCATCCTGTTGTTTGGCCGGTGCAGGTCGGAACTTGCTAAGATGGCCGATGGATGCCATGAGGTGCCTTTGTTCAGTCGTCTTCTCCCACTGCCTTCGTCGCCAGTGTTAGATAGGCGCGGGAATAACAGCCAAGACGAAAAAGACCCGTTCAGCACTTTAATAGCGGTTAGCACTAACTACAGCAGACTGGCGGCTGGCGGCAGGGAAGCCGCCTTTATGGAGCTCCCCGCAGCCCGCTTGGCCAGTGACAACGCTTCAAACTCCCCGCCACTGATTTAACCCAATCAGCGGCGGGTATGCAAATACCTGCTTGTTAAGTCGGAACACAACAGGCTCAAACTCCACAGAACTAGAAAACTTAAGTCTGGTTCTTTAAAGTAATCTCCTAGAGCAGGGGTTTCAAACTCAAGGCCCGTGGGCCGGATCCGGGATGCTTAGATCTGGCCCATGGGGCCGCCTTGGAAACAGCGAAAGACTGGCCTGCGGTGCCTCTTCCAGCGAAAACGGAGCTCGGGAGGGCCGTGCACGGCCCTCCCAAGCTCCGTTTTCACTGGCAGAGGGGTTGCAGGAGGCAGTCGCAGGCAAAAACAGAGCTTGGGAGCCCGTTTTCGCTGGCAGAGCACTTGGGCCACCACAGGCACCCCCGACACGAGTGACATCGAGCTGGCCACACCCACCCTGGCTATGCCCCCGCATCCCCTCCCCCGAGGTCAACACAATCCTGATGCAGCCCTCAATAAAATCGAGTTTGACACCCCTGTCCTATAGTCAATAGCCATACAAATCACATGCTGCCCATTGTATCCTCTCATTCTTTTTCATGTAGCCATTTTTTTTAAACTCAGATCCAGATGAGGAGGAGAAAGAAGCTTTTAGGACAAGGAAAGTCACCCTGCCATGTCCCAGACCAATCGTACTGCCTTAAGAACAAGATTCTTTGGGGGAGGGCGTGTTAGAAGGAAGGATGGGGTATAAATTTAACAAACCATTTCAACTTTTTAGATGGTACTATAATTTTTTTTAAATCATGGGTTATATCTTTTAACTTTGAATTTCCTTAGCTTGGGGGAAGCTAAGAATTTGAATTGGACACTGTCAGGATTTTTTTTTTCATTGTCATAACAAAATTAAGCGTTTGGATGTCATTTTAAGGAGCAGATTGTTCCTGTAAAATACAGATTACTATGTCATTCAGCAACATAAGCCACTTTTCATGAATTTCGTCTCGCATCTCACCAGCTTTTTGTCTTGGCTACTGAACTAAGAAAAAGTTCCCTTTCAACACAGACTCAGACACAGACACAGACACACCCCTATTTTCAGAAAGAGAAACAGGCAGTGGTGTTTTGTCCACTGCTTCTTCTCTGATCTTCTGCTTGCATCCTTTAGCGCATCCTTTAGCAGCAAAGCTGGCTGAGGAATTCTGGGAGTTGAAGTCCACAAGTCTTAAAGTTGCCAAAGTTGGAGACCCCTGCTTTAGTGTGCCCTCTTCCTTCTTGAGATGTGGTTGACGCAAGCAATGTTATCACCCTTTGAATCTTACAGGGAATAGTGAAAACATTTGAAACTGGAAACAATCCAGATACAAACTAGAAAAGAAATTGAAATAAATAATTCCCGTTTATGTTATGTTCATATTGATTTTCTCTCCTGATAATACCATGCTAACGTGTTGCCTTATTTTTTCAAAGGCTTTTGATGCAGGTAGGTGTAGAGGTTGGTATATAATCCCTACACCTATGTTCAACTTCCATGAATTTTTAGGTCAGATGGTTTTTTCCTCCCGTCTGGTAAATCCAGATTTTAAGACATGCAGCATTATTATCGATCATTTTCACATTCAGTTAATAGGAATGCTTCTATACAATATGCATTCTCTGTTGCAATAACATTAATATTTTTATCTTTTGTCTAGCTGGCCAGGCTATCTCAGGTCAGGCACAGCCTTGATGTCATTGATGTTGGTACACTGTACAACTGGGAAGTGTTTATTATAACCTATTTCAAATATTTTCCCCTCATAGTTATTTTCCCTCGTAACAAGGAAACTCCTGGAGTAAGTATAAAGGAAGATAGTAACTTTCAGTAGCTCATGGTAGCTTTTCTGTTTCATTGTCTTGTCTTCCAGGAGACCTCCTGAACTGGTATTTAAAACTGAATGCATATGACAAGTTTCATTAATTAATTAATTAATTCCATTCATTCATTCATTCATTCATTCATTCATTCATTCATTCATTCATTCATTCATTCATTCATTCATTTTGTATAGCTGCCCATCTCAAACCCGTGACTGGGCAACGAACAATGATAAAAACAATAAGAAAGAACAATAAGAAAGAACATTTAAATATGGTGAGTTTCTCTACTTCTTTGTATTGCTATGTACTAGATTTAATGTGTCAGTAGGAATAAACCAATAACTACAGGTGGTATAAATGTCATTTGAAGCCCTTCATATTTGGCAGATGACTGTAAGGTATGCCGAATGACATTTTATTCATATTTTGGTAATCCTGTTTCAAATAATAATTGAAATGAGACGCCAGGTATAGAAATTCACAAAATGAACCTTAACAGTGTTATCCTATACATAATTATTCAGAAATGATTTAATGGCTTAACCAAGGCAGCATATAGTATTGTACCAGGGGTGGGTTCTATTTTTTTTACTACCATTCTGTGGGCGTGGCTTATTTTGTGGGTGTGGCTTCATGGTCATGTGATGGTAGGCGTGGCTTTGTGGTCATGTGACTGGGCGGGCGTAGCTTCCTGGTCATGTGACTCAGCTGGCATGGCTTCGTGGTCATGTGACTGGGTGGGTTACTTTGTCTCTTTCTCTTTCTTTCTTGTCTCTCTCTCTTTCTCTTTCTTAATACCCTATATGAGCCCTGCTGATTGATATAAGTGGATTTTATTCATATGTATCTTCATGTGATCTGCTACCTCTGCTATAAGGAGTATGCCAGCAAAGGATTTAGAAGTCTTGGATACCTTAACAATTGAATGGTTAATATCATGGAGGTAATAAAAATGATGCAGGAGGCACATTAAATCATTTGGGTTTTTTTTGTTAGTTTAGGTGCTATTTAGGTGCTATTTAGGTGCTAAATCATTTGGGGTTTTTTTTTTTTAGTTTAGGTGCATTTCAAGATTAGTTTTTAAATCTTAAAAATCAATGTTCAACTTAGTTGTGGCTGGTTTAGGGTTGGAATACTATCCATTATGATCATATAAGCATTCTGACAGATGGAATTTTGATATTTCCAATCCAGTCCAATGCAAATTCCACTCAAAGCTTGGATTAATTATGATGAATTACCCAATGAATTTCAATTGTTTAGTGATACCATGTTGTGCATATTTTTTTTTGAAATGGCAATTATCCTCTAATAAATATACAAAGATTTTTTTTCTGGAAAGGATTGTTCCAGATACAGTATATAGCTTTGATTCAGGGGTGGGTTCTGACTTACCTCGCTGCCGGTTCGCTTCCTCCCGCGCCGCGTGGGTTGGAATTCAACTCCTAGAAATTCCATTTGAAGCCCATACAGGTAATCCTTGACTTACAACTGCAATTGAGCCCAAAATTTATGTTGTTAAGTGAGACATGTGTTAAGTGAGTTTTGTCCTATTTTATGACCTTTCGTGCCACAGTTGTTAAGTGAATCACCACAGTTGATAAGTTAATAACTCGGTTGTTAAGTGAATCTGGCTTCCACCATTGAAGGTCACAAAAGGGGATCACGTGACCTTGGGACACAGCAACAGCTATATACCTTAAATAGGGCTGGACTACAACTCCCAGAATTCCAGCTGAAGTCCATATACCTTAACTAGGGCTGGACTTCAATTCCCAGAATTCCATTTGAAGTCTATATACCTTAACTAGGGCTGGACTTCAACTCCCAGAACTCCAGTTGAAGTCCATGTATCTTAACTAGGGCTGGACTTCAACTCCGAGAATTCCAGTTGAAGTCCATGTACCTTAACTAGGGCTGGACTTCAACTCCCCGAATTCCATTTGAAGTCCATATACCTTAACTAGGGCTGGACTTCAACTCCCAGAATTCCAGTTGAAGTCCATGTACCTTAACTAGGGCTGGACTTCAACTCCCAGAATTCCAGTTGAAGTCTATGTACCTTAACTAGGGCTGGACTACAACTCCCAGAATTCCAGTTGAAGTCCATGTACCTTAACTAGGGCTGGACTTCAACTCCCAGAATTCCATTTGAAGTCCATGTACCTTAAATTGGGCTGGACTTCAACTCCCAGAATTTCAGCTGAAGTCCGTGTATATCTTAAAGTTGCTGAAGTTGGAAAAACCCCTGCTGGAGAGAGAGCTCGGCCAGGCCTCCCCCCACCCCTCCCTCTGCCCCGAGTCAGCGAAAATTGGCAAGGAAACAACTGTGTATTTATCATATCTGGCAGCCTCATAGTGATGTCACCAGCGGGTCGCTACCGGTTTGGGCGAACCGGTCCTAACCGGGAGGAACCCACCCCTGTACTGTACAGGTCTGTAGCTTCCATCCTGCTTCTTGCTTTGACCAATCAAATGTTTGCAAATTGAGGGGTGATTCCAGTGGGGAGGGGAAGAGGGAACTTCAGGGCAAGAATTTTAAAGGTAAAGATCAAAGATGAGATATCCCCTCCCCGAGTTCTCCCATTGTCTGTTTCAATGATTAAATCCCTCTCCCCAGAAATGCCAGAAGGAAAAAATGGACCAAAATTCAGCAGAAAAACACTGACTATAGGCTCATTTCAGTTAAAAATTTACCTAACATTTAATTTAAGAAGCTCATAAAAAGTGCTATCAAAATTAGGCCATTTTGCTATCAATGTTTGGCAACATCGTGTCCAAGTACTGTGGCCCACTGGCTACCCATCTCTTTATTATACTAAAAACCTGTGCAACAGTTCTACTCTTTTGAATCAGATCTTGTTTTGAGAAGAAAATCAAGTGTAGATCACATCAAAAAATCTTCAGATTTTCCCTCAGAAAGAATTATGTTGGGAATGGTCAGTGGGATTATAGAGGCAATTAATGCTCCAACATACATGTGGCCATGCCGCTCATTCACCATCAATGAATGGTAAAAGATACCTATGCAAATAGATATGTATGTTCATAGAATTCCATTGCATAAATTGCCCGTGTAAATTGAGTGACCCCTTGAAAGACCTTTAAAGCATATTTAAGTTGGAGGGATGGGGGAGAAGGAGAACCTCTGGTTCCCTAGCTATAGTCGAACATTAACTCCCTTCAGTAACATAAGTAAGACTAAAAGTGCAAATCGGTTAAACTGAAGTTAAACTTCAACAGCATCTGAATCAGGGACAAGTGTGCATGTGTGTGTGAGAACAGTTGTGACCATACAATCCAAATCCTTTTTCATATACATGCTATATGATGAATACACAAAAAAGTGTAGGACTTGGATTGTGCATTCATGACTGCCAATTTGACTTTTTTGACACCCCACCCTTTATAGACACCCAACCTCAAATGTACTGTATATCATAGATGAGAGCCAGTTTGGTATAATGATTAAGGCACCAGCTTAGAAACTGGGAAGCTGTGAATTCTAGTGCTGTGTATCTACTCCGTACTACTCAGCTAGCTGGGTAACCTTGGGCCAGTGTCTTTCAGCCCTTCAAAGAAAACCATTTCTGACAAACCTTACCAAGAAAAATGTAGGGACTAGTCCAAGCAGTAACCAGGAATCGAAAATTGACCTGGTAGCATGTACTATACATGCAAACATGCAAGCATGCACACCTTGTGGATATCTCTGTATAGAAAGCTGCAGGTTCTCCAGATGTTCTCCAGGTGATCCTTTGGCACTTACACTGAGTAGATGCCCAGACTCTAAATAGCTTGCACTGCAGTATTTCATTTATGGCACTTGTTAGGGGAGCAGAGCCAAGATATATTATCTCACTGCCCTCTCCACACTTAGCATATCGGTATGTTTTCAAGCTGAAAATCTGGAACTCTCAACATTCTGTGGTCTAATATAGATGGAATATGAATTGCATGAATTTTTGCTCTGGTGCCACTTGCTAGTTGAATTAGAATAAGTTCAGCTATACCTGTCCCTTGCCTTGAATTAAACTGAGATCTCTTTTGTGCAAACAAACTTTCCTTCTTTCCTTCATTTATTTCATTCATTTCACCAATTCCAGCAGCAATATCCATTGCAGATCATTTTCTTTCCTTCATATAATTTGAGCTGAGTACTGGGAGAGACTGCTCAGGTTTGTCTAATTAATTTCTGGTCATAGGCAGGCAAGATGCTGAGCTCAGGTATGGTAACTAACTTATTTTAACAATCAGGCAATCCGGCACTGCTTGAATATAGATTGGGAAAATTCTTTAGCTGAGCAAGATTCATGGAAATGTTGTTGCAGAGTGTTAAAATGCACTTTAGAAATAGACTAGTTTCTCCCACAAATGAATGGCTCTTACACCCTATGTTGAACAGGTGATAGACATTTAGACTAGCGACTAGATGAGACCAGGTCTGATCTTAAGGAAGAATGGTATTTTAAAGTAGTATACGAATATGACAATGTCATGCTACTTTTCACTGGAGCCTCAGGCAAGGCTAAAGCTTCATATCCTCAGAAAATTCTGAATAGGAAAGATTGAATTAATGTTCCCTTCAACTGAAACAGGCATTATCCCATGTTCACTAAACCAGAAAAAGTCCTTTTAGGGCTACAGTTGAAACAAAACTAAACATATAAGTGCAGCATAATAAGGCTTTTTCTACTTCACAGAGAACATACTCCTAATATTATCATCAACAATATAACACTTTCAATATATTCTAAGAAGTGTTAAGAGTAAGTCAGCAAGCCAGATTTGTAACTTCAGGATAAGGATTGGCTCTGAGGACTGGACCAGTCGGGCTGGGGTGGGGAGTGGGGCTGGGCATGCGGCGAGGTTGGGAGAGGTGCCTGTGCTTCCCTGCTCCCCTCCGGTGGGCTGCATGGGGTCTGGGGGGCGTGGGGATGATTTGGAAACAAGCAGGGTCCTTCCTGTGGATTGCTCCAGCTGCGGCAGCCAGCAACCATCCTTCCTTCCCCGCTGGAAGGGCTGGTGTCAGCCCATCATCCTGCCTTGGTTGGCACCTAGCAGCTGACTTTGAACTGGCACTGACCAAGGGAATCCAACAAAGCATCGTGAAGGCACGTGGTGGGTGTTAACACAACATGATTTCTGCCCAGTGCGCTGAATGTCAAAGTGAAGAAATTCAATGAAGCACAGATAAATGGTGGCAGTAACTATGAGTCATTCCCAAGCAAACTGGTATATTGGATTGCATGCTACAAGAACTCTCAAAAGTACCTCTTAAGCTCTATCAATGGCTTAGATTGCTGAGAGCTTATTTGGTGCCAAAATTTACACACAAGCTGGTCCTGGCTCACACACATCGCAACACCCTAAAGAAGCTGGATTGTTTGATCCATTCTGCGATGTGGCACTGGCTTCAATTCCCAAAGGACTCTGCTTTGGGATACTTCCACTCCCATGTCAAGGATGGGGTGTTGGGAGTGCCCTTCTTCTCTACTTCTATTCTGCTACTCCAGAAAGCATGGCTTGAGATAGTTGCCTTGGGTTCCACCATACTGCCTGAGATGGTGCAGCAGCAAAAGGCATTTTGCTCCCTTGTGAGCCATATTAACAAGCTGTGCATGCTGAATTCTTGGTTACTAATAAAGCCAGGGGTGGGATTCAGCTGGTTTGGACCGGTTCGGGTGAACCAGATTTTTAATTTTACATCTGGTTCGCCGAACCGGTAGTTGCAAGGAGTGGCTGACCCTGCCCATCCCGCCCTGGACCTCCCAGGAGTCTCCACGGGGCCCATTTTGGATGCCAGGTAAGTGCAGGGCCCGCATGGAGGCTCTGGGAGGGCGAAAAACAGGCCTACCGGAAGTACCGGAAGTCCAGAAATGGGCCCATTTCTGGCCTCTGGAGGCCTCCAGAGCCCGGGGGAGGTCATTTTTGCCCTCCCAGAGGCTCGAGGAAAGCCTCCGGAGCCTGGGGAGGGCAAAAAAATGGGCCTACCAGAAGTACCGGAAGTCCAGAAATGGGCCCGTTTCCGGCCTCCGGAGGCCCTCCGGAGCCCGGGGGAGGCCATTTTCGCCCTCCAGGAGGCTCAAGGAAAGCCTCTGGAGCCTGGGGCGGGTGAAAAATGGGCCTACCGGAAGTACTGGAAGTCCAGAAATGGGCCCGTTTCCAGCCTCTGGAGGGGCTCTGGAGCCCGGGGGAGGCCGTTTTTGCCCTCCTGGAGGCTCGAGGAAAGCCTCCGGAGCCTGGGGAGGGTGAAAAGGTCCCCCTGCCGTGGTGCAGGAGGCTGAGTAGGCCATGCCCCCATGGCCACGCCCACCCAGCAACCGGGCAGAGAAGCGGTTGCTAAAATTTTTCAATCCTACCCCTGAATAAAGCCGAAGTCCGGACTGAGTGGAGGAACGCCCTCACCCACTCCATCGACAGGCAAGAGTTGGGTGTCACTATTGTGGATGGAGCCAGTCACAAGTGCCCTTCCCTCTTGTGCCCCTCCTTGGTGTTCCCTCACCTGTATCTATGGGGTGTTGTGGCCTGCCAGCGTCCTGTGCCGGTGCTCATGGATCCCGAGGACGATGCGGCGATTGTGGCGAGGTACCATCGGCCTGTGTACCTGGCACCCGAGTCAGAGAGCGAGGAGGACGATGAGGCGGTTGAAGCGAGGTACCATCAGCCTGTGTACCTGGCACCCGAATCAGAGAGCGAGGAGGCTGAGAGTCAACCAGGGCCTTCTGTACCTCCTGAGGAGCCTATCAGGGCCGAAGAAGAAGAGGAGGAGCCTCTTCTTCTCAATGCTCGGGCACACAGGGCTGCTAGAAGGCAAGAGTGGCTACTCAGGAGGAGGGCTCCTCGCAAGTAGAGCTGCAGGCTAAGTGGCCACACCTTTAGACTATTTAAGCCCTCACCACGCTGAGCCTTGTTGCAGGAAACAAAGAAACAACCGTTTGATATCCCTCTTGAACTTTGTGACTCCAGTCTGCTTGTGTACTTGTTCCAGTATGGGTCTTGTTTCTTGCATTTCAAGTTCTGGGAGTTTTGCCAGATATCGTAAGAGCTGCTCCTTTATCTCTTGGACTCCGGCCAGCTGTTAAAGATTAGACATTTACCAGCGGAGGTGTGGAAAACCTATTCTGCCTTTATTTTGTGTTCAAATTATTACGTTGCTCCTAAGAAGTTATTAGGAGACATTTATTAGTAAAAGAACAGTGTTTTGAAGTTTGTGTGTGTGCATTATTGGTGGCTTGTCGTTGGGGCAGAACATGGGGCATCCAGTTGAGGGATCCACTACCAAATCCAGGTGTGTACACAGCACCTGTTGTTAAGTGGTTGACAGGTGCTACAAAGGTGCCTGCCACACCCCTGAAATTCTTAACCACATTCTGCAAGTTTGCAAGATAACTCACAATGTGAGATGCGCTCCTCATAATTGTGTCCTTCATCGGGTAGAAAAATGTCTGTGACAAGATGGAGTCTGCTTGTGGGTAAAGCCCATCATACCATCAGGGACTTCCTTTATTAAACCTCACAATTCTGGTGAGGGGTTAGTTGCGGAGACACCTCAACAATTGTGGGTCCTGGACATTTTGATAATCTGTGGCTATAGACTGAGCGAGTCCTGGGACTTTAAAACTGCAAAATGCTACCATAGAGATTTGTCTACGGAGATTCTCAGTCATCCAGGCCATGGTTCTCCGAAAGTGCTTTTTTAGCCCTCTCTCAACAGAGGGGGAGGGATACAACATCACCTATCTCCAGTCTACAACACAGTCCTTTCAACAGTTCCAAGAAGGCTCCAGACCTATTTGCACTACACAGGTGATCCTGAAGACACACATAAACCTCCAGGTGGCCTCAATGACTCTCTAAAAGAATGCAAATGACCAGCTGACTGCAAAGAGTATAAACCCTTCCATTCCCCACCATCAGCCAGAGTTGAAGAAGCTTCTTGGATGAGAAGCGAAACGTCTTCAAAGAAAAACTAGAAAGTCCAGTTGCCTCTTGAAAAGGCACCTTTGGGACGGCCATATAGATTTCATCAAAATCTCCTGAGCTGGGTGGAGTCTTCTGCTCAGGTGCAGCAATTGCTGTTCATTATTTCTAACTGGGGACTGTTATATGATCCATATTGTGGTGGGCTTTGGGCACTGAGCTTGAGCCACAGGGATATTGCGGACCTCTGTTAACTATTAGAGTATCGTTCCAATGCTATGACCTTTATAGTGTAACTTTAGTGTAACTAAAACTGGTTGATTTGCACTATTATGGACAATCTCGAACTGTTAGGAGTATTTATTGCTCCTGCTCGACTGTTGTATAGCTATTTGCCGCCTTAGAGAGTTAGCCTGCAGGGGGAGGGGTGGGTTGTTGTTGAACACTCATGATTTCTCACCTGTATCGCCAGCTGTCTAAAAACAAAAGTTACCTAGCCAAATGTCTCCTCATCTAATTAGTAAGACAGAGACAGCAATTTTTTTTCACCCTAACAACAAAAGCACAGGAAACAGGAGATTTTGAAACACTCCATATCAGCTGGAACATGGACTCCCACTGAACCGGGATGACCGTTGTTCACATTAAAAAAAATAGTGTACACTCTGAAGCCATATGCTTATAAAACCCTTTTCCAACTTTTTCCTGCTCTATATTCCTGTGTGAGGTTTTGTAAGACCTTAATCCAGAATTTTTCACTGTCTCTCAGTGTTTTATCTGCTTATTTCTGTAATTCCTATTCCTCATATTCTTAAAAGCCATGGGAGCAGTGAGGCATGAGATTCATCATGGATTATTACCCCAATTTTGCCGATTGTGGGTTCCAGACCTGTCAGATATAGCTTGGCACGAGGCCTTTGTGAGCCAGATAAAAAGCATTACCACAGAGAACTACTTTCTGGCATCAGAATGTAATTGTTAAACAGCTCAATATCTATCTGGAAAATGTGTGCTGAAAACTTACTGATTCAAAAAGGAAGATAACTTGCCGCGATACTAAAGCATCAAAACTCATGTCAAAACTCTTGATAATTGTCAACTCAAACACTTGGCATTAAAAATTTGGCATGAGGTAGTGATGGCACGCTTGCAGTACTGAACAGTGCAAGGCAAATATACCTTGCTAATTCACCACTATTGGCAACTGCCTTAAGTTGCAATCTTCCTATTTATTACAGATAACATGGCAGAAGCAAAACTCATATATTTTTCATCGCATTATCTCTCCTTAATGAAAATCAGTTACAGAGGTCCATGGGAAAGAAAGTACCTCCATATTTTTTGACACAGTTGTAAGATGTATCTGTGTCTGATGAACTTCTGGATGGCTAGAGGAATGGACTGGGCACTTAGAGATGTCTGTCTGCCTGTCTCTCTTCCTCTCTCTCTCTCTCTGTCTAATTTATATGGCCACCCATCTCCCAAGCAAGTGACTCCCAAGCAAGTGGCATACAACAAAGCTAAAACAATGAATATCTAATGTCATTATTTTATTTATTTATTTGTATCCTGCCTTTATTATCATTAACAAACACTTAAAAACTATGAAAACAGCTAGAGCAAGAATAATAGACAAAGGGATGTTAATAGTAATGGAGCCACGGTGCGAATTCATTTGCCCGTTGAGATCCCCATTCCCCAGGCATGCCGACATAACCAGGTCTTTCGGGACCTTCAGAAACTTAGAAGTGATGATGCCATCTTCATCTTGGCCTTCCATAGCATGGGGGCCACAGCAGAAAGGGTCTGCTGCCAACATCCTCAAAAATGAAGCTCCCTAGACACTGTACCAGGGGTGGGTTCTACTTACCTTCCCTACTGGTTCTGATCGCGACGGAAATGCGCGCTTTGCGTGCATGCGTGAGTGAAGTGAGCGTGCGTGCCCCCATCGCATCGTGCAAAAGACCCGGAAATGACCTTCTGCGCATGCGCAGAAGCCTTTGCGCATGCGCAGAGGGTTATTTTTCAAGCCGTGGCGACTGGAGGACCGGTTTGGGGGCATGGACCACCAGTCTTTGCTGCCAGTTCGGCGAGCGGCGGTAAATTTCCGCTACCGGTTCTAAAAAAACGGTCCGAACCGGCAGCAACCCACCACTGCACTGTACTAAATCTGGTATGATAGGTGGATGAAATCAGAGAGAGGTAGGCCCTCAATAACCCAGTCCTATGCCATATAGGGATTTAACTGTCAATACCCATATCTTGAGTTGGACTGGAAGCAATCTGGTAACCAATGCATCTTGTGTAACAAAGATGTAACATGTGCTCTACCAGAGGCACACATAACTTTTTGTGCCAATGCATCTTGCACCAGCTGACGTTTCTGGATACTCTTATACATTATAGTATCTACTATTATATATTATGTAATGTAACAATATAGATATCAGAGGACTATATTGTAGCTTTCACATAGATTAACCATAAAGGCTGGTTCCAATAAGAGAGAATATATGTAGCTCAGAGTTGAACTGTGGAGTCCTTGGTGCTCTCTGAATTTGGTTGTTTGCTTGCAGACCTTTCATTATTTGGCTAGGTAACATAGCCATTGCTAGTGAGTATGGGACTTGCTCCCCGTTTATATACAGTAGCTATCCTGTCAGTGTTAGTGGGGATGTGATTTTCGCCTTGATAATTCCTTGAGTAGGGTATTGTTTTCTGCTTGATTGTTTTGTTGTTGTTGTTAGTTGCGAAGTCATGTCCGACCCATCGCAACCCCATGGACAACATTCCTTCAGGCCTTCCTGTCCTCTACCATCCCCTGGAGTCCATTTAAGCTCACAGCGACTGCTTCTGTGACTCCATCCAGCCACCTCATTCTCTGTCATCCCCTTCTTCGTTTGCCCTCAATCATTCCCAGCATTAGGCTCTTCTCCAGTGAGTCCTTCCTTCTCATTAGGTGGCCAAAGTATTTGAGTTTCATCTTCAGGATCTGGCCTTCTAAAGAGCAGTCAGGGTTGATCTCCTCTAGGACTGACTGGTTTGATCGCCTTGCAGTCCAAGGATTCACAGGAGTCTTCTCCAGCACCATAGTTCAAAGCAGGGGTGAAATGCTCCCGGTTCGCTTGTACCTGTCGGTCGCCGTAGAGCCGGTAGCCAAGGTAGCGCGAGGCACCATCCACCCGCCCGGACGCCGCCATTTGGGTTCTTTTACCCTCTGCGCATGCGCAAAGCATTCTGTGCATTTGCAGAGGGTAAAAGAACCCAAATGGCGGCAGTCCGGGCGGGGGTCAAAGGCCTCAATTCTTTGGTGCTCAGCCTTCCTTATGGTCCAACTTTCACAGCCATACATTGCAACTGGGAAAACCATAGCCTTGACTGTACACACTTTTGTTGGCAGGGTGATGTCTCTGCTTTTTAGTATGCTGTCTAGATTGGCCATAGCTTTCCTCCCCAGGAGCAAGCGTCTTTTAATTTCTTGGCTGTAGACCCCATCTGCGGTGATATTGGAGCCCAGGAAAATAAAATCTGTCATTACCTTGATTGTTTATCTGGTGCTAATCCATGCTTATTTGGGTATTGGCTGTTGGGTTCTGGTCTTTTTGTTTACTTCTCAGCTTTTTTTATTGTCTTTTTTTAGATGGTGTGTAAATATGGTTTATCTCTATTTGCCTATTGATAGCTGATTTGTCTAAATGCCACACTTCCAGGAATTCCCTAGCATTTTTGGATTTAGCTTGGTCTAGGACAGTGATCTCCAACCTTGGCAACTTTAAGACTTGTGGACTTCAACTCCCAGAGTTCCTCAGCCAGCTTAAAGTTGCCAAGGTTGGCGACCACTGGTCTAGGATGTTCACAGTTTCCCAGTTGAAACTATAGAGGTGCGATGCGAAATTAAGCAGTTTTCATTACATCTGCTGACTGCTAGATGGTGTTAGTCTTCTGCCTGCCTGTCCTACACAGTGGCTGTTACAATGCTTACATTATATGTGGTAGACGAGTCGTGGTTTTTTCTTTCTTCTTGGGCTACTGGGTCTTTTGGCTTATTTAGGATGCTTTGGAAGGCTGTAGTTTGTGTGAATTTAGTCAGTTTTATATTCTCCCTAAGGAAAAAAAGATTTTTCCCCCATGTGGCATTTATATTTATATTTGTTCATGACTTTTTCTTTCTTCTTTTTAGCAGCTCTATTTTCCCCCTATATGTTGGATAAGGGGTTGAAGCGGGATCCAGCAGTTTTCTGGCCAGTGATGTCAGTTATATATTTATTTATTTTATTTATTTGTTTGTCAAACATGTACAAGGTAGCAGGTATAGGTATAAACATAAACATAATCAAGGTGAATACAGATAGATGAGGACAATAGGACAGTAGGACAGGGACGGTAGGCACGCTGATGCGCTTATGCACGCCCCTTACAGACCTCTTAGGAATGGGGTGAGGTCGACAGTAGACAGTCTAAGGTTAAAGTTTTTTGGGTTTGGGGAAGAAACCACAGAGTCAGGAAGTGAATTCCAGGCATTGATCACTCTGTTGCTGAAGTCATATTTTCTGCAGTCGAGTTTGGAGCGGTTTACATTAAGTTGGTATCTATTGTGTGCTCGTGTATTGTTGTGGTTGAAGATGAAGTAGTCATTGACAGGTAGGACACTGTAGCGGATAATTTTATGAACTACACTTAGGTCATACCGAAGGCAGCGTAGTTCTAAGTTGTCTAAACCCAGAATTTCAAGTCTGGTGGCATAAGGTATTCTGTTGCGAGGAGAGGAGGGG